>CM047740.1:14109943-14419943 GCA_026225825.1 Pistacia integerrima | reverse complement strand
AACTACAAAGATTCAAATATGATTGACTCTATTTTATGAAAGATTGCTAACATCCTAAGTCAAGGAATATGCTCAACAACAAAGTCAAGTTACTATTTCATGCATCACTAGACGTTCAAAGACATGACTTAAAGCAGAAACCTTCCTAAAAACAAATGCGGATTTCGTTTAAGGTGTACGTGGCGTTGTTATACCCGAGGTTGCCAAGTACTGCTAGGCAGTTTTTAAGGCGGGTTCTGGTTTCCAGCCGATATACCCTTAAACTAGGCAGATTTTTTTTTTTTTTTTTTTTAACACTAAAAACAGAACCTAAACAAAACCTAAATCCCCTCCCCCACACTTAAAACTGACATTGTCCCCAATGTAAGATGAAATGCAAAGAAAAGGCAACAATAACCAAAATTTAAAATGCTAGAAAAGAAAACAAACTCCCCTTGGGTTGCCTCCCAAGCAGTGCCTTTGTTTATTGTCGTTGGCTCGACTCAAAGCTTTTGTTCTTGTGATGCACTAAGTAACATTCTACCATCTCCCAGGAACACGTTCTTGAGGTAACTAGGGAGAGGCTTCAAATCTGGAACGGGGGCCTGCAAAACAAAAGGTAAAGGCCTCTCGTTAGAAATTGGTAATGCAATACAAGGAAAGTTACCTGATTGCTGCTGTAACTTTGGAGAATCATTCCATGCTGCAACCGCTTCGCAAATCAAGACTAAAAGCTAACTCCTCATTCTCTTCCTCAAGATGCTTACTAATGGCAACTCCCAATCCATCTTTTCCATTGAGTTCAAAAACTTCCTGTGCTAAAGAATCAACCACATCAATAGAATAAACATGATCATGATATTTCATGGCATCATAAATGTCAAACTTAACAATTTCACCATCAAATTCCATTGTAAGTATGCCACTATGAACATCTATCTTAGTCTTGGATGTTTTTAAAGAATGGTCTTCCTAACAAAATAGGGGCGGTTTGATCACCATTTTCCATATCAAGTACATAGAAATCAGTAGGGAAAATTAAGCCATTAACTTGTACCAAAACATCCTCAACTACACCCTTAGGATAGGCATTAGATCCATCAGCTAATTGAATTACAACACCAGTTTTATTCAAAGGTCCAAGTTTCAAAGAAGCATATATGGAATATGGCATGACATTAATAGAAGCTCCTAAGTCTAACATGGCTTTCTCAAACATAGTGTTATCTATCATACAAGGGATAGTAAACATACCTGGATCCTTGCACTTTGCTGGAATTTTTCTCTGAATCACTGCAGAAACATTCTCTCCCACTCTCACCTTTTCACACCCCTTAAGTTTCTGTTTCCTCTTAAGTGTGCACAATTCTTTCAAGAATTTAGCATAACGAGGTACTTGTTTAATAGCATCAAAAAGTGGAATATTTACCTCGCATCTACGAAAAGTCTCATACATATCTCTGTTTTGCTCATCTCTTCTAGAATCTGCTAAAGCTTGAGGAAAAGGTGGTACCGGTTTATAGTCGGACAGAGGCGGAAACTTACGCTTAGGAACACCATCGTCATTGGGAACATTGTTGTCTACAACTACATCTTTCTCTTTTTCTTCCTTCGACGATGCAGGGGCTGCCTTTGTTGGAATCTCAACCTCTTTACCACTTCTCAAGACAATCGCACTTACATTCTCTCTTGGATTGACCACTGTTTGAGAGGGTAATTTCCCTGAACTTTGTGCCTCCAGCTTACTGATTGCAGTTGCCATCTGCCCCATTTGATTCTCTAAACTTTGAACACTAGCTCTCGTCTCCTGTTGAAATTGCAAAGTGTTAGTAGCAAGAGACTTAACAATATCTTCTAAAGACATACCAGAATTAGCAGTTTGGTCCGGTTGTTGTCTAGGGGGGTATGGCTGCTTATACTGCTGGTAATTTTGGCGGTTTTGAGGGTAGGGCTGACTCATTTGTTGATTCCCATAGCCAAGATTAGGGTGATCCCTCCATCCGGGGTTATATGTGCTTGAATAAGGATCATACTTCCTTTGCGGTTGTCCAGGGAAACCACCTGCTGCATTCACTTGCTCAACAGGCTCCTCTTGAAGAGTTGGGCACATGTCAGTTGGATGCCCTACCACCGAACAAATCCCGCAAGCCTTCACTGTTTGCATGTTACCTACAGCCATTTGACGAACAAGAGAAGTTAGACTAGAGATTTGTTGTTCTAGGGAAGAAATATTTACCTCATTATCATGCCTAGATGGAAGGTCAAGCCTACTGCCAAATTGTTGAGAATTGGCTGCCATATTTGCAATCAAAGTTCTCGCAGCCTCGGAAGTCTTATCCACCAACGCTCCTCCACTTGCAGCATCAATCATGCTCCTATCAGTATATGTAAGGCCCTCATAGAAATATTGGATAAGTAACTGCTCACTAATCTGATGATGGGGGCAGCTTGCACACAATTTCTTAAAACGCTCCCAGTATTCATGTAAGGACTCTCCGTTGTGCTGCCTTATACCACAAATTTCTTTCCGAATGTTTGCTGCCCTCGAAGCTGGGAAGTATTTCTCCAAAAATAATCTCTTCATCTCGTTCCATGTGGTTATAGTTCCGGAGGGTAGATAATAGAGCCAATCCTTAGCCGCATCCTTCAAAGAAAACGGGAAGGCTCTTAATTTGATTTGCTCCTCGGTCACCCCCGTAGGTTTCATACTCGTGCAAACCACATGAAGCTCCTTTAGATGCTTATGAGGATCTTCACCTGCAAGACCATGAAAAGTGGGCAAGAGATGTATTAGTCCAGATTTCAATTCAAAAGTAGTAGCAACATCTAAAACAGGAAAAGTTATGCATAAAGGTGCTTGATTCAAATCAGGGGCAGCAAGCTCTTTCAAAGTCCGATTTCCAGCCATGACGTCTTCCTCTTCTAAATCAGAATTGCTTTCCTCAAAATCTCTCCGAACTTCCTTTCTTAACTTGCGCAAAGTGGTCTCTATTTCCGGATCGAATATTAAATCACCAAGATGAGAGGACCTGGTCATAAAACAAAAAATCCCATAAAAGAAAAAGGAAAAATAATGAAAACCGACTAAAAAAAATAAAAATTGACCAGAAACACAAAAACTGCCAAAAACCCTATCAAACAACGTTTTTTGGCCTCGAGAGGGTGGGGCTAGTGAATCCTTATTCACTAGTCTTGTGCACAATTTCGTTTTCTTCGAAACGGGTACTCGCACCGCTCCTAATTCCACCAAAATTCCTGCCGTGAACAGTACTACCAAAAAAATTTTTTTTTCTGGAAAATAAAAATAAAATAACAAAAACAAGATAAAAATCACAACAAACACAAAAAACAAAAAAAATCAACTAGAATCACTCCCCGGCAACGACGCCAAAATCTGGTGTGCTGTCGTAGGCACCCAGAATTAAAACCTAAAAATACACGTAGTAGTGTAAGTCAGGGTCGATCCCACGAAGAGCGTCTAGCTGAATTTGCTGTTATGTGAACAAGGCTGGGGGGTTCTGAGTAAAACAGGAAACGTTCTTAGTAAAAACCAAAAACAAAAAGCAGTTCAATTCGAAATCAATTAATATAACGAAACTTGGTCTCCGTCAACATCCACCATCGGAATCTCACAACTGATCATTGATGCAAAAATAATCAATTCATACATTGAATATTCACCGTTGGAACTATTTTCCTATCTCTCCTTAATTTTAATTAATTAGGAAACAAGCGCTCTTAATTAATCTTACCACTAAACAACCCTAGACAAGCGCTCAAGATTTAATCTAGTGGCAGCCTTAAGAATTAGAGAGATCGATGAAGCTAAACAACACAAACACAAGCGGTTGTATTTAATTTAGTTGAATGTTCTTCGTAAGGTTATTAATTCCTGACGCAGCAAATTACTAACCCTAATTGCTTCGCAAGTTGGAGGGATCAAACAATTACGGATTTGATATCTAACTTAGCAGTAGATTGCGACAATTAATAAACTAGTAGGCCTCCCTAGTAATTAAACGCAACAATCATAAAATTAGGCATAGAAAAACATCCAATACTCAAACACGAAAATTGAACACAAAGAAAAATATATTAGATCTCACAGTTTATCGATTCCGAGGCTTCCGTTTACTTGACCAAGTTATCAAAATCAGCCTCTCATGGCCATCAACGAATTACAGAGGAAAAGTTCAGAGAAGACCAGAGAGAGGCGTGTGTCCACCCAAACCTAATCTGATCTCCCTTCCCAAAATCTAATTCAAGTGTTTGAATCCAACTCAATCTCCTAAAATCAATTATCCTAATCTGATTCTAATTAATTGAAAATACAATAAAGTCTTTAAAATAAAAATAGGAAAGTGATGTGTCCAGCTGTAACTCGTGTGCCACATGTCTTCAAATCTTCCAATAATAAACTGCCTCTTGGACTTGCATTACAAGGCAGAATGTTCCAGAACATCGGCAGTGCAGATGCGTCAACTTCAAGCCCAATTACAACCTTGATGCAGCAATTATCTCTCCAAACTCAAAACATAAAAGTTGTAGATATATTTCTTATCGTTCTACAGAATTTTGAATCATCTCAATCGGAGCTCAGATGAGAGAGTTATGCCCAAAATACGAAACAACGTCAAAACTGTCCGAATTCACTTAATTAGTTCCGTTTTGCAATTAACGCTCCCATTTGCTTCCTAAGTCAAAATAGAATAAAAATCAGTACATTTTAGGCAGCAAATAGGCATAAAAGACTAGGCATTAAGGGGGTAAATATGACATTTTGCATTCTCATCAAATTCCCCCACACTTAGCTTTTGCACGTCCTCGGGCAAACTAATTCAAACAAACACTACACTCCAGTCAAATCCAGAACACCATCATCTCAAGTCATATCCAGAACATTAACATGATGCATAAGAAACAGTATTTAATCCATGCATATTCATACCTAACTTAGGAAGCAGCAAAATAAAATAAAAGTTAATGACATTCATCTCTCTTCATCATTTTCCACAATTACTCTCAATTAGTCAATGCAAACAAGGAAACTAATCACAACCAATTCGTGTACAACTCACCTCTCAATTTTTCTTTTCTTGTTTCTCTTTACTACTACAAACTGGGTAGCAAACTAAGGATACAATTTTTTTTCTCTTTTTTTTTTTTTCTGTTTTGAAAAAGAATGAGTGCATTTTATGCTCCATCTCATTTCATGGTTGTGTTTATGAGTGAGTGCGTTTTACGCTCCATCTCGACCCACCACATACCTTTCTTTTCTTTTTTTCCTATTTGCTTAAACCCAAATTTAGGACTAGCTTAAGAGAAACAATTTTTTTCCTTTTCTTTTAAGGGTTGTTATACACTCCTCAATCATGCTTCGTCACCAAGTCTACACAACTTCTCAAGACATATTATTTCAAACTACAAAGATTCAAATATGATTGACTCTATTTTATGAAAGATTGCTAACATCCTAAGTCAAGGAATATGCTCAACAACAAAGTCAAGTTACTATTTCATGCATCACTAGACGTTCAAAGACATGACTTAAAGCAGAAACCTTCCTAAAAACAAATGCGGATTTCGTTTAAGGTGTACGTGGCGTTGTTATACCCGAGGTTGCCAATTACTGCTAGGCAGTTTTTAAGGCGGGTTCTGGTTTCCAGCCGATATACCCTTAAACTAGGCAGATTTTTTTTTTTTTTTTTTTAACACTAAAAACAGAACCTAAACAAAACCTAAATCCCCTCCCCCACACTTAAAACTGACATTGTCCCCAATGTAAGATGAAATGCAAAGAAAAGGCAACAATAACCAAAATTTAAAATGCTAGAAAAGAAAACAAACTCCCCTTGGGTTGCCTCCCAAGCAGTGCCTTTGTTTATTGTCGTTGGCTCGACTCAAAGCTTTTGTTCTTGTGATGCACTAAGTAACATTCTACCATCTCCCAGGAACACGTTCTTGAGGTAACTAGGGAGAGGCTTCAAATCTGGAACGGGGCCGGGGCGCAAAACAAAAGGTAAAGGCCTCTCGTTAGAAATTGGTAATGCAATACAAGGAAAGTTACCTGACTGCTGCTGTAACTTTGGAGAATCATTCCATCTTGCAACGCCCCTTCCCGCAAATCAGTACTAAAAGCTAACTCCTCATTCTCTTCCTCAAGATGCTTACTAATGGCAACTCCCAATCCATCTTTTCCATTGAGTTCAAAAACTTCCTGTGCTAAAGAATCAACCACATCAATAGAATAAACATGATCATGATATTTCATGGCATCATATTCTACTTGACTAGTACCTTCTATTTTGACTTTCCTAGTCTTTTTTGTTGCGTGTAATATGTGATATTTATGTGATTCTGGTAAATCATTATCCCACCAATTTTTTAACATTCCTGTAAATCTTGAGACTAATATTTTTGCTATTTGATGATCAGTGTTGTCATGTGATTTATGAGCTAATGCTGACATAGTCATTTCTTATAAAATATTTAATATTTGGTGTTCAACTAATCCGTCTATATTCCATTCATCTATTCCTGTTCCAGTATAGGAAGATCTTGCCATTTGTTTTACATCTTCAAATTGCATATTTGGTAAAGAAGGTCTTGTGTAATAGTTTCGGGTTTTTGGATATTTTATATTATTTCTCATTTTATAAATAGAAAAGTTTTGAAAATTTTTGTTTAATTCTTCAGGAATTCTCATTTTGTAGGAATTCTTGTTTTAATAATTCTTTATTAATTTCAAAAGGGTTTTGTTATTGTGTTGTTTGACTATAATTTCCTAATACTTCTGATTGTGTTGGTGAACTAGGTGGACTTGATGTGTTTTCATATACAGGTTTTGGTACAGGAGGGGAATAATTGACTCCTACTAATTTACTTGTGGAAGCTGCTGATGAAGGCCTAGGTGTAATAATTTCTTCAATCCTAGGGTTGTGATGATTTTTGTTAGTAATGATAGGTTGATTTTGTTCTATGGGAGTTTCTCTAAATTTTAGTCTTATTATACCATCTGGTTCTTGTATTATTTGTTGTATCTCATATTCATTTTGATCATGTAAAGGTTTTCGAGGGCATAATTTTTCTAATTTCAAATCTGTTTGTTTAATAATTTCATCCCAAGCTAATCTTTTTGAAGTAAAAGTTTTATGTTTTGTTTTATCAGCTTCCATAATAACTGTGTGTCCTGATGGGGACATCCTAATGGCTCTTGGACTAATTGTTGTATTCATAGCTTTGTAATAAATCCTATATATTAATGCTACTGGTTGGGCTTTATCTTGATAAGTAAGATTAGAAGGTTTTAAATTAATAGTTAATGCAGACAGTATTGTTGGATCATTTAATCCTACTGTAAAGTTTGGATAACAGTCAAAATATACTAGACCACTTTCTAAATTAGAATTTAATACTGCTAATAAAGAGTTATTGAAGTTTAAATTTCTTGCGTCACTTAACATTACTAATATTCTAGTGTTTTGTCCTAATCTAAATAATGGTTTTATTGCTATTTGTACTAATCCTATGTGTAAAAATTTATAATTGTTTTGTCAATGTTCGTGTATTGCTTCTTCATAAAGAAGTTGAATTTCTTCAACCCTTTCTTCGGCTATCATTATTGTGTCTTCTGTAGTTTTAATAGAGTAATTTGACATAAATTTAAAACTACCTATTTGATATATTGTGTCTTTTTTAACTGGTGGTATGTACCAGTTATGTAAGTGTTGATCAATTTTTGCCATATTAATCTCTTGAGTGTTAATAGACTTCATTAATTCTTGATTAGTGTTTGTGTTTTGTTATTGATTATTAATTCTAATAGCGTTACTGCTACTACTATCATCTCGCCTACTGCTACTTCCTAATCTCCTTAAGAAATTAGACATTTCTAAAATAATTCTAACCTAAAAGTTCCAGTTTTTCTCCTAGATCACGGGACCACCTCCGGGACCACCTAACACGGCTGACCAACTCACCCTCCAAGCTGACCAAGCGCAACCTAGAATCAATTCTAGAGTTCTTCTAGATTAAAACCTTCCAGATTAATCTAACCCTTAACTTAATCAATAAATGAACAGTCCAATGGATGAACAGTAATCTACAGTAAACTACTACAGTGCATGAATAGTACTTGTGAACAGTATTGTAAATAGTAATTTGCTACAGTAACTACGTTTATGGGTGTTGTTTTGTGCAGTTTTGTATTGCTAATCACTACTTCTATTGACTCTACTTGGCTCTGATACCATATAAAGCAGGATCGTTAAAATGAATAGGATAGAAGATAATACTACACACATAATCACAAAAATTTTAAAAGCCCCTGGGAAGGAGTTAGTAGAAAATTCAAATTCAACATACACTTCAGGAAATTCAACACCCCTTTATTCACAAAGATATGTTAAACCATTTTTTGAACCCTTTGACATTCCAAAAGAAGAAATCGTTAAATTCAATAATCACAATACTATTTTAGAAAATATTAGTAAAAAACTTAGTGAATTATCATCCTCCAAATCAAACATTAATGTTCTTACAGAATCCGACCCTATAGAAGAATTAAATCAAAATTTTCAAAACTTATCTATTAATAAAATGAGAAATAATATGAAATATCCAAAAACCCGAAACTATTACCCAAGACCTTCTTTACGAGATATGCAATTTGAAGATGTAACACAAATGGCAAGATCTTCCTATCTTTGGAACAGGAATAGATGAATGGAATATAGACGGATTAGCTGAACACCAAATATTAAATATTTTACAAGAAATGACTATGTCAGCATTAGCTCATAAATCACATGACAACACTGATCATCAAATAGCAAAAATATTAGTCTCAGGATTTACAAGAATGTTAAAAAATTGGTGGGATAATGATTTACCAGAATCACATAAATATAACATATTACACTGACAGGCTATTCGCAAGTGTACGAAATCGTGCAAGTAATACAGCTCGAGTAAACGAGTGTCGAATCCCAAGGGAACTACCTACCAAGTACCAAACTATTATATCCTATTGCTATTTGATAAAACAGAATTTTAAGAGAAGCTTTAATGACAACGTAACCAACTAAAAGCTAAATAAATGCAGAATTTGTAAAAGCTTTGATGTAAAGATCAATATGACTAAACATAGGGCATAGATTTCGCACCAATTTACTCCTATGCATTGACATTTGTTGTTAACCTAATTAAGCGTATTCTAAAGGCCAAATCCCCTAATATTTCACTAACTCTCTCTCGAGCAATTAGCAAACTAACCTTTAAGCAACAACACAAGATATCTCTAAGTTGGATTTAGGTGCTAAAAGATCGTTAAGTTCTATGGAATTTACCAAAGCCTCACAGATCACGGTAACCTATCTCTAGCATTCGCTCAATCTATGGTTTTATTACATAAGACAAATCAGGTTTCATCTCTCGATCTCAACTCAACCCATGATATCATTCAACTCTCGGGCCCTTGAGACTTGAAAGCATTACACGCGATAATAAAAGTTAGAAATCATGCTCAATATAAAATCAATGTAATAATGTCAACACATGTTCATAAATTGGGCCACATTTGTAGCCCTAGAAAAGAGAATTAGTTCATAATGAAAATAACAAAATCCATCATTCTATTCAATGACATCAGTTCAAGAAAGACAAAGATAAAAACTTCTCTAATCGGTGAACGAGAGCTCCCAGGATCCCGATCTCCAACTTGGTAGTCGTCTTCTTCCTCTTCCAAAAGTCCCCTCTTAACTTCTTAAAGACTCTCTTTTATATCTCCTGGGTTCTAGTCATGCTTAGGAAAAAGATAAGAAAACTTAGCCCATTCAGATTCGGATTAGGGTAATGAATTAACACACACCCATGACCCATCGCCGTGGCGGTAAGAATGGTCGCTATGGCTATCGTTCTTTTTGTTCAAGGCGTCCTGTAATCTTCAGAATTTGATAAATTCATCAACATGAACATTGTAGCTCTCTGAATAAGCTTTCCAACGCCACCCAAATTGTTGAATTCTGACTTCTACAGCTCAAGTTATGACAAAAACATCGAGGCATACTCATGATAAGGGATTTCCTGATTTTCCGTAACATCTTCGACGTGCCACAACTTCCTCATTTTGACCCTGATTCTTGTGCCATTTGTTCCTACGCATTGTGAATCCTATCGACATCATTCTTTTCCCTTCAAAAACCTGTTTGAGCCTGAAAACACTCAAAATGCACCCGTGATCCCATAAATGGTATTTATGAAAGAATTAATCCAAATTCCACACTTTAAACACATTTTTCCATAAATACATCAATTAAATCACTAATAAATTATAAACATTCAAGCTCTTATCACAACCCCCAACCAGCTTTTTGCTAGTCCCTAGCAAAATAAGTGATAAAATAAGTCTCTAAGCTTGAAAAGAAAACAACTAATTAAAAACCTAAATCTAAACTATCCTAAATCACTTTCATAGATTGACACGATTGCATTTAGCGTATGCAACAAGCCTTTAAACCCCTAGGTGACCCTAGTTGGACGAGTTATAGTCTCGTGAGGGTTTCTAGCGATGATACCCACAAACATCCATACTAAACTAATCATAAACTCCAAAAGTAACAAAAACAAAAACAATAAAAAAAAACACACTAACAAAAAGTCTTGGATCAATTCATAAAGACGTCTCAAAAATTGCATATATTAATTAAAAATCACCTAAACTCACAGACAATGCAAACATCAATTTCATTTTCGTTATCAACCCTAGAACATCCATACATCCACAAACCATTAGTCTACAAACTCGGATGGTGTTATGCACAACATTCATGAACAAAATCTTTGATCTCAGTATTCGGGTTATGACTTATATGTGAATCATGGAATCAAACTCTAGAGGCTCACTTTTCACGTCACTCTCCACTAATGTAGAATTTCACATCACCTTGGATCAATAAGTCTTTGTAAAGGTTGTAACGTTAGGCTGGGGTATGAGTTCATGAAAGATGGAAAGAGAATTTAACAAAAATAAAATTAAGAGACTTAATTTTTATTCATTCTTATTACTAACATACACCACATTTCTCTTTTCCACTCAGTAGCTTCCCAATCTTTATCGAGCTCTTTTTATTTGACAGTAATATAAACCCAATTGCATAATTCCAACTCTTTACAATGTTTTTCAATGCCAACTTTTTTTTTTTTTTTTAATAACGTCAATATAAAGTAGAAACACACACATCCCCACTGATCGTACTAGCACTCCACAACCCCCAACCAATTTCTTCGCATAAACCTAGGTTGTGACAAAACTACACTTCCTCACCAATACTCATATTAAGCTTGAATAACAATTAAGTCTCTTAAGGATAAAATGGTAGGATTGTATTTTAGGCTCATAATCAGGATAGGGTAAACATTAAGTTCAAAGAATGAAAAACAAGGCTAAATTGTGTTTAAAAGGCTCAAAGTGCTAACTAGCGATGACAATAACAAGGGTTGGCTTGAAAAGCTCAATCGGTCCAAAAACAGCCTAAATCTATTTCCTAAGTGATGTGAATTCTAGGATTTCGTCTTGAGTGCTAATCAAATGAGTTCTAAAGTTTGTTAAGATCACAATAATGTTCATGTAAACTTTATACATAACACGTCTCTAAGTAGATGACTGAACCACTTTCAATCCACATTTCACTAGGGTCTCAACTCAATGTCATTAATATTCACACACATTCGTAAGCAAAGGTAAAAATTAATGTCCTCCATTAGTTCTGTGTTATTGAAATCACATTCCTATCACAGACATATGACTTCATCCAAGGGACAAACATAAAAACTCACAACCTAAAATAAAAGAATAAATAAAACTGCTCTCTAAATCCATCCAAAAATTCTGCTCAATTTAAGTTTTCTTAAATTCCTACCCCCAACCAATAAAATCAACATTGTCCCAATGTTAAGCGTAGGAATGAGAAAGAGAACGTTACCGCAGTCCTCAACATAATAAGGCTGTCCATGTGTAAACGCCATCCGTTCTAGCAAAACAACAAAAAAAACTAAAACAGACCTTGTCGGTCATCATAGTTATGCAAAATACAATAATGAATAAAACAGTATTAACAACAACACAAATAAACTAATAGCTCACAAAGACTCAAAGACACACAATAGCAAAATGCACGTACATCAAAACAGAAAAAAAAAAACAACCAACAAAATACACTGACAACATTAACTAAAACACACTGAAATGTCACTCTCCTCCTCCATACTCTCCTCAGAATCCTCATCAGGAGCATCGCCTTGTTCCTCATCCGCTGGGTACACAAAATCAGTCCATTCACACCTTGGTGCTACTATCCCAGCATGAGCAAATTGCAATCTCTGCATCTCATGTTGCACCTCATTTGCCCACTCATCCATGCCATCCAGGCTTCTTGGCGATTCTGTTGCGTTTTCAACTTTTTGATGTCTTCATGCAGCTTCGATAATTGATCTCTTTGGGAAAGCTTCGTCAATGAAGATCCTTTGGTCCTGGGTACCTCTACTCTGCCCCCACTGATTAAATTTTGCAGAACTTGCATGGTAAAACATGCGCCTTGTGGAATAAAAACCTCTTCAGCATTCAAAGGCACTTCAGCTTGCTTACACACTATAGTAATTAGGTGAAGGAAGTAAAAAACAGTCTTGGTACGCTTTGCCGAATGGGTAATCTCTTGAAAGATAATCTCGCACATTCATTCTCATTTTCTGCTAGATTGCATATATCATAATCGCCCTAGCTTTACTAACAGTGCTCATGTGCTTGGAGGGCATCAATCGAGCGCATACAAAATATAGCCACATGCGCGAAGTTGAGTTCAAGAACTTACTGTCAAAACGGATGTGTTCCCCAGCCGCAATAAACCATGTAGCTTTCCCTTCTGTCAAAGAATTAATTACTGCGTCAAAATCCACTTGTTGCTTGAATACGACATAGGCGTCATCATCTAGCTCAACTTGCGGCAGCCCATAAAACTAATTAATAGCAGCTGCATTAAATACTATCTCTTTACCTCTTACCAGTGTCCTCCCGTCAACGCTATCAAGAACGTTGGCATAGAACTCCTTTACCACAGAGGCAACAGCAGGCGCCGAGGGTTCTTTACAAAATTTCTCCCAACCCAGAGTTTGAATAACATCAGTTATTCCCTCAAAAGTTGCAAATACTAGCCCTCTTTCTTCAATAAATCCTCCTGGTTTCTTTGCAAAATTTTCATATCTGTCCTGGGCAGCCTGACTAACAAACCGGGTATCATCGGAGGCCTACCCTTTTCCTTTTTCTCTTCTATCACTTCCAAGCTTCCTTTTGGGTGCCATTATCACTATTTTTTTCCTTAATCCACACACTCAGTCAAACTACTCACAATACCCACGAACAATCACCAAACTCCCACTAACGACAACTTTCCTTCTTCAATCACGCCACAATCACAAGAGTAATCACAGGCTTTCCCAAAAATCACCTCAATCTCTTCCAATTGTTAACAACAAACAACAATCAACTCCCACTCCCACAAAATTCAATTCAATGGGTTCCCAACTTCAACAATCAAAATTACTTTGCAAATGGGGTTAGAAACACTTACTTGAGCCTTGATCTGTCCAAATATGCCTTGAATTGATATTGATTAGATGAATTTTCGAAAACCCCCAATTTTGTTTTTGAAACCCTATCCTTGATTGAATATTTCGCGAAAATCCTCTTGCTTGTTTAATCTGCGAAATGGGATTAGTTAGTGAACAATGGAGCAAAAAAAAACGAAATTGGGTGAATGATGTGTGAAGAGAGGAACAAAAAGAAGTTTTGGGGAAGAGAGATTGTGCTATGAATTTTGCAGTGAATGTAATGAAGAGTATGTGCAGGGGAAGAGGAGCAGATTCATTTAAACGCGAATTCACGTTTTATGGTATGATCGCTGCGGTGATAGTATGTGTCGCTGCGGCAATCGTGATTTTTCCTCCCGGTCTACTCTGGACTCACGCTCGCTGCAGCGATGGGGTTCGTTGCTACGGCAAGCGTGATTAATCATCTGCCCCTTGTTCGTGCGCAAAATGCACGCTCGCTGCAGCGATGGAGTTCACCACTGCGGCGAGCGTGATGCTAAAGTGTTTATTTCTTTTCCGGGAATGTGTTTCCCATACCCTGACAGAGACAATCAAAACGTCAGAATTAATAAACTAACACTAACACAAAAACATACACACACATAACAAAAGAAAAGAAGAAATACTAAACAGAAACATCATTACTCATAAAAAAATTAAAATTAAAAATCAACCAAAAGGAAACGAAAGATTGGGTTGCCTCCTAAAAAGTGCTTGTTTAAAGTCTTAAGCTCGACTCCTTTTCTGTCGTCAATTAGGATTCTGAAGAAGAAGTGAAACCCTCTCGTTGTCATTTCCATTCTCAATATAGGGTTTCAATCTTTGCCTATTGACTTTGAATGTTCCCTTCATCGGGTGGTGAAGCTCTATCGCCCCATGCGGAAACACGCGATGAATGATAAATGGGCCAGACCATCTTGAGCGCAATTTTCCCGAAAAAAGTCGAAGTCTTGAGTTGAACAGCAGCACTTTGTCGCCCTCCTTGAATTCCTTGTTCACAATGTGTTTGTCATGCCACTGCTTAGTCTTTTCTTTGTAGATTCGGGCATTCTCGTATGCATTACTACAAAACTCTTGCATCTCATTGAGTTGCAGTAAACGTTTTGCTCCTGTGGCTTGTAAATCAAAATTCAGAAACTTTACTGCCCAATACGATCTATGCTCTAACTCCACTAGCAAGTGACAAGCTTTTCCGTAAACCATCCTATAGGGCGATGATGCGTGTTTACTACAACATGCAAAACTAGCAAGTGCACTAGTCGCTCAAGTAATAAAATGATGGGTAGGATATCGTTCCCACGAGGACTGTTAGCAAAGCACTTAGTTTCCTAACGTTATCAAGTTGAAGTGATCGAATTCGTTGGATTGGTGGGAGCAAATTTTAATTTAAAAACAACAAAATGAAATTTAACTAAGGTTAAAACTTAATTAAGAAAGCAAGCTGAAACACAGAATATCAATTCAAGCAAAACGGGTAGGCTTTTGACTTCGTTTGGACTTTTATGGGTTAAACCTAAAATTACACTATATTCACATTCATGCGCAATAGTTGTAAATCGAATTCACTAATATGTTAAACATACCCTCTCGGGCTATGTTTTCCTATTCATCCTTATTAACATTCCGCACCCAACAAATTGAAGGTTAATAATTCTGAATTCATTAAGCACAAGAATCCTAAATTGGTTTCATTAATTCTTGAATCTATCTCTAGCATCCAATACTATAATGGTGATTACCCAAGAAGCCTAACATGAATTATTTCTCAATCTCATCATGTTCATCACATACAGCATTCAATTTTAGAGTAACACACAACCAAAGCTTATTCACATGGAAATAACACAATCAAATACTTAACCCATTTAAAATCCAAACTACAATCAAAACCCTAACCCAAAAAGGATTAGTTCATAACTAAATTAATACTACAAAAACAAAAAACAGAAATACACAAGTTAAACATAATGAAACTGAGATGCAAGATAAGAAATCTCCCCAAAAGATGAATCTTCTAGTCAAAATCTGAATCTTCTCCCTTAAACAATCCGAAAAACTCAAAGCTTTACTCTAAGAAAAGTGTAAAAACGGCTAAACCTAAAAAGCTGAAGATCCCTTAAACAAAAGGTTAAGTTTTTCTTTTATACTTAGTCCAAAAACCCAGCCAAAACACGCACACACGAAACTGTGCGTTTGACAAAACTGAATAAATTGACTATCGCCGCGGCGAAGAATGAAGAAATCCCAATCGTCTTTGGCTTACTTCGCCGCGGCGAAGACAATTTCTTCGCCGGGGCGAAGCTCCTTGAAAAGTTCTGAAATTACAGAACTGCCACTCTGCTTGCTTCTTCGTTCGATTCTTCGAATCTCGGCTTTCTTCCTTGGGAACAAGCTTCATCGTGCTTTGTCCTACTCCGGAACTCTCCTATCTTCTGAGATCCGCTAAGTTCTGAGTCAAAACTATCCAATTTTGTCTTTATTTGCTCAAAAAGTCCATTTTAACCTGAAACACGAAAAGTAAAGAATTAAGCAACAATTCAGGCAAAAATGCACTAGAAAGTACCTGAAATCCGACAAAAAGATCTAATAAAAACTGTATAATTTACGGATTATCAGGCGACATTCCTATTGGTGTGTTGAATGCCGTCCTTATAAGCCCATAGTGCATCATCAAGTTTGTTGCCCAATCCTTTCGAGAGCTGTTTACTGTCTTTTCCAGGATTCGTTTCAACTCCGTATTTGATACTTTGACTTGACCACTAGTTTGTGGGTGATATGGGGTTGCAACTCAATGTGTAACCCCATACTTGCTTAACAATGCTGTGAATTGACGATTGCAAAAGTGAGAACCACCATCACTGATAATGGCACATGGCGTGCCAAACCTTGAAAAGATATTCTTCTTTACGAACTTGATAACGACACGAGCATCGTTTGTTGGCAACGCAGCAGCTTCCACCCACTTCGACACATAATCTACAGCAACCAAAATGAAACGGTTAGAAAACAAAGAAGGAAAAGGTCCCATAAAATCTATCCCCCAAACATCGAACAATTCGACTTCTAGGATATTATTTAAGGGCATGGCATTTCTCCTAGATATATTCCCAACCCGTTGACACTCATCACAACTCATAACAAAACGAAAAGCATCTTTAAAAAGAGTAGGCCAGAAAAATCCTGATTGAAGAACTTTTGCGGCGGTCTTTGTCAAACCGAAATGACCACAAACTTCCATTGAATGATAGTGACAAAGTATATTCGTCATTTCTTCCTCTGGCACACATCGTCTTATCATCTGATCGGCGCAATACTTGTACAAAAATGGATCCTCCCAGAAGTTGTACTTTAAATCTACAAAAAATTTCTTTCGTCTTTGGGAGTTCATTCCAGGGGGCATAACCTTTCTCGCCAAATAGTTGGCAATGTCTGCAAACCATGGTCCTTCTTGAATAACGAACAACTGCTCATCCGGGAAGTATTCATTGATTGGCTTTTCTTCTTGTCGAGCTTCTTCATTGAACTCCAATCGGGATAAATGGTCAGCCACTTGATTTTCCGTTCCTTTCTTGTCCTTGATCTCCAAGTCGAATTCCTGTAGGAGTAATACCCATCGCAATAATCTTGGCTTGGAGTCTCGTTTTGCTAGGAGGTATTTCAATGCAGCATGGTCTGTGTACACGATGACCTTGGTACCTAGCAAATAAGAACGAAACTTATCAATAGAAAATACTACTGCTAAAAATTCTTTCTCAGTAGTGGCATAATTTAGCTGTGGTCCCGTTAAAGTCTTACTGGCATAATATATCACATGCAAGACCTTACCTTTTCGCTGTCCTAAAATAGCCCCTAAAGCATAATCACTCGCATCACACATGAGTTCAAAAGGTAGTTCCTAATCAGGCGCAACAATAATAGGAGCAGAAATTAATTTTGCTTTTAAACATTTAAATGCATCTAAACACTCTTGACTGAAATTGAAAGGAACATCCTTAGCTAATAAATCACAAAGAGGTTTAGAGATTTTAGAGAAATCCTGTATGAATCTCCTATAAAAGCCCGCATGCCCAAGGAAGCTTCTGACAGCCTTCACTGAATTAGAAGGTGGTAGTTTCTCAATGACTTAAATCTTAGCTCAATCCACCTCAATTCCATTCACGATATCCGATGACCTAACACAATCCCATCTCGTACCATGAAATGACATTTTTCCCAATTTAGCACCATATTAGTGTCAACACATCTCTGCAATACATTAGACAAGTTAGTTAAACAATCATTAAATGAATTTCCAAAAACAGAAAAATCGTCCATGAAAACTTCAATGGACTTCTCAACCATATCGAAAAAAATTGAGATCATGCAACGTTGAAAAGTGGCAGGAGCGTTGCACAAGCCAAAAGGCATTCTTTGATAAGCGAATGTTCCGTATGGGCACGTGAAAGTAGTCTTCTCTTGATCTTCTAGCGCTATGGCAATTTGATTGTAACCTGAATATCCATCTAAGAAACAATAGAACTCATGGCCAGCTAACCTTTCCAACATTTGATCGATGAACGACAATGGAAAATGGTCTTTACGAGTCACGGAGTTCAGTTTGTGATAGTCGATACATACTCTCCATCCCGTGACCGTTCATGTTGGAATCAACTCGTTGTTGTCGTTACGGACCACTGTCATTCCTCCCTTCTTTGGCACTACTTGGACTGGACTCACCCATGCACTGTCCGAAATTGGGTATATGATTCCTGCATCTAAAAGTTTCAACACCTCCTTCTTGACCACTTCTTGCATTGATGGATTCAATCTTCTCTATGGTTGGACAGTAGGCTTGTAACTTTCCTCCCTTAAGATCTTGTGCATGCAAATTGAAGGACTGATACCTTTGATATCCGCAATTGTCCATCCAATGGCCTTCTTGTGCTTTCTCAAAATGCGCAACAACTTTTCTTCCTCTACAACACTCAAAGAAGCATTAATAATTACTGGAAAAAATTTACCCGCTTCTAAAATTGCATACCTTAAATGAGATGGTAGTTGCTTGAGCTCAAGTGTAGGTACCTTTGTGATTGGTGAAGTTGACTGAGACTCCACGGCTTCAATTTCTCTGATCGATTTAGCTTCGGGACGACCCAAGGGTGGTAAAGCATTTAAGTATCTTAGACGCTCTCTTATCTCCTCACTATCAACTTCATCCTCCTGGTCTCTAGAATTCATCAAGCAATTCTCTAAAGGCAGAATTGGGTAATTCTCTTCAAAATTCTGCTCCACTAAGGTGTCAAGAACATCAATCTTAAAACATGAATCTAAATCAGATGGATGCTTCACAGACTTGAAAACATCAAATTCTACTTGCTCATCTTCTACCCTTAAGATCAACTTCCTTTGGTAGACATCTATCAATGTTCTACCCGTGGCCAGAAAAGGTAGTCCTAAAATTAAAGGTATTTCCCTATCTTCCTCCATGTCTAGCACTATGAAATCTACTAGGAAAATCAGTTTGTCTACCTTAATCAGGACGTCTTAGACTACCCCCCTAGGATATGTGATCGATTGATCAGCTAATTAGAGAGACACGGTGGTTGGCTTCACTTCTCCTAATCCAAGCTTCATGTAAATGGAAAACGGCATTAAGTTAATACTAGCCCCTAAATCGCATAACACTTTATCAAAATAACAACTACCAATAATACAAGGGATAGTAAAACTCCCTGGATCTCATAGTTTAGGTGGTAGTTTCTTTTGAATCAGAGCACTGCATTCCTCCGTCAGCATGACTTTCTCGTGTTCCTTGAATTTCTTCTTGTGCGTGAGGATCTCCTTTAAAAATTTCGCATACTTCGGCATCTGTTCTAGCATATCAACAAAAGGGATATTAATATGTAAACTTCTAAACATGTCAATAAACTTACCGAATTGCTTATCAAGCTTCTGATTCTTCAACTGTTGTGGGTATGGCAAAGTTGCCTGGCTCGACGGGGGCTTTTGTACAGATGCACGCTCACTGTGGCGATCATCTGATAAGCTTAACGAATTCAAAACAACTATCACGGTCGCTACGGTGACCAGTGTCATTGCTACGACGATCATCCTTCCGTCTGACGAAATTCTCTGCATCATTACCCTCGTCGTGGCCACCATCTTCATCGCCGCAGCGATCGTCCTTCTACTCATCCTTCAGGTTTTGTTCTATCCTCTATTTTTCGTTTTTCACTCTCCGAATTTTCCAACCTTCTTCCACTCCTCAGGGTGATCGCATGTGCCTGTTCCTTGGGATTTTTCTCTGTATCACTTGGTAAAATCCCTTGACCTCTTCCCGCTAATATGCTGTGAATTTGTCCAATTTGAGTCTCAAGGTTCCTAATAGATACAGATTGATTTTGAACTAGGACGTCGGTCTTCTCAAACCTCTTGCTTGTCTCCTCAATGAACTTGGTTAATGCATTTTCCAAGTTCGATTTTTGCTCTTGAGGTTGAAAAACAGGTGCTTGTTTTTGCTCATTGTTGTTGCTCCATGAAAAATTTGGGTGTTTTCTCCATGCTGGATTATACGTATTGGAATACGGATTCCCTTGCCCTCTTTGAAAATTGTTGACGTAGTTGGCTTGTTTAGGCTGAGCAAACTGGTTTCCTTCTTGGTAATTGTTCGACGCATGATTTCCTGCACAAAGGTCACATGTTAGAGAAGAAGATTCAATTGCATTTATTTTCAACACATCACCTAATTGCTTCTGGATGTTCATAAGTTGAGCAACCAATGCAATGTAACTGTAAACTTCGTGCACTCCCGCTGATCTCCTTGTTGAATTTCTTTCTGGAGTCCTCATATAGTTGTTGTTCGCCATCACCTTGATCAAATTGTATGCTTCCTCTGGCGTTTTATTGTTCAAGGCTCCCCCACTTGTAGCATCAATCATGGCTTGAATGGTTGGTAGCAAACCTTGGTAGACCGTTTGCACTTGTGACCAGATTGGTATACCATGGTGTGGGCACCTCCGTAAGAGATCCTTAAACCTTTCCCATGCTTCATACAATGACTCTGAATCTTGTTGGTAAAAGTTGGTAATCTCACTCCTCAGTTTGGCCGACTTGGCAGGTGGAAAGTACTTAATGAGGAACGCTTGAGCCAACTCATTCCACGTCGTGATGCTACCAGATGGCAATGAAATCAACTAGGCCTTAGCTTTATCCCCTAGAGAGAATGGGAAAAGCCTTAGTCTGATTGCATCCTCGGATACCCCATTATGCTTGAATGTGTCACACAACTCCAGAAAATTTGTGATATGCAGGTTGGGATCATCATTCGGTAACCCAGCGAATTGGATCGACTGCTGAATCATTCCGATAATTGCTGGCTTAATCTCAAAATTGTTCGCTTGAACGGGTGGTCTCCTGATGCTTGAATAACACCCATCAATAGTAGGACTGGAGTAATCCTTCAATGCTCTCTGAACCACTGCTGCACCACCCATTGCATTACCTCCTAAATTATCCTCGTTCTCATTCTCTTGATTTTGCATATTAGGATTGACAATTCCTGTGTTCGCCATTGATCTTTCAGAATTAGCTTGCCTCTTTTCTTTCCTCAACTGTTTCGCGGTTCTCTCGATCTCAAAATCTAGTGGATTAAGACGACCACGACCTCTGGAATGTAAACTCTCCAGATTCTAGCTGAAAACCACAAACAAAACAAACAAAAATCAAAATTAATTAGTAAATAGAAATAAAACAAATCAAATTAGCAACTAAATATTTCGTATTGATATTGGTAAAACAAAATAGTTCCCTGGCAACGGCGCCAAAAACTTGACAGGCTATTCGCAAGTGTACGAAACCATGCAAGTAATACAGCTCGAGTAAACGAGTGTCTAATCCCAAGGGAACTACCTACCAAATACCAAACTATTATATCCTATTGCTATTTGATAAAACAGAATTTCAAGAGAAGCTTTAATGACAATGTAACCAACTAAAAACTAAATAAATGCATAATTTGTAAAAGCTTTGATGTAAAGATCAATATGACTAAACCTAGGGCATAGATTTCGCACCAATTTACTCCTATGCATTGACATTTGTTGTTAACCTAATTAAGCGTATTCTAAAGGCCAAATCCCCTAATATTCCACTAACTCTCTCTCGAGCAATTAGCAAATTAACCTTTAAGCAATAACCCAAGATATCTCTAAGTTGGATTTAGGTGCTAAAAGATCGTTAAGTTCTATGGAATTTACCGGAGTAACCTATCTCTAGCGTTCGCCCAATCTATGGTTTTATTACCTAAGACAAATCAGGTTTCGTCTCTCGATCTCAACCCAACCCATGATATCATTCAACTCTCGGGCCCTTGGACTTGAAAGCATTACATGCGATAATAAAACTTAGAAATCATGCTCAATATAAAATCAATGTAATAATGTCAACACATGTTAGAAAAGAGAATTAGTTCATAATGAAAATAACAAAATCCATCATTCTATTCAATGACATCAGTTCAAGAAAGACAAAGATAAAAACTTCTCTAACTGGTGAACGAGAGCTCCCAGGATCCCGATCTCCAACTTGGTAGTCGTCTTCTTCCTCTTCCAAAAGTCCCCTCTTAACTTCTTAAAGACTCTCTTTCATATCTCCTGGGTTCTAGTCGTGCTTAGGAAAAAGATTAGAAAACTTAGCCCATTTAGATTCGGATTAGGGTAATGAATTAACACACACCCATGACCCATAGTTGCGGCGGTAAGAATGGTCGCTCCGGCGATCGTTCTTTTTGTCCAAGGTGTTGGTAATCTTCAGAATTTGATAAAGTCATCAACACAAACATTGTATCTCTCTGAATAAAGTTTCCAACGCCACTAGAATCGTCAAATGCCAACTTCTACAGCTCAAGTTATGACAGAAAAATCGAGGCATACTCATGATGAGGGATTTTCTGATTTCCCGTAACATCTTCGACGTGCCATAACTTCCTCATTTCGACCCTGATCCTTGTGCCATTTGTTCCTACGCATTGTGAATCATATCGACATCATTCTTTTCCCTTCAAAAACCTGTTTGAGCCTGAAAACACTCGAAATGCACCCGTGATTTCCCATAAATGGTATTTATGAAAGAATTAATCCAAACTCTACACTTTAAACATATTTTTCCATAAAT
The DNA here is from genome assembly GCA_026225825.1 of Pistacia integerrima. Classification (NCBI taxonomy): domain Eukaryota; kingdom Viridiplantae; phylum Streptophyta; class Magnoliopsida; order Sapindales; family Anacardiaceae; genus Pistacia; species Pistacia integerrima. The sequence continues at coordinate 14,397,173 of CM047740.1, read as the reverse complement.
ACATCAATTAAATCACTAATAAATTATAAACATTCAAGCTCTTATCATACACGCAACAAAAAAGACTAGGAAAGTCAAAATAGAAGGCACTAGTCAAGTAGAATATGATCAAGAAGAAGGAGACGCTGTAGCTACATTAATTTATGCAATAACCAAAAACTTTATAAGAGACCCAACAAGTTTTCAAAAAAAATAACAAGAAATATTATCAAACTTAAGATGTCTAACCATGGCAGATTTTAGATGGTATAAGGATATCTTTTTACAAAAAGTATTCACAAGAACAGACTGTAGGAAACCCTATTGGAAAGAAAGGTTCCTAGACGGTCTACCTAGATTATTTAGCCAAACTATCAAGAATGCATTATACAAAAAATATGATGGAAATATACCTTATGAAGAATTAACATATGGAGATTTAATTAGTTTTATTAACAACGAAGCCTTAATAATTTGCACTGATTTAAAATTAAAAGCAAAATTAAAAAATGAATTAAAACATAAGAAAAAACAGAATTAAGTGGATTTTGTAGTCAATATGGTTATGAAAAAATATTACCTCCCTCTATTAAGTACAAAAAAGATAAAAAAAAAAAAAAAACAATATAGAAAACCTTATTACAAAAGAAATTATAAATATGAACAAAAATCTTATGATAAACCTTATAAAAAGAAAAAATCCTTTAAAAAGAAAATATCCAAAAAAACCTATCACATGTTGGAAATGTAAACAACAAGGTCATTATGCAACCAAGTGTCCTATGAAAAATCAAATTAAAAAATTAGAAATAGATTCAGAATTAAAACAACAATTATTAAAAATCGTTCAAACCGACTCTGAAGAAGAATTTAGTTACAATACAGATAATGAAGATATGATTTATCAAATTCAAGAAAATACTTCTGAATCAATGAGTGAGTCTTCACAAGACTCTGATGATTGTGATTGCATGGGGCCTTGCTACTGTGCAATGAAATCAATAAATATGATATCAACATCTAAGTCAATAAATGTTATCACAAAATCAAAAGAATTTTTATTAGATATTATTGACAAAATTCAGGATGAAGACATTAAAAGAGAATATTTATTAAAACTTAAAGAATTATTTTTAGCAGAAGGAAAACAAAAAGATGTAGATTCTTACAATTTAAAAGACATATTAAAAAGATTTGACAAACCTACACAAGTAACTCTAAGTGATCTACAAGAAGAAATCAATATTCTGAAAAATCAAGTTAAAGAATTACAAAACGACAATATTGGAATCAAGACATTTTTATTATGTTTAAAAGCCTCTAAAGAAGCTTTAGGAAAATCATCAACCTCAAAATCAGAATTACAAATTAAAGAAACCGAAGAAGCATTTATTAATGAAATCTCTCGAATTCAATTTCAAAAATGGCATGTTTACATTAGGATCAATATTAATCAAGAGTTAGATCTTATTACACAAGCTTTAGTAGATACAGGAGCAGATCAAAACTGTATAAGAGAAGGATTAATTCCAACAAAATATTATGAAAAAACAAAAGAAAGATTATATGGAGCTAATGGTCAACAATTAAACATTAATTATAAATTGTCTAATGCACACGTATGTTAAAAAAATTTTGTATTAAAAATACTTTTACTCTAGCAAAAGATTTAGATCAAGAAGTTATATTAGGTGCTCCTTTTATCACTCAAATTTACCCTTTTAACGTAACCATTAAAGGAATTACAACCAGTATTTTAGGACAAGATGTCATGTTTGAATTCGTTAATCCACCATTAAGAAAAGATATTAGTAATTTAAAAAACATTTCAATATCTAAGATAAATACTATTACTAAAGTAAAGAGTCTAGAAATTGTCCCTACAAAAGAATGGCTCGATTACCACAAAATTTTGGATGCTTGCATTACAAAAACTTGTTTTCAACATTTTGCATTAAGATTTCAAAAGCTTAAAAATTATGTTTTCAATAAAATGCAAGAGTCAAAAAATTTTTACTCTAATAGTCTCTATTATAATAACTTTCAAGACGAGATTTTTGTGAGAGAAAGTGAGGAAAAGATGGGCACTCCTATCAAACCCAAAAACAATCCAAAATCAAAAGCATTGTATGCGATGCTACCACCTCGACAACCTATTACCCCACAAACAAAACCTTCTCAATCAAAATCTTCAAAGTCCAATAAACAGGAAACCATTATCACACAACCAAACCAGTTCACTCTTCTAGATGAAGAATCTGTTTCTTCATCACCACCAAAAAATTACCAACAAGCCCTTACAATACCACCATCTTATTCTACTTCTCCATCAAAACCTACCAACATTAATCCCACTTTTCAATACATTGAGAAAGATATAACTCAATCAATTTGCATTGTTGAACCCAAATATTGGGGACAAACTATGCAAGAAACCTTATTAAAAATTTTCCCTCCAGATTTTTATTTTATTCCTGATGATTTATTAAAAGCAAGAACATTTTATGAATTTATTTTAGTTGATACTGATTCAGTAGAAATTACCCATAATCCAGATAGAAATAATCCAAATAGAATTGCTTTTTCAAAATGCAAAATCAAAAAGGTCTTGAGACCTCAAGATTGGCGCATTCGAATTTATCAAAAACGTCCATTTTCTCAAAACTTTATTCCCCAAGAATTCTCTTATAAAGATTATCAAAAAGCCTGGTTTCATGCTTTCTGTCTAACACATACAACACACTCTTGGTTTTTTATCTTTGACAAAACTTATCCAAAATCTTTTCCAAAATGGTTCCAACAATGGTTTAATTTTTTCGGTTTAAATGAACAAATCGTCCCACCTTCGATTTGGGAAGGATATCAATTATTTGCGAAAAATTTCAACAATAGTGAAGATCCTTTACTTGCACTTTCTTGTAATTTCTTACTTGCCTCGATAATGAGTTGGTAATTTCATATCACTACACCTCCTCCTCCAAAATTCAAACAATTACAAAGAAAATTCCTCATTAAATGGTGGTCTAGTTTTTCCATCCAAAATGTTAGTCCACCAGCTGTGCAGATATGGATTTCTCAACACCCTCAGATCAGTCAGCCTCAACAACAATCAACATTTCTAACACAAAAATCAAAACTTCTGGCCGAGCTAGCACAATACCAAACCCCTCAAGCTATGGACAAAATTATTATGGTCATTGGATCTTCTTCTTCTCAAAAGGTAGATTCGAACAACACCAAATCACCGAGTGATCAAGATGAGGATGATTATTTTTTAATGTTCCAGAACCAAATCAATTATGAGTTCAATAAACGACAATGACTCCGCACCACCTTTACCTGATTTTCAAAATGTGCAATCAATGATCAAGACTTTTCAAAGTTTTCTCTTTTTGACTGTCAAGATTCCTTGCAACTTACTGTCAAGATTCCTTGCAACTTACTGTCAAGATTCCCTGCAACTTTGAAACCTTCAAGTCATTACTTTTCAAATTGGGAAATTTTCAAAGTAGCTTGACATCTACCAAGACTTTTTGAAGATTGTCCGTTTGAAGATTCTCAAGCTTCACGTGACATCTGCAGCATTCACAATTCTCAAGACACAAGTTCAAGATTTTCAAGATTTGCTTTAGACTTGTCAAGATTAAAAACAGTGAACAAAAAATATAAGAAGGCTGAATGATTTTCTATATTGATGTATAGCTATTTAAAGAGCTTAACTAGGAACAAAAAAAGGCAGCTAATCTCCCTAATTAAGAAGAAATATACTAGTCAACTTACTACCCTAATATAGAAGAAAATAAATACTGATTCCTAAGATTACTAATACAGCTCATAAACTTCTAAACTAACTAAATATAGAGTATAACAAATATGGTACATAATCACAATTATTTACGAGATCTTTCAACACTCCCCCTCAAGCTGGCATGAAGATATCACTCATGGCAAGCTTGCTAACTAGATTCTCATGTTGCACCTTGGGAAGACCTTTTGTTAGTATATCTGCTGTTTGGCTAGTAGTGGGTATGTAGGACATACATATCACACCACTATCTATCTTCTCCTTGATGAAATGTTTGTCAACTTCTACATGTTTTGTTGTCATGTAGAACTGGATTATGAGCTATAGAGATTGCACCTTGTTGTCACGGTAAACTTTAATAAGTCTTTGGTATAGGCATCTTCAATTCTTCTAGGAGTCTTTTTATCCATAACACTTCACAGAACCCATGTGCTACGAGCGGAATTCGCTTCAAAGACTACTCCTTGCCACCACACTTTGTTTTTTACTTTTCCAAGTAACAAGATTTCCGCCTACAAAGGTACAATAACTGAGGTGGATCTTCTATCATTTACATCTCCCCTGCCCAATCTGCATCTTGTAGGCTTCTATCAGAAGATGTTCTCCTTTTTTGAAGAAAAGTCCTTTTCCAGGAGTTCTTTTGAGGTATCTCAAAATTCTGAACACGGCTTCAAAGTGAGTAGGTCTAGGTGAATGCATGAATTGACTCACAACACTCACCGCAAAAGCTATGTCGGGTCGAGTGTGAGCCAAATAGATTAGTCGACCTACCAATCTTTGATAACGTTCTTTGTCCATTACCTCATTAGCTCTTGTTTTCAACTTTACATTAGGTTCGACCATGATCTGCGCCTTACAACCTGTCATTCCTATTTCTTCGAGTAAATCAAGCACATACTTGCGTTGGTTGACAAAAATTCCCTCCTTGGATCTTGCAAACTCCATCCCGAGGAAATATTTCAGCTTTCCCAAGTCCTTAATATCAAATTCGACTTCAAGTTTCCTCTTCAAGTTGCTAATCTCAAGAGAATCATCCCCTGTCATGATTATGTCATCTACATACACAATCAAAATAGTTACTTTACCTTTGATGGAATGTTTGAAAAACAGGGTGTGATTAGCTTGGCTTTGAGAGAAACCATGTCTCTTGATAACATCACCAAAACGCTCAAACCAAGCTCTAGGGGACTACTTTAGTCCATATAGAGACTTTTTTAATTTGCACACTTTTCCTTTTCCAAGTTTTCCTTCAAATCCGGGTGGCAAGTCGATATATACTTCTTCTTGTAATTGTCCATTTAAAAACGCATTCTTTATGTCAAATTGATGAAGTGGCCAGTTGAAGTTAACTGCCAGAGAAAGAAGTACTCTAATAGAGTTAATTTTAGCAACAGGAGCAAAAGTCTCTTGGTAATCAATACCATGAGTTTGAGTAAATCCTTTTGCTACTAGTCTCACTTTGTATCTCTCCACACTTCCATCAGCTTTAAACTTCACCGTGAACACCCATTTGCACCCAACCGTCTTTTTGTCTTTGGGTAGATCAATGACAGTCCAAGTGTTATTTCTTCCATCACAGCTAATCTACAGCTCGAGTCATCTAATGCTTCCTGAACAGTTCTTGGAACAAATATATTAGAAATCCTAGACACAAATGCTCTATGATTTTTTGAGATTTTTCATATGACAAGTATTGTGCGATAGGATGTTTAGTGCATGTTCGGATTCCTTTTCTTAAAGCAATTGGAAGATCAAGGTCGGGAAGGAGTGGAAGTAGAGAGAAGGTTACTCGAGTTGTAGGGCCATTATTCGGCAAAGGCGATTGAACATCTCTTGAAGGAATAATCAGGGGTTGTAGTAACTTTATGGAATTGCTTCCTAGTATAAACTTGCGCTCATGTTGAGGATTATGATCCTTTGGATTATGATCCGTTGGAAGTACTTCTCCCCCTGTCTCTAATAAAGTAACATCTGGCAAAGTAGGATTAATAGTGCTAACACTAGTTTCCATATCAGAATTAGTTAAAGAAATGGGTAAAGTTTCCCAAAAATTATTTTCTTCAACTAAGTTCTCCCCCTGAAGAAAATTTTTTTGAAAAAAAGAGTGATCCTCGACAAACCTGACATCCATGCTCTCAAAAAATTTCTTTGTGGATGGATTAAAACACTTGTACCCACGTTTATTAGAAGCATAACCAATAAAAACACATTTTTCAGCTTTGGGATCAAGTTTTGAGCGAAACACATTTGGGACATGCACATAGCAAACACATCCAAAAACCTTTAAAGGGAGATCTACTGTTATCTTAGATGTGGAAAAACAATTTTTCAAAGCTTGTAAAGGTCTTTGAAATTTCAGAACTCGAGATGGCATTCTGTTTATTAAATAACAAGAGGTTAGGAGTGCATTACCCCAAAGATATTTAGGAACATTCATGGAAAACATAAGTGCCCGAGCAACTTCAAGTAAATGCCTATTTTTTTCTTTCAAACAATACCATTTTGTTATGGTGTGTCACGACAAGTAGATTGATGCGAATACCTTTTTCCAAAATAAATGTTCTCAAATATTTGTTGAAATATTCATCCCATTATCCGTTCTTAGAATGCCAATTTTTTGTTTGAAATTGATTTTCAACCATGTGGAAAAAAATCTTTAAATCGTTGTTCAACTTGATTTCTTTTCCAACAAATAAACCCAGCAAACTTGTGTGTGATCATCAATAAATGTTACAAACCATTTTTTTTCCGGAAAGTGTGTTAACTTTAGATGGGCCCCCAAACATCACTATGCAACAAATAAAATGGTTTTGAAGCAGAATATGGTTTTATTGGAAACGAAACACGATGACTTTTAGCTAAATGACAAGCTTCACAATGAAGTTTTGAACAATCAATTGCTTTAAATAATTCAGGAAATAAAGATTTGAGATATGGAAAGCTAGGATGCCCTAATCTTTTATGCCATAACATAACTTGATCATAGACAAAGCTTGAACTTGTACTACCTAATCCATGAGCTGTTTTATTCCCAGAACCAGTTCCATCATAGTAGTACAACCCATTTATTTCTCTAGCAGTTCCAATCGTCTTCCCGGAGTTCTGGTCCTGAAAAACACAATTGAAAGGAGAAAAAAGAATGGAATAGTCAGAGTCTTTAGACAATTTGCTAACGGAAAGAAGATTACATGCAAGTTTTGGAACATGTAAAACTGATTTCAAAGATATTTTTTTTGAAATTTTAATATTTCCTTTGCCTGCAATAGGTGAAAAACTGCCATCAGCTATTCTGATTTTTTCGGAACCGGAACATGGATAATATGAATCAAACAATTGAGAATAGCTTGTCATATGATCAGAGGCTCCTGAATCTATGATCCAAGGAGTAGTACTTCCTAGAACAAATAAAGCCAAAGAATTACTACCTGTTTGGGCCATAGAACCGATAGGAGCATTAGATGATGAGCAAGATTTCAGCAGTTTAAGAAGATGACTTAATTGCTCTTTACTAAATGGAGATGACTCGGCCTCATTTGCTGTAGGTGTGCTATGTTCACCAGATTTTTTTCCCTTACCATTAGGTGTTTTACCATGCAACTTCCAGCATTTTTCGCGAGAATGGCGTGGCTTTCCACAGTAGTCACATTGCAGGTTGTTTTTGTCTTCTGCACGCTGGTTTTGAGAAGTTCTACTGCTTACTTGGGCTTCAGGAATAGCTAGTGCTGATCCTTCCATGGACGCCTTTGAACCTGCAGTCTTCTTTCCCAACATCACATGTCTTTGACTCTCTTCTCCCCTTACCTCCACAAAAACTTCACCAATTGGAGGCAGGGAATTTCTTCCAATTATTCGGCCACGGACCTCATCATATTCAACATTTAGACCTACAAGAAATTTGAAGATTCGGCCAGTATCCACTATCTTCTTGTACTGGTTGCAGTCATCCTTTGATTTCCACTCATAATCATTGAATAAGTCCAGGTCCTGCCAAATCCGTTTGAGAGAATTGAAATACTTTGTCACAGAATCCTCACCTTGGCAAATTTCCCCAAGTCGTAGGGTCAACTCGTAAACTTGGGATTGATTTCCAAGATCAGAGTACATTTCTATAACATTGTCCCATAATTCCTTGGCTGTAGAGTAACACGGGTAGTTTGCACTTATCTCTTCGGTCATGGAATTGACCAACCATGTCATTACCATTGAGTTTTCACATCCCAAATGGCATAAGTTTTGTCATTCACGTCAGCCGCTTAGTATCACTGTGATATAGCCAATCTTTCCTCTTCCTCGGAGATACATGCGAACAGATTGTGACCATCGAAGAAAATTATCACCCTTTAGTCGGATTGTAGTAATCTGAATGGGATGGTTTTCAGATGTATTTCTCGAGGTTCGGACTGAGATGGCTGAAGAGGCTGGCTTGTCCCAGACGTGACTTGGACATTTTAGAGATAAAAAGAAAAAGGATTCAAACCTAGGATTTTTTTTTTTTTCGCTCTGATACCATAAAAACAGTGAACAAAAAATATAAGAAGGCTGAATGATTTTTCTATATTGATGTATAGCTATTTAAAGAGCTTAACTAGGAACAAAAAAAGGCAGCTAATCTCCCTAATTAAGAAGAAATATACTAGTCAACTTACTACCCTAATATAGAAGAAAATAAATACTAATTCCTAAGATTACTAATACAGCTCATAAACTTCTAAACTAACTAAATATAGAGTATAACAAATATGGTACATAATCACAATTATTTACGAGATCTTTCAACAAAGATAAACATTATCTTTTTGCCGGCCAATTTCAGAGAAGGTCATCAATAATTCAAAACACGTATCCAGGACAGCTTATCACTTATCAACAACTTTATCTTTCCCCTGTGTTGTATTAATATAACGGATTCAAATGATTTTGAAGTCCGATCGTTTGTAGTATATATCTGTGTTTTGTAATCAGCAGAAGGGAGGTTTTTAACACTTGTTAGATTTTAGTTCAAAACTTGAGAGAGAAAAACTCTCGTGTACAAAGTATTATCAATCAATAAAAGTTTCTTCTTCAAAGTTTTCTTGTAAGTCTTTATTCATTACTTTTCAAGTCATTTACAATTATTCAAAGTCTTTTATACTTTACTATTTCAAGTCATTTACATTCATTATTTCAAAGTCTTTATTACTATTCATTTTCAATATTGTATATTTGATTTATATGACATTTATAGTACATTTTATTTAACGATCCTGCTTTATATGGTATCAAAGCCAAGTAGAGTCAATAGAAGTAGTGATTAGCAATACAAAACTGCACAAAACAACATCCATAAACATAGTTACTGTAGTAAACTCTGTTCAGCAATACTGTTCACAATACTATTTCGTGTGTACTGTTCACACACTATAGCAGTTTACTATAGATTACTGTTCATCCGTGGACTATTCATTTCTTGACTAAATTAATGGTTAGATAAATCTAGAAGGTTTTAATCTAGAAGAACTCTAGAATTGATTCTAGGTTGCGCTTGGTCAACCTGGAGGGTGTGTTGGTCAGCCTGTAACCGTTGGTCAGCCGTGTTAGGTGGTCCCGGAGGTGGTCTCGTACCTTGGTGGTCCCATGATCTAGGAGAAAAACTAGAACTTTTAGGTTAGAATTATTTTAGAGATGTCTAATTTCTTAAGGAGATTAGGAAGTAGCAGTAGACGAGATGATAGTAGTAGCAGTAACACTATTAGAATTAATAATCAACAACAAAACACAAACACTAATCAAGAATTAATGAAGTCTATTAACACTCAAGAGATTAATATGGCAAAAATTGATCAACACTTACATAACTGGAACATACCACCAGTTAAAAAAGACACAATATATCAAATAGGTAGTTTTGAATTTATGTCAGATTACTCTATTAAAACAATAGAAGTATTAGGAAATTATAGTCAAATCAACACAATAACAAAACCCTTTGAACTTAACAAAGAATTATTAAAGCAAGAATTCTTACAAAATTATAATAAAGAAAAACGACAAAAATTCTTTACAATATTTAAACCAAAAGAACAAAATACCCTTAGAACTGAATGGTACAATACACAAGAAAAATTTAAACAAAATATTTATTTCTTTAATTGGTTAGAAAATAGAAAACATTATCAAAATTTAACTGAAAAGAAAACTATTTTTGTAACCACTAATGCAACAAAAAATTGGCAAACATCAACCAATAAAACTATTACATCTGTACATCCACCTTTAGAAGAAATTAAAATAGAACATCAACAAGCACAAATAATAGCATCACCATTTAAAAAAATTAATAGAATAGATGATGATCAACACCAACTCACTTTAAGAGATATTAAAAATATTCAACATCAAAACAATTACTCTAATCAAATTCTCCACACTATTAGTCAACAAATGAATAGGATAGAAGATAATACTACACACATAATCACAAAAATTTCAAAAGCCGTGGGGAAGGAGTTAGTAGAAAATTCAAATTCAAATTCAACATACACTTCAGGAAATTCAACACCCCTTTATTCACAAAAATATGTTAAACCATTTTTTGAAACCTTTGACATTCCAAAAGAAGAAATTGTTAAATTCAATAATCACAATACTATTTTAGAAAATATTAGTAAAAAACTTAGTGAATTATCATCCTCCAAATCAAACATTAATGTTCTTACAGAATCCGATCCTATAGAAGAATTAAATCAAAATTTTGAAAACTTATCTATTAATAAAATGAGAAATAATATGAAATATCCAAAAACCCGAAACTATTACCCAAGACCTTCTTTACGAGATATGCAATTTGAAGATGTAACACAAATGGCAAGATCTTCCTATACTGGAACAGGAATAGATGAATGCAATATAGACGGATTAGCTGAACACCAAATATTAAATATTTTACAAGAAATGGCTATGTCAGCATTAGCTCATAAATCACATGACAACACTGATCATCAAATAGCAAAAATATTAGTCTCAGGATTTACAAGAATGTTAAAAAATTGGTGGGATAATGATTTACCAGATCACGTAAATATCACATATTACACGCAACAAAAAAGACTAGGAAAGTCAAAATAGAAGGCATTAGTCAAGTAGAATATGATCAAGAAGAAGGAGACACTATATCTGCATTAATTTATGCAATAACCAAAAACTTTGTAGGAGACCCAACAAGTTTTTAGAAAAAATCACAAGAAATATTATCAAACTTAAGATGTCCAACCATGGCAAATTTTAGATGGTATAAAGATATGTTTTTACAAAAAGTATTTACAAGAACAGACTGTAGCAAACCCTGTTGGAAAGAAAGATTCCTAGACGGTCTACCTAGATTATTTAGTCAAACTGTCAAGAATGCATTATACAAAAAAATATGATGGAAATATACCTTATGAAGAATTAACATGTGGAGATTTAATTAGTTTTATTAACAAGGAAGCCTTAATAATTTGCACTAATTTAAAATTAAAAGCAAAATTAAAAAATAAATTAAAACATAAGAAAACAGAATTAAGTGGATTTTGTAGTCAATATGGTTATGAAAAAATATTATCTCCTTCTATTAAGTACAGAAAAGATAAAAAAACAAAAACAATACAGAAAACATTATTACAAAAGAGATTATAAATATGAACAAAAATCTTATGATAAACCTTACAAAAAGAAAAAATCCTCTAACAAGAAAATATCCAAAAAACCTATCACATGTTGGAAATGTAAGCAACAAGGTCATTATGCAACTAAGTGTCCTATGAAAAATCAAATTAAAAAATTAGAAATAGATTCAGAGTTAAAACAACAATTATTAAAAATCATTCAAATAGACTCTGATGAAGAATCTAGTTACTATACAGACAATGAGGATATGATTTATCAAATTCAAGAAAATACTTATGAATGCAATGAGTGAGTCTTCACAAGACTCTGATGATTGTGATTGCATGGGGCCTTGCTACTGTGCAATGAAATCAATAAATATGATATCAAAATCTAGATCTAAGACAATAAATGTTATCACAAAATCAAAAGAATTTTTATTAGATATTATTGACAAAATTCAAGATGAAGATATTAAAAGAGAATATTTATTAAAACATAAGGAATTAATTTTATCAGAAGGAAAACAAAAAGATGTAGATTCTTACAATTTAAAAGACATATTAAAAAGATTTGATAAACCCACACAAGTTACTTTAAGTGATTTACAAGAAGAAATCAATATTCTGAAAAATCAAGTTAAAGAACTACAAAACAATAATATTGAAATCAAGATAGATTTATTATGTTTAAAAGCCTCTCAAGAAACTATAGGATAACCATCAACCTCAAAATCAGAATTAAAAATCATAGAAGAAACTGAAGAATCATTTATTAATGAAATCTCTCGAATTTAATTTCAAAAATGGCATGTTTACATTAGGATCAATATTAATCAAGAGTTAGATCTTATTACACAAGCTTTAGTAGATACAGGAGCAGATCAAAATTGCATAAGAGAATGATTAATTCCAACAAAATATTATGAAAAAACAAAAGAAAGATTATATGGAGCTAATGGTCAACAATTAAACATTAATTATAAATTATCCAATGCACACGTATGCATACAAAATTTGTGTATTAAAAGTACCTTTATTCTAGCAAAAGATTTAGATCAAGATGTGATATTAGGTACACCCTTTATTACTCAAATTTACCCTTTTAACATAACCAATAAAGGAATTACAACCAATATTTTAGGATAAGGTGTAATGGTTGAATTCGTTAATCCACCATTAATAAAAGATATTAGTAATTTAAAAAACGTTTCAATATCTAAGATAAATACTATTACTAAAGTAAAGATTCTAGAAATTGTCCCCACAAAAGAATGGCTCGATTACCACAAAATTTTGGATGCTTGGATTACAAAAACTTGTTTTCAACTTTTTGCATTAAGATTTCAAAAGCTTCAAAATTATGTTTTCAATAAAATACAAGAGTCAAAAAAGTTTTACTCTAATAGTCTCTCTCATAATAACCTTCAGGACGAGATTTTTGTGAGAGAAAGTGAGGAAAAGATGGGCACTCCCATCAAACCCAAAAACAATCCAAAATCAAAAGCATCGTATGCGATGCTACCACCTCAACAACCTATTACCCCACAAACAAAACCTTCTCAATCAAAATCTTCAAAGCCCAATAAACAGAAAACCTTTATCACCCAACCAAACCGGTTCACTCTTCTAGATGAAGAATCTGTTTCTTCATCACCACCAAAAAATTACCAACAAGCCCTCACAATACCACCATCTTATTCACCTTCTCCATCAAAACCTACTAACATTAATCCCACTTTTCAATACATTAAGAAAGATATGACTCAATCAATTTGCATTGTTGAACCTGAATATTGGGGACAAACTATGCAAGAAAATTTATCAAAAATTTTCCCTCCAGATTTTTATTTTATTCCTGATGATTTATTAAAAGCAAGAACATTTTATGAATTTATTTTAGTTGATACTGATTCAGTAGAAATTACCCATAATCCAGATAGAAATAATCCAAATAGAATTGTTTTTTCAAAATGCAAAATCAAAAAGGTCTTGAGACCTCAAGATTGGCGCATTCGAATTTATCAAAAACGTCCATTTTCTCAAAACTTTATTCCCCAAGAATTCTTTTATAAATATTATCAAACAGCCTGGTTTCATGCTTTCTGTCTAACACATACAACACACTCTTGGTTTTTTATCTTTGACAAAACTTGTCCAAAATCTTTTCCAAAATGGTTCCAACAATGGTTTAATTTTTTCGGTTTAAATGAACAAATCGTCCCACCTTCGATTTGGGAAGGATATCAATTATTTGCGAAAAATTTCAACAACAGTGAAGATCCTTTACTTGCACTTTCTTGTAATTTCTTACTTGCCTGGATAATGAGTTGGTAATTTCATATCACTACACCTCCTCCTCCAAAATTCAAACAATTACAAAGAAAATTCCTCATTAAATGGTGGTCTAGTTTTTCCATCCAAAATGTTAGTCCACCAGCTGTGCAGATATGGATTTCTCAACACCCTCAGATCTGCCAGCCTCAACAACAATCAACATTTCTAACACAAAAATCAAAACTTCTGGCCGAGCTAGCACAATACCAAACCCCTCAAGCTATGGACAAAATTATTATGGTCATTGGATCTTCTTCTTCTCAAAAGGTAGATTCGAACAACACCAAATCACCGAGTGATCAAGATGAGGATGATTATTTTTTAATGTTCCAGAACCAAATCAATTATGAGTTCAATAAACGACAATGACTCAGCACCACCTTTACCTGATTGTCAAAATGTGCAATCAATGATCAAGACTTTTCAAAGTTTTCTCTTTTTGGCTGTCAAGATTCCTTGCAACTTATTGTCAAGATTCCCTACAACTTTGAAACCTTCAAGTCATTACTTTTCAAATTGGGAAATTTTCAAAGTAGCTTGACATCTACCAAGACTTTTTGAAGATTGTCCGTTTGAAGATTCTCAAGCTTCACGTGACTTCTGCAGCATTCACAATTCTCAAGACACAAGTTCAAGATTTTCAAGATTTGCTTTAGACTTGCCAAGATAAACATTATCTTTTTGCCGGCCAATTTCAGAGCAGGTCATCAATAATTCAAGACACGTATCCAGGACAGCTCATCACTTATCAACAACTTTATCTTTTCCCTATGTTGTATTAATGTAACGCATTCAAATGATTTTGAAGTCCGGTCCTTTGTAGTATATATCTGTGTTTTGTAATCAGCAGAAGAGAGGTTTTTAACACTTGTTTAGATTTTAGTTCAAAACTTGAGAGAGAAAAACTCTCGTGTACAAAGTATCATCAACAATAAAAGTTTCTTCTTCAAAGTTTTCTTGTAAGTCTTCATTCATTAGTTTTCAAGTCATTTACAATTATTCAAAGTGTTTTATACTTTACTATTTCAAGTCATTTACATTCATTATTTTAAAGTCTTTATTACTATTCATTTTCAATATTTGATATTTGATTAATATTACATTTGTATTTTAAAGATCCTGTTTTATTGGTTGATGTTTGCCAATTTTTTGTTGCATTAGTGGTTACAAAAATAGTTTTCTTTTCACTTAAATTTTGATAATGTTTTCTATTTTCTAACCAATTAAAGAAATAAAAATTTTGTTTCAATTTTTCTTGTGTGTTGTACCATGCATTCGGATCTAAGGGTATTTTGTTCTCCTGAAATAAATGTTGTAAAGAAATTGGTTCTTTTTTTCTTTATTATAGTTTTGTAGGAATTCTTGTTATAATAATTCTTTGTTAATTTCAAAGGGTTTTGTTATTGTGTTGATTTAACTATAATTTCCTAATACTTTTGATTGTGTTGGTGAACTAGGTGGACTTGATGTGTTTTCATATGCAGGTTTTGGTACAGAAGGGGAATAATTGACTCCTACTAATTTACTTGTTGAAGTTGCTGATGAAGGCCTAGGTGTAATAATTTCTTCAATCTTAGGGTTGTGATGATTTTTGTTAGTAATGATGGGTTGATTTTGTTCTATGGGAGTTTCTCTAAATTTTAGTCTTATTATACCATCTGGTTCTTGTATTATTTGTTGTATCTCAGATTCATTTTGATCATGTAAAGGTTTTGGAAGGCATAATTTTTCTAATTTCCAATCTGTTTGTTTAATAATTTCATCCCAAGCTAATCTTTTTGGTGTAAAAGTTTTATATTTTGTTTTATCGGCTTCCATAATAACTGTATGTCCTGGTGGGGACATCCTAATGGCTCTTGGACTAATTGTTGTTTTCATAACTTTGTAATAAATCCTATATATTAATGCTACTGGTTGGGCTTTATCTTGATAAGTAAGATTAGAAGCTTTTAAATTAATAGTTAATGCGGACAGTATTGTTGAATCATGTAATCCTACTATAAAATTTGGATAACAGTCAAAATATACTGGACCACTTTCTAAATTAGAATTTAATACTGCTAATAAAGAGTTATTGAAGTTTAAATTTCTTGCATCTCTTAACATTACTAATATTGGAATGTTTTGTCCTAATCTAAATAATGGTTTTACTGCTACTTGTACTAATCCTATGTGTAAAAGTTTATAATTGTTTTGTCGGTGTTTGTGTATTGCTTCTTCAGAAAGAAGTTGAATTTCTTCAACCCTTTCTTCGGTTATCATTATTGTGTCTTCTGTAATTTTAATAGAGTAATCTGACATGAATTCAAAACTACCTATTTGATGTATTGTGTCTTTTTTAACTGGTGGTATGTTCCAGTTATGTAAGTGTTGATCGATTTTTGCCATATTAATTTCTTGAGTGTTAATAGATTTCATTAATTCTTAATTATTGTTTGTGTTTTGTTGTTGATTGTTAATTCTAATAGCGTTACTGCTACTACTATCATCTCGTCTACTACTACTTTCTAATCTCCTTAAGAAATTAGACATTTCTAAAATAATTCTAACCTAAAAGTTCCAGTTTTTCTTCTAGATCACGGGATCACCAAGGTACGGGACCACCTCCGGGACCACCTAACACGGCTGACCAACGGTTACAGTAAACCTTCTAGATGATTATATATACATACATATATGTATGTATATATGTACATATACATATATATATATACATACATACATAAATATGAACAAAAGCCTTAATATGGAGATTTAATTAGTTTTATTAACAACGAAACCTTAATAATTTGCACTGATTTAAAATTAAAAGAAAAATTAAAAAATGAATTAAAACATAAGAAAACGGAATTAAGTGGATTTTATAGTCAATATGGTTATGAAAAAATATTACCTCCCTCTATTAAGTACAAAAAAGATAAAAAAACAAAAACAATATAGAAAACCTTATTACAAAAAAGATTATAAATATGAACAAAAATCTTATGATAAACTTTATAAAAAGAAAAAAATCCTCTAACAAGAAAATATCCAAAAAACCTATCACATGTTGGAAATGTAAACAACAAAGCCATTATGCAACTAAGTGTCCTATGAAAAATCAAATTAAAAAATTAGAAATAGATTCAGAATTAAAACAACAATTATTAAAAATCATTCAAACAGACTCTGAAGAAAAATCTAGTTACAATACAAATAATGAAGATATGATTTATCAAATTCAAGAAAATACTTCTGAATCAATGAGTGAGTCTTCACAAAACTCAGATGATTGTGATTGCATGGGGCCGTGCTACTGTGCAATGAAATCAATAAATATGATATCAACATCTAAACCTAAGTCAATAAATGTTATCACAAAATCAAAAGAATTTTTATTAGATATTATTGACAAAATTCAGGATGAAGATATTAAAAGAGAATATTTATTAAAACTTAAAGAATTAATTTTAGCAGAAGGAAAACAAAAAATGTAGATTCTTACAATTTAAAAGACATATTAAAAAGATTTGACAAACCCACACAAGTAACTCTAAGTGATCTACAAGAAGAAATCAATATTCTGAAAAATCAAGTTAAAGAATTACAAAACGATAATATTGAAATCAAGATAGATTTATTATGTTTGAAAGCCTCCAAAGAAACTAGAAGGACAACCATCAACCTCAAATTCAGAATTAAAAATCATAGAAGAAACTGAGGAAGCATTTATTAATGAAATCTCTCGAATTCAATTTCAAAAATGGCATGTTTACATTAGGATCAATATTAATCAAGAGTTAGATCTTATTATACAAGCTTTAGTAGATACAGGAGCAGATCAAAATTGCATAAGAGAATGATTAATTCCAACAAAATATTATGAAAAAACAAAAGAAAAATTATATGGAGCTAATGGTCAATAATTAAACATTAATTATAAATTATCCAATGTACACGTATGTATACAAAATTTTTGTATTAAAAGTACCTTTATTCTAACAAAAGATTTAGATCAATATGTGATATTAGGTACCCCATTTATTACTAAAATTTACCCTTTTAACCTAACCAATAAAGGAATTATAACCAATATTTTAGGACAAGATGTAATGTTTGAATTCGTTAATTCACCATTAATAAAAGATATTAGTAATTTAAAAAACGTTTCAATATCTAAGATAAATACTATTACTAAAGTAAAGATTCTAGAAATTGTCCCCACAAAAGAATGGCTCGATTACCACAAAATTTTGGATGCTTGCATTACAAAAACTTGTTTTCAACCTTTTGCATTAAGATTTCAAAAGCTTCAAAATTATGTTTTCAATAAAATACAAGAGTCAAAAAAGTTTTACTCTAATAGTCTCTCTCATAATAACTTTCAGGACGAGATTTTTGTGAGAGAAAGTGAGGAAAAGATGGGCACTCCCATCAAACCCAAAAACAATCCAAAATCAAAAACATTGTATGCGATGCTACCACATCAACAACCTATTACCCCACAAACAAAACCTTCTCAATCAAAATCTTCAAAGCCCAATAAACAGAAAACTATTATCACCCAACCAAACCGGTTCACTCTTCTAGATGAAGAATCTGTTTCTTCATCACCACCAAAAAATTACCAACAAGCCCTCACAATACCACCATCTTATTCACCTTCTCCATCAAAACCTACTAACATTAATCTCACTTTTCAATACATTGAGAAAGATATAACTCAATCAATTTGCATTATTGAACCCGAATATTGGGGACAAACTATGCAAGAAACTTTATCAAAAAATTTCCCTCCATATTTTTATTTTATTCCTAATGATTTATTAAAAGTAAGAACATTTTATGAATTTATTTTAGTTGATACTGATTCAGTAGAAATTACCCATAATCCAGATAGAAATAATCCAAATAGAATTGCTTTTTCAAAATGCAAAATCAAAAAAGTCTTGAGACCTCAAGATTGGCGCATTAGAATTTATCAAAAACGCCCATTTTCTCAAAATTTTATTCTCCAAGAATTCTCTTGTAAAGATTATCAAAAAGTCTGGTTTCATGCTTTTTGTCTAACACATACAACACACTCTTAAGAGTAAGTTTTTACAAACTTGTACTAATAGTGTCCCGTATAAGCCTTGCTACTGTGCAATGAAATCAATAAATATGATATCAACATCTAGACCTAAGTCAATAAATGTTAGCACAAAATCAAAAGAATTTTTATTAGATATTATTGACAAAATTCAGGATGAAGATATTAAAGAGAATATTAAAACTTGAAGAATTAATTTTAGTAGAAGGAAAACAAAAAGATGTAGATTCTTACAATTTAAAAGACATATTAAAAAGATTTGACAAACCCACACAAGTAACTCTAAGTGATCTACAAGAAGAAATCAATATTCTGAAAAATCAAGTTAAAGAATTATAAAACGATAATATTGAAATCAAGATAGATTTATTATGTTTAAAAGCCTCCAAAGAAACTAGAGGACAACCATTAACCTCAAAATCAGAATTAAAAATCAGAGAAGAAACTGAGGAAGCATTTATTAATGATTTCTTTCGAATTCAATTTCAAAAATGGCATGTTTACATTAGGATCAATATTAATCAAGAGTTAGATCTTATTACACAAGCTTTAGTAGATACAGGAGCAGATCAAAATTGCATAAGAGAAGGATTAATTCCAACAAAATATTATGAAAAAACAAAAGAAAGATTATATGGAGCTAATGGTCAACAATTAAATATTAATTATAAATTATCTAATGCACATGTATGTATACAAAATTTTTGTATTAAAAGTACCTTTATTCTAGCAAAAGATTTAGAACAAGATGTGATATTAGGTACCCCTTTTATTACTCAAATTTATCATTTTACAGTAAACGATAAAGGAATTACCACCAATATTTTAAGACAAAATGTCACATTTGAATTTGTTAATCCTCCATTAATAAAAGATATTAATAATTTAAAAGACTTGTCAATATCAAAAATAAATCTTATTAATTATAAGAAAGGACAAATTAATTTCTTAAAAGAAGAATTAAAACATGAAAGGATAAAGCAACAATTAGAAACCCCAAAACTTCAAGAAATTGTTAAAAATATAGAAAAACGATTTTCACAAGATATATGATCAACAATTTCAAATGCCTTTTGGGATAGAAAATAACACGTAGTTTGTCTTCCCTATATTAAGAACTTTGATGAGAAAAATATACCAACAAAAGCTAGACCCATACAAATAAATAAAATGAATAAAGAATTACTTGAATACTGTCATAAAGAAATCAAAGATTTACAAGATAAAAAATTAATTAGACCAAGTAAATCTCCATGGAACTGTTCTGCCTTCTATGTCAATAATGCAGCAGAAGGAACGAGGAGTTCCAAGATTAGTAATTAATTATAAACCATTAAATAAAGTATTGCAATGGATTAGATATCCAATTCCCAATAAAAAAAGATTTAATTAACAGATTATATAATGCAACAATATTTTCAAAACTCGATATATATATGTATATGTATATGTATATGTATATATACTTATATACATATATGTATATATACATTTATACATACACACAGAGATATATATATATATATAATTTGTTTATAAAATTTAAGAATTTTAAAGTCTGAGATTTTTTTTTTTTTTTTTAATTTAAGAAAAACAAAAACAAAAACAAAATAAAAGAGTTAGGTGGAATATTAAAAGTTATGGAAGAAAGAGGAAAAAGTGATGGAGGAGGTTATGAGTTAATTTAACTGAACAGGTAACTAAGAGGGAACGACTTATACCTACTCAAAGTTTGTTATAATGATAAATTAGTACCTAAAGAGTTTTGAAACGATAAATACCCATCTTGTCAGAGTCTGTTAATGAAAATCGTTAACTGATATGGCATTATTGATGTTCTTTCATCTCTAAAGGATAATTTTGACTTTTTATATTTTATATAATTCCAAATTTTTGTTTCTATTTCGTTATTATCTTTTACTCCATTTTCTCTTTCTTTCCATCTCCATCACTTCATCTTCTCCGCCTCTTCCCTCTCTTATTTTTCTTTCCTTTCTTCTCCCTTTCTCTTTTCTCTCTCCCTCCTCTTCCTCCCATCTTCTTCTTCTTCATCATCTCCCCCTCTTCTCATCTTCATCTTCCCATCTGGCGAAATCACACCCGACCGATGTGATTTCGACCAAAATCATATCAGATTGGGTTTGATTCTGCCTAGGTTTGGCCAAATTGCATCCGGCGGCGTGCGATTCAGCCGGAATCGCACCACCTGCACCTCCACCAAACCTGCCACCATTTCCTACTCCACCCCTTCCTTGAGCTCCTTCCCCCTACCATTTCCTCTCTCCCTCTCCCTTCTATTGTTTAAATGTGAAGTAAATCCTTGAATAAACCAAATTATGTGCTTATCTGTTGCGGAAGCTCTTCACGGGAATGCCTATGTTTTGCTTTTGCTTTGTTTGGTTAGGCATAATGGTGAAGGAAATGGCTGATTCTTTTGCTTGTAGTTCGTGTTGCGTTCTTGGAGGAGAACCATTGCGTATTATGATGATTGCAGGTGGCATAAAGGGGGATAGTTGGACTGTGGAGTTTTGCTGGGTGCTTTTTGCAGATTTGGTGCATTAGGTCCTCTTGGGCATGTTGCCTTTTTCTTTGTTTCTGTTTGCATCTGTGTAAGGTTTCTATCTTGAGTTGGCTTTGATTGTAAAGGATCTTTCCTTTTTGCTTCTTGTTCTGTTGTTGCCTTGGCCTGACCCACGGTGTTTTGCTTGAAAGGGAGTCCCCGTTTTGCTTGGAGGGGAGTCCCCTCCTTTAGGCTATATTTTATTTATTCTTTTCTATAAAATTACTGGATTACTAAAAAAAAAAATCTGAATTTGTATTTTAGTTTGAGTTGAGCAATTGAGAATTTGAGTTGAGAGGAATGATTCGAGAATTTTTAAGTTGTGAGGTGATTATGTTGTTCATAAATTATTTTTTTCCTGGCCACCATGGTTCTGGCCATGGTGGAGGTTTTGTTGGAGGTGGACAATGGATGATTTGGTGGAGGTGTAGACGTAGTGTAGATTTTCTGGCTGTATAGAAAATTACCAACCTATCATTTTTCAAACGGTTTTTACTAACAGGCTTTGACAGAATGCGGGTATTTGTCATTTCAAAATTTTTTGGGTATTAGTTTGTCTTTACAGCAAACTGTGAGTAAGTGTAAATCGTTTCCCCGGTTAACTAATGATGTATAGTCTATAGGCTTATGAAGGAATGTTATTTCACTATAAATGAAAGGAAGAAAATATAGTGGTGGAACCAAGAAAGATGTTTGACCAATTAGATGCAAGACCAAAATCTATAAAAGGAATTATGAGTAGCAACATAATTCTAAGGTAAACTCATTGGAAGTCAGACAATTATTCTTATATTCATTTCAAGAATTCAAGACTTTAAGGTTGTTTTATAGTAAGATATTTTATAAGAAATTAATTGTAAAACTATAGAAAAATCAATATTGTATGCTTTTGTTGGATATTTATATAGGAGGAAACGGAATTGCTAAGTTGGGAAGAAGATACCAAGTGTTTAAATAGTCGAGATGACAATGGATGGGGTCGGGACCAAGTACCTCTTTGCCCTGGCTTGTCCTATCCCCCATGACCCTGGTCCATGCCTGACCCGTACCCATTATGGGAGATGGCGAGTAATGCCCAGGCCCGACCTGTAAAGGATTTTGTAACCCCCAGTCCCATAGCTCCCAGGCATTCTAATTTGAAAAAAGAAAACAATGCTTTATTCCTTTAACTCATATACTAAAATTACAACAAATCTATTTTATCGTCTCTCAATTCAATTTATTAGATGCATTGATTCAAAGGAAGTAAAGTAGACTTGGCAAAAAGGCACCCGTACTCGTGGGTCAACAGGTATCCGCATCAAACAAGCGGGTACAGGTGCCTCTAAAATTTACCCGTACCCAACTCGCCCATAAACAATGTGGGTGGGCCGGGTAATGCTACCCGCATTTAAATAAAAATAAAAAAAAGTGCACTTTAGAGTAAAGTGAAAAATAAAACCCTAAGTCTAAAATGAAAAAAAATTCAACTAAATCTCTCTCACTCTCCATTGTAGCCTGCCAGCCTCTCACCCTCATCGCAGTAGCCTCTCACCTCTCACTCTCATCGCAGCCTCTAACCTCTCACTCTCGTGCAGACGCAACACGGCAGCAACTCTCAAACTCTCTCACTCTCACGCCATCTAACGTCGAACTGCAATAGCTCTCACGGTCATCATCTCACGGTCATCGTCTCACTCTCACGCTGTCTCAATCGTCGTCACCGGTTATTGTCTCACGGTCATTGTCTCACACCATCGTCGTCTCCAGCAGTTGAATATCTCAATCTCTGTCACTCTCAAGGCTCAAGCCGTCGCCAGCAGCAACTTCTCACTCTGGTTACTGGTATATTCTTTGTGCGAAATTGCAACAGCACAAAACGTGACTCAAACTAGGACATTGAGTCTTCTTCGAAACCAGGACATTGAAAATTCAATAACAAAAATTTGGAAAAAAAAAAGTAAAAAAAATTCATTTTTTTGTCGGTAACCTGTGGGTCCACCCGTACCCTTACGGGTCATGCGAAATTTTACCCGCCCCGAAAATTTTACCCGCTTACCCATAATCGTTTTACCCGTTACCCATAGCTACCTGACCCGTACCCGCTCAACCCACCTGTTTGCCAGGTCTAAAGTAAAGTAACATGTGTTAAAATAATTCTAATTTCTTTAGCTTTACATTCCATCATTTGATTGATATTGATGACCATGTATTGATAATGGCTAGATAATTATTGTTTTCATTACAAAGAGGACGCAACCATTAGAAATGTTAAATTACAATATGATCAGGTTGTGCTTGTTTTATTATTTGTAGTATTTTTGAAAAAAGTAGAGTTAGGTTGTTATTACAAAATAGGATTTAAAAATTAACAAAAACACCTTCTAGGTTTGTTAATTTAGCTAAATACCCCCAATAATAAAAAATTTATAAATTGACAAAAACACTTCCACCCACCGACATTTGTCAGATTCTGACCACCATCACCGAAAGGTGACCGGAATCTGGCATAATGGCGTATGATCGGCTAAATCTGGCCGATCGTGCGTCGATATGACATTTTCTGGCTAGATCCACCATAGAGCTAAAGGCCAAATTTGGCCACATCTAGCTGTCAACGACGACCAAAGATATGGCCGTCGTTGACAACCAGATGTGGCCAAAGATCTAGCATTTTTTGGTCAGATCCATGGTAGTGCGCCATTACATAAGATTCTGGCCACCTTCTAGCGGTGGTAGCTAGAATCTGGCAAATGTGGGTGGGTGGGGGTGTTTTTATCAATTTATAAACTTTTTTTGTTGGGAGTGTTTAGTTAAATTAACAAACTTACAGGAGTTTAAAAATAGTCGAATATAGTAGGATTGGATTTTGAGAATAGAGAACAAATATACATTTTGGGTAGGATAGGGAAAAAAAAATTAAAACAAACAAGCCTTGAGAATTGAGTGAGAAAAATGGAATGAGATTATCTTGTTTACTAAGAGTAGGAAATAGAATGAAAGTTACCATATATGAACAAAATATCTTTAAATTTAGATAATTTTATGTTCACGAAATAGTGTATTAACATATTATTTAGAAAAGAAAAAAATTATCCAAGGATTTAGAGTATTTCATGATTAAAATTAAATATTATAAGTCATCATTGGTCAACGACCATCAATAACAATTAATGGTGGTGAACGTAGATCAACTAATATTAACATTTTATAAATATCTATTTTAATAATCATTTACGGTCTTATATATTCTAGTAATTAGCTATAGAATTTGTAAAGGCATTCTTGTAAACTTAATGTGTATACTCTTTGGCAGGATTGGGTATCCAAAATAAATCTGGATACAATTGTCATCTCTACCATCAAACAGAGATATTATAATAATTGTAATTAATTATACAATATTTTCCTCCATAAACAGAGGAATAATTATTCTCTCATTGGGTTTCTTCAACTTTCTTTCCAATCAAACATCATAAATTCTCACCTAAATTCTACAAAAATCTATATTGAATATCTTAGTACCTCATATTCAAATGAATTAAAATTGTTGTACAACTAATAAGCAATAAGGCCAGCCAACTATATGTAGTTACCTTCTTTTCGCTTTGATAATTTGCAAGTTTCTTTCTCCTTCTTTCTATACTTATGTAAGCAATCATTAGAGCCGTTGATCGAAATTACAGAGCATAGTTGTTAAAATTATTAAGACATGGCGCTTGCTGATTGGTTTAAAGGTGGAAACACAATGGTTTTGCATGTAGATGAACAAAACCCGAGTAAAGTTTATCTCAAATTCCGAAAAGAGAATCCAAGTCCAGCAAAGCAAAGCGTTAAGAACATTTGCCAAGTCCCAACACGCTGTCCAATCCATTCTCAAACCTTACTTTTCACATGATTTTTCATTCCCACGCGCGAGATCTTTTAATTATGTATATACTCGCTCTTCCTGCATGACATATGCATTGAATAGCACCTGAATTGTACAATCATTTCGAGTCTTGATAATCTACACTATGGTGAGCCAACTAAACCTGTACCTCAAGCTACCCATCAAAGGACCAGTATATATATATATAATTAAATCAAATAAAAAGTAATTTTAAAATAGGTATTGTTAAGAAAGATTTATTAACAAGTATCTATATGTGACATACTTTTAATATCTTTATAAAAAATAAAATTTGAAATGGACAATTTATTTTTCTGTTTTCTAAGACAAGAAATATGATGTGATTTTACTGTTTTTTATTTAAAATTTGTTATAATATAATATATACTTTTAGATGATAATACAAAATACGATATTAAAATAATATTTTGAAAGAGTCCTTAACGTATTGCCACTTCATATACAAGATTATAAATTAACAAATAAATTAATAAAGGGTTAAATGATTGAATACCCATTAAATGATATGTGAAATCCATTTTTGTAATTTGACCAAGGTTGAAGTTATAAATCAAAGATTAGATATGAATTAGGGACACGTGTCACGCAAAGAAAAGTGAGAAGATCTCTATAGGTGACGGGCAGTGGCGATAAACAAAAGCGGCCTTCAAAAACTCATTTGAGCAGCTTTAGCTTTATATGAAGGCGGTGCCGAACCTACTTATATTTCAAGCGATAATAACAATTCCATCCCTGATATTTATTCTAATCTTGCGCAAGTGGAATTTTTTCTTAATGTTTTAGTCCAAATTTAGGGGTTAGTTTATATGAGTTTTATAAGCTAGTTAAACTAGTTTATGAACTCAAAAATTAAGTTAAATTATTTATTTATAACTTTTCTAGATTTATAAGTCAAAAGATATAAGTAGAGGGAAGGTACTTTTTTTTTTTTTTTTGCTTACAAGCTACTTTGACAAAGTATATTACCGCATTATTTATTTTTAATTTTAAAATTCTATCATATACTCTTATTTTTAATAATATAGTATCATTTTTAGTCATTTTAATAATAAAAAATACTTATAAGCCACATTTTATCAAAAATGTCAACTACTTATCAACCACTTATAAGTATTTTGATCAAATGCGTAACTGCTTATAAACTCAAATTAGCTTATAAGTACTAACTGCTTATAAGCTAATTTTCATAAACTCGGTCAAACATGCTCTAAGAGTGGACAAATTCAGTACAGTTTGGTTTTTTAATAGAGTCAAATTGTATTGTACAAGAAAAATTTCAAAAAAAAAAAAAAAAAACTATATCATCCTATATTTAGTTATCGAACCAAAAAAAAAATTATTAGGTACAATTCAATTTTATCGGCTTTTAATTGGAGGCTTTTTGAGATTTTGAGGGTTTTTTTTATATATATTTTTTAAGGGCTTTTATGCTACTTTTTAGAGTTTTTTTTTTTATATTAATTTCAGGGGTAATTTTAAAAATTAAAAAAAAAAAAAAAAAGGCTCAATACGTACTGTTCAATTCAAATAAACTAAGAACTGAAAACTGTATCACACTATAGGGTTCCTTTTTCTAAAACAGTAATACTACACTTATAAAAAAATCTTATAAAGATCTGCATATAAAATGATGTGTCAAAAAAATGAATAGAAGAATGAATAAAATAAGTTTGACTTTTTATTTCACTTTTCCATTCATTTTTTGTCACTTCATTTTATATGGAAATCTTTGTAAGGTTTTTTTTATAAGTATAGTATTATTGTTTCTAAAAACCCATAACGTATCGTACTGAACCGTTTAGTTTTACAATTTCTTTGTCCACCCTTAACTAAATACTATTAAGAATAATACTACATATACATCATTTTTATACAACATTATATAGCAAGATATGATTGGGTGAAAGTTTAATTTTAACTTTAAATTAGCCAATCATATCTTACCATATAATATTGTATGGAAAATGTTATATGAAAATGATGTATGTGTAGTATTACTCTAATATTAATATTGTAATAAGGGTAATGTGATGGGTATTAATAGATTCTACAAACTAGTATACTAATTTAAAGCATAGTACGGGTACCATGTGCATAGTATAGATACTATGTGTGATTTTAATAAAAGTTAGTACATTAGTTAGTAAAATCTGTTAGTACGCACAATATTATTCTTGTAATAAGGATGAACATGTTACTAAAAAAATCTTCTGGATTAAAGGGATTCAAGCCAAACACGAGGGATGAATTTTTAATTCCCCGAAACCATCTCATCCTATCTGTCCAATCTTTCACCTAAATATAATTTATGGGACTTTGCTTCACTATGTTTACCCTAATGTATTCCACTGTCTTATCTTAAAAATAAAAAATTTATTTTAATATTCACAAAATTTAATTATATTTTATTTTATTTAAAATATTAATAATTATCTTATCGTAAAGATAACTTAATTTAACTTTCTCAAAAATATTATTATAAAATACATTAAAGTAGTAAACCAAACAAAACCAGAATCGTCACTCAAATTTTTCTTAAATTTTCTTCAAACATCGAAACATAGACCGGAACATTTGCAATTATTTTTTGTCATTTTGTTGCTAATTTTCTCATTTAACAAGGTTTTTATCATTTACCAAAAATACCTCATTTTAACCACAAAATAAAATTCCCTTTATTTAAAGAAACTATAATTTATACATCCATCAAGACAATTAAAAATTATATAATAAAATAGAAAGAGACCTATTAAATAAAAAAGATTAGAGAGGTTCATAATACAGTGAAACTTCTCTATAATTATAATGTTGAGACTAACTAATTTTATTACTATAAAGAGGTTATAATTTAATGGAGGTGTAGTTACAAAAATTATAGTTTTGATTTCTTATTTTATAATTCATGTTTTAGTAGTACAGTAATAGGATTTCAATTCATATTTTAGTAATATTAGAATTTCAATACAGCATTTTAATTGCTACTTTTGAAATGGATAAAAGATCGTTTCTTAGAACCAACAAAAATAAGTGTCACTGATGGAATTGTAAATATAGTTGATGCATGATCAATTGATGTGAAGCCACTGACAATTGTCAATGGTTTTGAGCGTTACAAAATAAGGACCACTAATGTCAATGAATTGTAAGTTGTAAATAAAGTGGATAAGGAGAATAAAAGAGTCACTATAGAATTGAGTGATTAGATTCGACAAATTCACTACATTGATTGAATGGATATTAATGTCTTCTTCGATTATCCAAATGAACAACAAATCGTGTATACTTTAACCAAAGGAGAAATCATTGTTGCAATTAGACAAGAAGAGAAAGGAAATAATCCTAAGGATAATAGTACGGAAATACAAAAAGTTTTATACCATGAAGCTCTAAACATGCTTGAGAAAATAAAAATATTTTGGCTTCAACAAGAAAGTATCAATGCTAACGAGTTATTACGCACTCATAAGGTAAAAGATGTGATAACAACTCTAAAATATAAATCATTATTCTAAATAATTTTAAATAAATATTTTATTTCATTTTAAACCTTTAATTTTACATAATATATTTTTTTTTGTAATATATTGATAATTATTATTATGTAGAGGCAACTTTCGTTAAGACGAAAATTAAAAAAATTATAACTTACTATAATATAGAGTTTATTCTTATTTATAATTATCCTAAATTGAGATTAAATTTTTTTGATGATTATGTGTAATTTATTCCTAGATAAATAGAGAGGTTTGAATGTATATGGTAGAGTTTGAGAAAAAATTAGCAAGTTGTTATTTGTTGCAGTTAGAAAAGCTTAATGATAAAGCTATAAAAGGAAAAAGAGCTGCCTACACCCCCAGTACTATTTTCACTCTCGTTTCCATTTCACCCTCTCTTTGTCTGTCTCTTTATAGTTTCAAGTCAATTGCTTCATCATACTCAAATGCTGAAACTATTTAGGGTTTATCAGTTCTTTCTTAATTTTCTTAACGTCGTTTCCATGTTCCTCACTGTCTTCACTGGTACGTCGTCGTTTTGCTCTTTTTTTTCTTTTTCTTCATTTTTTTTTAATTATTTGTGTGATGTTTTGATTTGTTAATTATTTGTGTTTGTTATTTGAGATCTTTGTGTTAAGTTTTCTTTTAACAGTTTGGGATCTGGAAGTGCTAGAATTTTATGGTTGTAAGTTGCTTTGGTTCTTCAAGTTCTGTTTGGTTGATGAGAAAATAAGCCAGGAAGTCAGGGTAAATCAATGAAGTTGAAAATTTTTATGTTTGTTATCGTTTGGATTTGCAGTACTGGAGTTCATTTGTATGTAAACAGTTAAATAAGTAGCATTAAGCTTTGAAAAATTTTCTTGCTACTTTATGCTGTGGCCTATAACAGAAAGAGGATTGTATGGTGAGAAAACAGATTGTTTGATGTTGAATATCTTGGTTTTTTGAAATAATTAGAGAATAATTTCAACATTCTGGTTGTTTCATTGGCTTTTTTTTTTTTTTTTTTTTTTTTTTGCATTTGCTTCATTTGAGCAAACTTCAACTATGGCTGTACTATATTTTCATTTGAGCATATGTTTGAAAGTGTGTGAATTGGGCTGCTGGAGTTGCATTTTGAAATCTTGTTGAAATATGTTTGACTGGGTATCTATTGATAGAGGAATTATGTCACAATTCGGTATGGATGTATGATGTGAGACTGAAATTGTTCAACATTTACTGTAAACTTAGTATGCAAGTTCTAAATATTTCTGGATGAGGTATTATATGTTTTGTTGGCCCAAAGATTGTCTCAACAAACTTTGCATATGGATCATGTTTTTAGTTTTATTGTCTGTAGTATATTAGTTTTCAGGCACTATTGGTTTTTGTTGGTTGTTCGATCCTTTTTTTTTTTTTTTTTTGGGGGTTGCTTTGCTCTATATTTAATCACATCTTTAAAAGTTAATGATGCACTATTAGGTTTTTTGTTACCTTGAGATTTTGTTGTTTTGCAGAGTAGCAAATGATGCAGTATCAAGTTCAAAGTTGTTACGAACACCGGCATTTCTTTTAGTTTTTCTCTTCTGTTGAGTAAATGTATGTTTAATTTATACCAAAATATAGAAAAATGTGCTGATGCAGTGGTTATATTTTCGATCATATTTGTTACATGATTATTACTGGTCTTGTTTCTAGCAGCGTTTTGTGTTTCTTATCATCTGGTATGAATATATTTTGTTTGGAAAAATAAATTTGTGATTCTGAAATTGGAAAATCACTCCTGTAAAAAGACAATGTTAAAGGAGGAAGTTTTCATTCAATATGTTCTTTATCTACTTTAAGTTTGTATAATGTTGAATTTCTGTTGTATATTATGGATTCTCTCTAAAAGAACTCCAACATTGTGTTGTATGCTGCCATTTCTTATGATCCTTATGTGTTTTCACATTAAGTTACATACTTAATCCATGATTTTTGTAGTTTCAATGCATGTTTGTTTGCTTTGATTTTTGAGTTACCCTGCAGTTTTTATAAGAGATATTGTGATGATTACGTGAACTTGTGAGTGATTCCCTACAACTATGACAATGTCTTCTGGAAATTCAAAGATTGATCACTCCTTTATATTTACTCGATATTTGAGGGGCTTTTTGTGGTCATTTTTAGGAAAATTTTGATGGTTACACTACATTATGAATGGTGTTGCTCAACTGTGAGATTACGTTCTCAAAATGCTAAGATTTGTTACTGTTATTATGTCCCATGTTTGTTAAAAAAACCACTGAACCCGAAGGCTTATAGTGTGCACTTTCATGTGGAACTGTGGAACAAACACTGTCACAACAACAAATGCTAATATAACCGCTAACTTTTTTATTGTAATTTAATTAATACAATCGAGGGATTAGAACATGAGACCAATTAGTCAACTTCGTTATAATACCTTTTTAAGAATTTGGTTTAACTCAAAAGCCTAAGTTGACAGGTAACTGGCTCAACTATGGTATTTAAGCACTAATAATGAGATTAACTATACATGGGAGTAGCTGCAAAGGCAATCTAGTTTTGGTTAGGAATCCGGAGGCATGGACAAGGCAAGCTCGATAGGCAATTTTACATGCTCGAGAGAATCTAAAGGATGATTTCATTCCATGTTATGGATGCTTAAATTATGATATTCTTTATGCTTGTCTGAGCTGCTGTTCAAATAACTAAGATTTGGTGGACAATATGTCTGTTATCAATCTTTCTGCTTTACCAAATCTTTAGCTTACAATTGACATTGTTCACCCTTCTGTTTCACTTTGTTTTGTAATTGTGCTTGGATCATTAACAGTCGTGCTCTTACTTTCTCATCGATTTTTATCTTCAGTGACAAACAAAAGATGGCATCTGAGCTTGTTAATTCTGCAACGAGTGAGAAACTTTCTGAAGTGGATTGGGCAAAAAATATTGAAATTTGTGAATTAGTTGCTCGTGACCACAGGTATAACTTGTGGAACACTTTCTCGCTTTTTTTTAATCAGAAATGAATACATATAATGTTTATGTATGGTTTTGGTTCATTCTCATTTTTGCCTATTTATTTTCAACTGGTTTTGTTGATGAAATAGGTTTGGTTACAAGAGCTCAGGCTGAGTTTATACTCTGCCTCAGCTTGTAATATCTTTCCTAGCTTGGTTTTTTGAACTTTTGAGTATCATGCAAATAATTTTGTTATAAAGCTGTCTAAAGCAAAAATGTTCATCTTTATGTTGCGCAGTTTTGTGGTTACGTATGCTTGCTCTGGTTTTTGGACAACCAAATATCCAATTTCTCTTGTTGAGTTGTTATTGTAATTTCCTTGACATGGTTTTGTGGTTTCTTACAATTCAGGCAAGCTAAAGATGTGATCAAAGCCATCAAAAAACGCTTGGGGAGCAAAAACTCAAACACTCAATTATATGCAGTTATGGTGAGCTCTTGCTTTTTGTTTTGCTATATTCGTGGAGCCTTGATATTTTCTTTCCTTTTTATAGGAAGTAACATTATGACACTGCAATGGCTGCATGATTTTCTTCCTAACATCTGGTTATCAAAACTTCAGAATAAACCTTGTAGAGTTCTGCTCTTCTATGGCTTATTACCACCTCTTTCATTATTATATGATTTTGCAGTTGTTAGAGATGTTGATGAACAACATTGGAGAACATATTCATAAACAGGTGATTGATGCAGGGATTCTCCCTATTCTTGTGAAGATAGTGAAGAAAAAGGTGCAAACTTGTTCCCTCATGCACAATTGTTGACCTCTGATTATTTCACATTGTTATTATTTAATTTCCTTTTCTTTCTTTTGTTACAGTCAGATATGCCAGTACGAGAGAGGGTATTCCTTCTTCTAGATGCCACACAGACCTCCCTTGGCGGTGCTTCTGGAAAGTTCCCCCAATACTATAATGCTTATTATGAATTGGTGGTAGGTACAGACATGAAACTTGTGTAAACCTGTATTCTTACTGTTCAATAAATGGAACATGTGTGCTCCATAGAGTTTTCACTTTAATATATTTTTAGTTCAAATATGGTGAGAATAATCGTTAGTATATTGTACAAGCTTGAAAGCATATCTGTACTAATACATAATTTTAAGAAGCTAAAATGGATATTTATGTGTTTTAATCATTCATAATTTTTTTTTTTTAATTTCTAGTATTGCAATATGCTATTTTGTTTTTATGTGGCTTATTAAAGATATTCAATTCGAAGTATTTCTATCTGCTATATCATTGGAAATTTTCATGCATGACTTTTTGTCAATGAATATTCTGTTGATTAGAATCGATTGTTTTACTAAACTCACTGGCTGTCCTGATATTTCTGAGGCCTAAGGGTGTGTCTGTTTTCATTTCTGAATTATTTTGAAAAACAAATTTTAACGATGACAAGGATTTACTTTTTCAAGAACTGAGAGGCTTTGGCTAGATTTTTCTTTTATACAGTCACTGTGATTTGATGAGATATATGATCTTATACTTCTGCAGTTATTCTTTAATGTTTCATTTCAAGGTGTCATATTCAGAGGTTTTAAGTTTCAGCGTCTTAGTGGCTTTTGTTCTTGAGCATTGTTTTGAAAAGTTCAGCATTTAATGTGAGAGTTCAGGATTCACTATAATTATTTGAATTTGTGTTCCTTTGTATTTTGGGTGATTTCTGTTTTCCTCTCCTTTCCATTTAATGTGGTTTCTGTTTTCGTATCTTTTTTTTTCCCCTTTTCTAAATATATTAGTGGGAAATATTCGATAAACAGAATTTGTTCCTTGTTCCCATTATTTATTTTTTATTTTTTGACTTCGCAACTGCTAAATCGGTTAACTTCTTGTTATTGACTTGTCTTTATGTGCATAGATGGTTTAGTTTCTTGGGTGTCTTTTCAGTTGTAGTTTCTTTTCTGTCCAGTATTGTTGTTGTCTTTTGATGTACTTTCCTGATGAGAACCATTAACTATACGTTGGTGTTATTTTATATTTCCAGATAGTATGACTTTATTAGCAAATGAAATACAATTTAAGTTGTTATGCAACTGAATTTCTTCTTTTTCATTGTCTTTCTTCATATTTTCCAGAGTGCAGGCGTACAGTTTCCTCAAAGATCTAATACTGTACCACCAAGTCATCCTTCTTCACAAGTAAAGGAGAGTAGTACGCTTAATAGAGAACTTGCCGCCTCTAGACATGAAGCGAGTGCTCTTGCTCCACAGCCAGAGAATGTTCCGGAATCTAGGTAACTTTAGCAGAAGTTTTGAAAACATTTTTGGTTTTCATTTTTGTCAACTGATGTTGCCTAAAATTTTATGTTAGAATTTCAGTTTGAACATATAACTATGTTTATGAGCGAGGTTGACATGCTCAGCTCTCTTACAGTTTTTATCTTTTCCTTAAGACATTTTTTCATAAGGTATTAGCTACATTTTGTTGTTTTGATAAGGCATGATATTATTTGACATAAAGTGGTCTACCTGCCATTTGTCTCTTCTTCTGCTTCCTTTTCTGATCTAGCTTGGTTTTCATGCCTCCTAGTTATGAATTTATTGTATACAGCTTTACATGTATTTTAATGTTTGGTTTTGTGGACTTCTGAACCATGATGCCACCTCAATATGGAAGTGGGGCAAAAGAACTCAAGGATTCTATTTTTGTTTACCTGTTGCTGGGGCTCATTGGATATCCAAGTTGACAGTCAATAATGTACAAAAAGAGCCATCCCTCAAAAACGCCAAACCCACCTCTCCTCCCACCCATCCTCCATCCATAACAATTATAAATTTTCACACATCCAAGAGAAAAGAATGAAAATTATCACCCAATGGCACTTTGGGCACTTCTTGCAGTTTGATGTTTGACAAAGGTGGATTTATATATGCAACAGATACAATAAAGAGCTAATGAAGGAACTGCTATCACTTATTCTACTATGCATTCTTTGTAGCTACTTTATCTAGGGTTTGGAGGGTCAGTGAAAAAATTATCTTTAGTTTATAATGTACACGTGACAACTGCTTGTTAGACGTTGACAGTTGAGGTCGATTTGGGGTTTTTTTTTTTTTTTTTGTCTGTTTATGAAGTTGTGCCGTTGTATAAGTTGTTCAACTCCAGAACGGAATACATCTTTAAGAGATTTTACATTGCAAAAGTATTGACTCGTTAATTATATAGAAAATGTACCTGTTCATGTGTGTGTGATATTGATGTTTAATACTTTTATCTTCTCGCTATGGTGAATGGCCTGCAGGGTTCATATATATTCATCATAAAAGCTTGAGGAAAAAAATATTTAAGTATGGTGTAATTAGAAGTGTTAATAATTTCTTATTAAAAAAAAGAAATCATAATATAAAGTTGTAGAGTTAGGTACTATTTGATAAAATAAACTTTTAGAGTTAGATAATTTGTTAAGCTCTTTCCTATGAACTTGAGCCTTGTGGGATTAATGGCGTCTCAACATTGTATTAGAGCTAGGTTGATCAAAAAAAAGAAATCATAATATAAAGTTGTAGAGTTAGGTACTATTTGATAAAATAAACTTTTAGAGTTAGATAATTTGTTAAGCTCTTTCCTATGAACTTGAGCCTTGTGGGATTAATGGCGTCTCAACATTGTATTAGAGCTAGGTTGATCAAAGAGGCCTTGAGTCCGATTTCCTCTTTTTGTCAATTAATCTATATTGTAGATTGGCCCATGTGTTGGGATCCATGTGACTAATCTGTTTATAAAATCTGACCGTGAATATATGAGGTAACATGATAGACTAAATATTATCATTAATCTCCTTTTTAATCTTTTAAAGCTTAAACTTTTGCGATCAATGGTTACCCAACTACAAGGACATATTGATCTGCCTAGAAGGTGTTTATGATGCCTACAAGCTAGTTCCTTGTTAAAAGAGTCTTGAAGTCTTATGTATATTAATATTAATTTAGGTTTTCTGTACTTGATGTTTTATTCTGTAATCCTATTCAAATTTGTAAGGCGTAATTAATATTATGAGACATGAGACTAACGATGTCTCTGGCAAAGTCTGAAGAACACAGTTTCCTGGATTATCTGTGTACTGTACCTACAAGCTTAGTGTTGGGTTGCCAGAGTCTTAAGCGCAATTGTGATTTTATGAAGTTGATTTTGTATGTGGCATTGTTTCTTTAGAATCTGTACAAAAGTGTCATCATGATTAATTCCCAGGCATGGTAAGTCTTGAATAGGTTGTCCATATTCTGTTTCTTACAAAATAATAAAATATCAATAAAATTATAGAAGAGAGTATGTTTTCTGTATCAGAAATTTACATCAATGCATCTTTTTAGTTGGTAAATTACTAAGTAAATAATTAATTTTCAACTTTTTCTAAATATATACTTCTATTGTTATTACATCGTGCCACAAATGATTTTTCAGTTTGTACCTTTTTAATACAGTATCATTCAGAAGGCTAGTAATGCATTGGAGGTTTTGAAAGAAGTCCTCGATGCAGTTGATTCTCACAATCTGGAGGTATGTTGGCAATCATGATTACATTTATGAATGAAAGTAACTGCTTGATATTTGTTGTCTTGAAGTGCATCTATGAATTGTAAATGAGTATTTATCATGCTGACTATTTTGGTGTTTTTCTAGGGTGCAAAGGATGAGTTTACACTTGATCTTGTAGAACAGTGTTCTTTCCAAAAGCAGCGAGTCATGCATCTTGTAATAACTTCTCGGTGAGTAGGGTTCCTGGATTCCGTTAGGGCTCTAATTATACATAATGAATTTGCTTTTTACCCACTATTTGCAACTGCATGTCTGCACTAAAGGTAATTAATTATCTTTTGATGATATTATTATAAACTCAAACATGAGTGTGTGTCTGCAAGCATGTATGATTTGAGGGAGGAGGTTGCTCATTTATGTTATGTGCAGTGTCCTTTCTAAACTACAATTAGATGGAATGTTCTGTGTGTGGTTTTCATTTTCATGTGAAGGATATTGCTATTTCCTGACGAGGTGTGTGCGAGTGTGATTGGGAAGAAATAAAGAGGAATCAACCTCTGTTTTTGTGTGTGCAGTCCTTTCTGTTCTAATTTAAGTTGTCATCTATAGATGTTACCAGTCCTGGATGAAATTTCTGTGCAAGTGAGAGAAGAAGGAAATTGATCATATGCCTTTAGGGCAAGAAAAGAGGTGATAAATCAATTTTCCCTTAATAATTCTTAAGAATGTTATTCTAGAACTATTGCTACATTGTCTTAAGAGCACCAATTCTTCCTCTAGAAGGGAACCATATTACAAAAGAAAAGGGTGATTTTGCTGGCAATTTGCCTGATGCAAATACCTACAGAATACTGGTATCTGGTGACAACGGCATGCATTAGTACTATGGAAAGCTGGACTGGAGATAGTTGTTTGTTGAGTTCATCTTGTCTCTCGATATTTCCATCCTTATGTATCTTCTTTTTGATCAAATATAATTTTATCCCTTTGAGTACCCAAAAATAAGAAAGAGAAAAAAAGGAACA
Source organism: Pistacia integerrima (assembly GCA_026225825.1). NCBI lineage: Eukaryota > Viridiplantae > Streptophyta > Magnoliopsida > Sapindales > Anacardiaceae > Pistacia > Pistacia integerrima. The sequence goes on along the minus strand of CM047740.1, from coordinate 14,359,898 downwards.
CTTCTTCTTGTCTTTAAATGGTAGAAGGGATAACATTAGTTGTCATTCCTTCTAAATCTTTCGAAAAGCAATATCCAAGAGATGCACATACTTTGCGTGCACTAGTGTTTTTCTTTGCTGTCTTGAACTGATTCGTCTTCATTTACAAGGGATGAGAAGGTGGTTTCTCGAGCAATTGACTTGAATGAGCAGCTCCAGAAAGTTCTCACAAGACATGATGCCCTTCTTTCGGGTAGGTCTATGCCAACTGCCAATAGACCTACCCCAACTGCCAATCATTTTAACCATGAGGATCCCTATCTCTCGGCTAGGTCTACGTCAACTGCCAATCATGTTAATCATGAAGAAGAGGAAGAAGAGGAGGCTGAGCAGCTTTTCCGAAGGTTTGTTTATCTGCATTAGCCCTCTACATTAATTGGTGAAGATATTCCAGGTTCAACTGCTGTTTTCGTTGTGGGCAGTGCATATTGCTTTATCTTTGACTCCAAAACTTGACAGGATACGAAAAGGAAAAGCATGTGCAAGGCCTGAAGATGATGAGGACTCAGTAGAGCGACCTCCGTTGGGCTTCTTTGGATCTGCAATTCCAGCTGATAGACTGAACCGACCACTTATACGTCCAGTGCAGGCAGATCCACCACATGAAAAGAGTGCACACCCTCCACCGGTTGTGCTTCCTCCTCCACCTGCAAAACATGTCGAGAGGGAGAAGTTCTTTCAAGAGAAAAAGGTTGACGGTTCTGGTGTTGCCGGTCACATGAGGGGCCTCTCATTACACAGTCGCGACGCCAGCAGTTCTCGCAGTGGAAGCCTAGACTTTAGTGAATGACAACCGAAAAGAGAGAGATTTATTTGTTAAATGGGTTATGTGGTTTGTAATTTAATGTGCAAGGGCTGGTGTTTTTCATTTTTTTTTTTTCAGTGTCTGGTGTTGTTAGGGTTAAGCATATAGTTGAATGCTTCCATATAAAGAATATTTGTTTTAGTTATAAAGGTTCTTTATCTCATGGTTTGCACTTTTAAGCAAGCAATGACTCTTTTTTCCATTTGAATGGGAGCTGTAAAGGCCAAGGGAGTTTATTTTTGTATTATTAATTTTTATATATTTATGATTTTATTGAAACATAGTCACCCGCCAACTTCAAGACTTGCACTTGCTCGACCATAAACTCCTTTGCGAAGAAACTAGGTAAAGATGAAATGTTTTATAAAATAAACTGAAACCTTGATGAATGACTTTTAGCCCGCAAATGGAAATGGTATTCTTCTATTTCTAAAATTGTACTTGTTAAAAGGTCAAATAAAACCTTTCAATAAACCGTCGTCTTCAAACAAAAACATCAGGGCCTTGGAGAAAGATTTCGATTTTGATATAGTTCATGAAATGTGATGATAGGATTTGATAATAGTCGAGTCACATTACTTCTTCCGTCCAAACCAAGAAAGCTGATGCAAAAAAGATTTTTATATTTTATTTTTATCTAATATTGATCAGAAAATATTAAGTCTATGTACATATCAAATGCCTCCAATTCTAAATCACTATTTATGAGTAACATTATACTTTTTAAAATGAAATCTTAAATTTATTGTTTCAAATCATTCATTTATTATCTTAACATCTCAAATGATATACGTCTACTTAATTCTTCATGATCAAAATTTGATATTATTCTTTGACAAAAGTAAAATTTTTCAGTATTTTATTTCCTTTTTCCAGTAAGTCTACTTCAAAGCTACATCCATGAATCTTCCACCGAAGTTTGAAGGACAAAGAAAAAATACTTGGAAGAAACCAAATGCCTTCTCATTAAACCTCTTAAATGTATTTTAATCTTTTTGCGACAAAGACTATCTTAAAGCTATTTCCATAAATCTTCAACCTGCGTACCTTTTACCAACCCTGCTATATATACGGTTTTGTTTTCTCTGAGTCCCTATATCTTCTCAAACCTCTGCATCTCATCTCCCAAAATGAAAGAAACCATAGTTTTTTACCCATCTCCAAGCGCCTTCCAGTTCCACCACATGATCTCCATGGTTGAACTGAGCAAGCTAATCTTGCACCATCATCCCAATTTCTCCATAAGCATCCTTGTTCCACTCAACCCTTCCCACAATCCCAATACTTCCTCATACATCAACTCTGTCTCACATCTCATTCTTCCACCTCCCCTCCCTCCAAAACTCACCCTTTGAACCTCTCAAACTCAACAACTCCAATGTCCTCCAAGCCTTGAACACAATCTCACTCACTCAAAAAATTCTGTCTTATAACCTCAACTTCCTACAAATCTTATCACCCCAATATCCCAACTTATATAGCTATTTTACTTCTTGTGCTTCTGCTTTTGCTGCTATTCTTTACTTGCCTACTTTACATAACAAAACCATCTCAAGTTTTAAGGACAATCCCACCTCTCTTTTATTTATTCCAGGATTGCCGCCCATTAAATCTTGTTTTATGCCTGAACCTTTCCTGGATCGGAATCAACCTGCCTATGATTTCTTCCTGGATTATTCTGACAGTATAACCAAGTCAAATGGGATTATTGTGAACACTTTTGAGAGTCTTGAGGCGCCGGCGATTAGAGCCATTGCGAGTGGTGCTTGTGTTACAAATGGGAAAACTCCGCCGTTATATTGCATTGGACCATTGATTGTGGACGCCAAAGATCGGGCTGGTGGTGCTTTAGATCATGAATCATCATCCAAATGTATGACATGGTTAGATGCACAGCCTAGTCCAAGTGTTGTGTTGTTGTGTTTTGGCAGTAGGGGTGCATTCTCTAGGCCTCGGCTCAAGGAAATTGCCATTGGATTGGAAAGGTACATGCTCTACTACCAAATATTATGCAATACTGTTACATGTACCAAGTAAATATAACTCTATACGAACTAATATAATATAACCCTAGAAAGCACTTTTAATTTTCCTTTTTTTTTAGGTTGTTTGGTTGTATTATAAAAAAGTTCTTTTTATGACTTCTAGGATGATAAGCTGTTTTTGGGCTTCTCTAAAACTTTTCTTATGTCAAATATCTCCTTGCATTATTTTTATAATTCCATAGTATACCATTCCTTTGAAATAAAACCCTATTCTTTACCCTTTTTTTTTTTAAAAAAATTGATAGCCACCATCTAAAAAAACAAAAAAAACTCAACACTCCCCTACAGGATCGGAATTTAACAAATCAATTTCACCAATCTTAATAAAAAAAAAAAAAAAATTCTCATTATTTCTTATTAAAAAAATTCCTAATCCTAAAATGAGTTTCTTTTTATTAATTATTCCTTACTAAAAATAAATTCATATATAGGTCTCTTCCCCTTTCACTAATATTATTTGCACCATTTTTCTTTAAATTATTATTATATAATTAGGGTGTTTTTTTATGAAGAAAACAAAGTTTGAAGGATATGACTCATTATAACCCATTTTAGGTGTATGCTTCTTAAATCTATTAGTAAAAGTTTCTCGTATCAAGAAGATTTGTTAAAAAACATTTTCAGCCCTCCCCAAAATAAATTCCTGGTTTTGCCCTTGTCTATATAGATGAATCTTTTAAAAATGGTATGTTAATTATTGATTCAGGAGCAAAGATAGATTCTTGTGGGTGGTAAGGAACCTACCAAACTCAAACTCAGAACTTCACCTAGAGTCACCGTTTCCCGAAGGGTTCCAAGAGAAAACAAAAGGACAGGGCTTGGTGGTGAAATCTTGGGCGCCACAATCAACCATTTTGAGGCATGAATCAGTGGGCGGGTTCGTGACCCATTGTGGGTGGAATTCGGTGCTTGAGGCTTTGACAAACGGGGTGCCGCCACTGTATGCAAAGCAGTTGATGAATAGTGTGGTTTTGGAGCAAGAAATGAAGATGGCAATGAGTAGGTGTCAGGAAATAACGGAGAAGATGAATTGGTGAGTGCAGAAAGAGTGGAATTGAAGATGAAAGAGTTGATGGGAGAAAAGGGTAAAGCTCTGAGAGAAACAAGCTTGAAGATGAGAAAATAATCAAAGCTGGAAAGTGAAAGATTTGTACTGAATTTTACGTACTTTCTATAAAAGATTAAATGAGAGACATGTTAGTGTGTGTATGACATATGCCTCTTTATTGAGCGATTGTACCTGCATACATACGTTGCCAAAAATTGATCCCTTGGCTATAACAACACACATCGGTTAATGGTTAATGAGTTTTGTGGATGTATTTATCAATCTAATCAAGATAAAACCTCTTTCATTGGGTGGATGTATTTATTGTTATCAAATCATGTCATTTGGACTAAAGAATGATCGAGCTACTTATCAAAAGCAAGTAAACAAATTTTTTTTTTTAAAGATTTAATTATATGCACAAATTTTAGCTAATTAGTGACTTAAGAGTCTCTTCTAGTGCAATTTGTAAATGTGACCAATTATGAGCAAACAAATATCAACAATTAAAGTAATTGCACAAAGTAAAGAGAATAAGAAAGAGAAAAGCAAACACGACGATATATAATGGTTCGACCCAATCTCGGCCTACGTCGACCACTCCAACCTATCCCCCTTGGAGATTTCCACTATCTCATTTAGTTCTTATCTTCATACAAGTTGGCTTCCAAGATGCAACTAAACCTACACAAGTGTTCTATCTAGCACTTCAACCTAATTGATTTCAAGGTGCCAATTAGACCTCTCACAATCACTAGGACTTACTTTCTCTCACAAGAAAAGCTTAAAACCCTAAGAGTGAAACTCACTCTTTTACAATTCGAGATTTGATTAATACAATAGTAGAAACTCTCTCAATAGAATGAATGAACAAGTGTTTAGCTCAATATAACCCATTATACAAAGTATACAAGTGATGTTGCAGCAAGGGTTTAAGGTTCGAGTGAGAAAGATTTGCAAATTGAAAGCTCTAAATCTCTTGAACACTAGTGATATGAAGTTTTCAAGTTCTAGAATGGCAAAAGTTCATTCAATATGATTTGGTTGGGTCTGTATAGAGAATCCTTAAAAAAAATAGTTGTTATACACAAAAATGAATTTTTCAATTCAGTCGTCTAATGGTCTATTCTATCAAATTATTATTAATGTGTTGTCATAACTCCCAACTGACATTAGGTCAACCTAATTGTTCATTCGGTTGTCTTAACAAGCCATTTGGTCGACCTAATAGTCGTCCTTTTTTAACAAGACATTTTGTAATGCTTTTGTCTAAATAGGACAACCATTAAATGGGTTACACTACAAGATTTTAAAACTTTTCTAAATGCCAGTTTAACCCCCAAAGTTTGGAATATGATATTTTAGCCCAACATTGAAAATCAACGGAAGAAAACTTATCCGATTGACCTAATGAGCTAAACTTTGAATATTTAAAACCTTTAGTTTGAAAGTTGACATTTAGGCCCAAAATTTGAGAAATAAAAAGACAAACTTTTTGAGAGGTTTCATGTGCAAATCAATTTTCTAACCAAGACTTATGTTTTTACAAGGAAATATACCTAAACTAAACTTAATTGAATTCCTCTTAAGTTGTTGATCTAATTAGCTTTGTCCTTTTCCATTCTTAATAAACTTTTTGAATACATTGGGAAATTTCCTTGTAATCTAAGTCCACACCACATGACGCTTAGGGGTTTTAATAAATTGATATTATAATTTTACATATCTTCTACTTTAATATATAGAAATGAATTTGTATAAAAAGTTGGTGGGATTAAATTATACAATGAGTTTTTTAAATTGCATCAGAGGAGAGGTCGAAGATAGTAATTGTTCCATGAAAAAAGAAAAAGAAAAAGAAAAAGAAAGCAGATAAGAGAGAGATTTGGTTTGATAGAGTTCTCATGTGTCACTGTCTCCTCACACGCTTACTGCCTCTACTTCCTCCTCCACCTTCTTCTTCTATTTCCCAAAATATCGGAAACACAACTACACCTAACACGAATTATTATTCACTTCAAATTCAAATTCAACCCATTCTCAGTCTCAGGTTGCCCTTAATTTCCTTCAATTTCATCTTTATCCCAGCCCACTCAAATAACGATAATGAGCACCCCCACTCCCTCTCCCTCTTCTTCTTGTTCCACTTCCTCCTCATTTCCCCCTCCTTGCTTCACTTCCCTTTCCCCCAACTCCAGGTATTTTTATTTAATTCTTGTTTTATTTTTCTATATTCCACTAATTTATTTATTTGTTTAGAATTAATCTGGTTCATTCGATTCTAATGTTGATAGGGTTTTGCCACGGGTGACGTGTACCTCCCAAAGGATTTACCTTAGTTCTTGTTTCTCCACAACAGCCAATAATGTAGTTTCTAAATATTCTTATGGGTGGTTTGAGACACAGCCTTTTCTTTCTAAACCACCACTCAGTAAATGCTTCTCTTCTTCTGTGGGAGTAGAAGCTTTGGTTACTTCCAAATCTCAGGATGTTTCAGCTGCTCCTGCGCCTCCTCGTATTGGTGACGACAAAATCGGCGTTTTGTTGCTCAATCTTGGAGGTCCCGAAACTCTCGAAGATGTCCAGCCTTTTCTGTTTAACCTTTTTGCTGATCCGGTAACATACACATTATGTTTTCCACGAAAGTTGAATATTCATTTAGTTATTGTTTTATTTAGATTTATTAAGTTGTGAATGTGGCATATATTTTTTTAGAACAAAATTTTAGTGTTCAGAGTTATATTTGAGTCTACAATCTCCCTAATATTGTAACTTAGAGCCAGTGTCTTAATGTTGCTCCTATCAAAGTCGTGCAGCATGCCATTTTTAGTATTTGCCAGAAAAAAATGCACCGCTTGAGCATAATATCATTAATTATTTTAAGCTTCTAATTACAAGTTTGTCGGCAATTTCTATTGATACTAGCTTCACAAGTATTTGCCAGAAAAAAATGCACGTGTAGATATTCTTTGGTTTTGATACAAAGATTAATGCTGGACTTACAAGGGTTGTTTATACCAGTTGAATTGGTTATAGATTTTTTATTTCTTTAATATATTGCATATACATGGATTAGTATTTTAGACCTTGGAAACTAGAACTACTCAATGTCGTGATACTTTATATTGTTATTTACTCCATATTTTAAGTAAATAGATCAAACTAAGTGGAGTAGAGGTGACTTTAATTCAATAAAGGAAGTCACAAAATGATTTTGTCTTCATTTATTTCTACAGCTTCTCTACCGGTAAATTCTCCAAACTAAAAGGTGAATAGAAGTCAACTGATTTTTTGGTCACCACGCCTTTGTAGTATTTTTTTATGCATATAGAAGTTGGGATGTGGGTGTGCCTAGTATGTTTAATTTTTAGCTGTTTGGCTTAAGATGAATCCATATGAAGCATTAGTTTAATCAAGAGTAAGTTTTCTTACATTATTGTAGTCATTGTACTCATTTCATTGGAACAGGATATTATTAGACTTCCAAGGCTGTTTCGTTTTCTTCAAAAGCCATTGGCACAATTCATATCTGTTGTCAGGGCACCCAAGAGCAAAGAAGGATATGCCTCAATTGGTGGTGGCTCTCCGTTGCGGCGAATAACTGATGCACAGGCATGGCTTTTTTTTTTTTTTTTTAAATGAGCTGTATTTTCTTCATAACTTGAATGTTTTTATTGTTTGATATCTAGACCTTTATCAGTTTTGATTCATACACATGACTATGGATTAGAAAACCTAGTATTTATAGTTCATTGGAATGCTAAATATCAAAATAAGAGAAGAGTAGATGACTGTTTCAAAATTTTTCAATTTTTCACCAAAAAAGCTATCATCTTTATTTGGTCTACGGATAAATATTTACTTTTGGTTTTGGTTTATGTTATATGCGTTAAGGTCCTTGTGTTGTCTTGTATTTAGGCAAAACTTTGGTCATGTTTCATAAGTATATGAGTGGAAGAAAAGGATTTATACTAGTACAAATATTTTGTGTGATTATTTTTGGTATTTTTATTTTGTTTTTGATCCTATGTCTGCAATGGTTGTTACCTGAAGAATTCAGAATATATTGATCAAAGAAGTTTAATAAGTTGCTATTTCTTAAGTTGTAAGTATCTAACAATGGATTATCTGGTACTTGGGCAAAAGTCATATGTATATGAGCTGAGGAAAAGCACTCAAGAAACTGATCACAGTTGAGATCGAAGCTTGGTTGAGTTGGTTTAAAAATATTGGGGAAGAATTTAGTTGAGTTGTGGTGCTATGACTGTTAGTTGGGAAATTTTTCATTGCTAGAGTAGCACAAACACACTCCATACAGAGCTTCCGTGTGAGAATGATGTCATTTTTGCATTTTTCCTGTCTTGTCGTTCTCCTTTCATTGGCTATCCTTTTCTTTGTACAGGCTGAAGAATTGAGAAAATCCCTTTGGGAGAAGAACGTGCCAGCAAAGGTGTATGTTGGTATGCGTTATTGGCATCCATTTACGGAAGAAGCTATTGAACAGGTATCTTGTCATCTTTATGTATTTTCCTTTGAATTAATTTTTAATGTTTAATCTTTACGAAACTTCACTTCTGGATCTTGTTTTTCTGTCATGCTACTGCTACTTGTGGGTATGATGATTCTGAGTTTTTATTTTTCTTTCACTCATGAATATTTGTGATGAGCGGGTAACTACTAACTGGTGGTATATTGGTTGAACATTAATATAGCTTTTTAATGCAATGTCACCTGTTAACATATGATCTAGCAAACAATGATACGGAGATTTGACGACAAATTTGTTTAGATTACTCTGCATTAGTTTTTTCAAGTGACTTCTGATTCGTAGTATACAAGTCTTGTTTTGAGTAAAGAACTAAGTGTGCAATTATTGCCCTTATTGTTGCTCTTAGGCTATGAATCTAAATTGTGTAGACTCAATGTTATTTCAGTTAACTTGAGTGTTTAAAATTAGTTCTCCCCGTAAATTATGTCAGCTTATTTTATCCGTTATTCTGCTTTGTTTGTCCTTTACCTAAACATTAATTTAATGGACAGAACTCAGCTTTTGTGTTGGTAATCAAGCTTTTGGTGTCTATTATAAATAATTAAAATAAAATAAAATAATCAAGCTTTTGGTCTAAGCTATCTGTCAATAGTTGAACTTTGTATATCAATTAAATTTCATAATCTGGCTACTGATTTTGTTTTTTATTTTATTTTTATTTATCTGTAGATTAAAAGAGATGGAATTACAAAGCTTGTTGTGCTTCCACTTTATCCGCAATTCTCAATATCAACTAGTGGTTCAAGCCTTCGACTCTTGGAGAGTATATTCCGGTGATGAATACAAGCCATTAGCATGTCATAATAATGTAACAATAGATTAACTAAAATTTCTGAATAAGTAATGGATTTGTTTACAGGGAGGACGAGTATCTAGTAAACATGCAGCACACAGTTATACCTTCATGGTATCAACGCGAGGGATACATCAAGGCCATGGCAAATTTGATTGAGAAAGAGCTAGAAAACTTTGACTACCCTGAGAAGGTTCGTTCATTGGATAGATCCATCATCTCTCTCGATATAATGTCTTATGATGAAGTAATCTGATATCCTGATATTCATAATATATATTCTATGCACTGTGAATGAAAGGCATAATTACTTTTCTTTCTTGTGTAACTATACAAGATTTTTAAGTGAATTTCCAATACATTCATTATGCTTATAAAATTGAAATAAAAGGAAAGTCATCTAATGGAGTTTTCATGAGAACATCCATATAGCTTCCTCCTAAAATTGGGGAACTGACATGGAAAGTATCAGGATTCACTGCTGTTCTATCAATTTTTCTTGAGTTACTGGGCTTCACTCCATCTTGTTGACTATTTCATTGTAGGCTTTGATGGTCTGTTTACCATTGTTATGGTATCTATACTAAGAAAAGTGTCTATGGTACTCTTGGAAATATAAATTGTAAAGCGCTAGAATATTTGCTGGAAAACTGACTGATTGGACAGGAAAAATTTAATTTAGTTTGTACTATTCTGATTTCTTTGATTTATGTATTATATTCTCTAGAAGGATCTTGAGGTAAGAGAAGCATTGTTTGTTTGTCATTATGTCAATGTCTGTGTTGGGTAACTTGGGTTAATATTTCCATAAGAGTATTCATGCATACTTTTGCTCCAAGCTGAAGATGGAAAAATAGAGATTGGCGTTATGTTAACTATGTATAGTAAGTTAATAGGATAGTATCTTTTTAAATTTTCAAGCCTTGATCTGCTTAAGCTTAAGCACAATATGTATATAAATTATCATCTGTTGCACCTTCAGATTTCCAGTAGCAGAGGTATTTTGAAAGGGCAGCATTTGAACTTATATGCCTGGCGTAGAACTGATAGGACCAGGACTTAAAGGCCAGCCTTTTCCTTATTGACCTGATTTGGATAATTTCTAGAAGGAACCATCTGGAGCTGGTAAGCTGAGAAACATGGAATCAAAAGACAAAAACCAAAAATGATTAGAAATCGTATTTTGGGCCATTTACATATTGTTCATTCAAGATTAACTTGAAGCTGACTGGTAGCTAATAGAATCTGTGCTAATTTTATCCTACAAAGCTTTTGTAATCCTAGTTGACTTTCATGCTCATCTCTCATCTCTCTATCAAATTGACTTTCACAAATATAATGACTTTTGGGAATTTTTTATGGAGATTCTGTCACCATGTTTTTTTTTTATTTTTTGATAATGGAAACAACCTTTAATGTTATCTTATTTTGGCTTGTCAAGTGCCTTATATAACTCATTTTTGCTCAACATTTGGTAGAAAAGATTTGAATCTATCAGGTTCAATGAAACGCTCCCCTCCATAGCTCTTCTGTTCTTTTGCCTTGGATTATGTGTGTTATGTGTATACAATTTTGTTTGTACTTATTACGTCTGCTTTGTCAATGTGTTTTCTAACTTTCTTTCCAATTTTTGGAATTGTAGAACTTCTCAAACTCCAATTATGTTAAAGTTTGTTTTTGGTCTAAAATATAGAAGAAAGTAACTATGATACACTACTCTTTGTATTCCTCTCTATACTAGCCCTGTAAATGTTTGCTAGAACTCCTGATCTCTTGCAGCGGTCAATTGAGCAGCCTCTGGGATGACATTAAGTCAGGAAGTCATTGGCTAGTATTTTCTTAATAGATGTAATAAAATGTTTCTCTTGTATCAAACTTTGTCCTTATCAATTCCTTTTGTTGCTTTAGAAATGTCTCTTTTTTCATGTAAGTTCAAATATTTTGAATGATGCTTAATAATATTTGTATATTGTCCAGCACACTTATTTGAAAATGTTTATAGGTTATGATATTTTTTAGTGCACATGGTGTCCCGCTTGCATATGTGGAAGAGGCTGGTGATCCTTACAAGGCCGAGATGGAGGAATGTGTGGATTTAATAATGGAAGAATTAGAAAAGAGAAAGATAACCAATCCATACACTCTTGCATATCAGGTAATTTGTAGTTGTTAGATACACTTTTAATTCTTATCAACGGTATTAACTCTTTTGAATGTCATGTATTGTTTAAATTTCATTTATTATCATGGCGCTCTGTTGATAGTTAGCAAAATGTTTTACAGAGTAGAGTTGGGCCTGTGGAATGGTTGAGACCCTATACTGATGAAACAATCATTGAGTTAGGAAAAAAGGGAGTAAAAAATCTTTTAGCTGTCCCTATTAGGTAATGTTATTTCAATTATTGTAACTGTAATACCTGTTCTTTCTCATGGACTAGCTGTATATCTGTTGCATGTGGATAAACTTTTAGTTTCTTACCCTTATATTATAATTAAATTTTTGGTTTTTGAACTGGAAATATTTATCTTTTCGGTGTTTGTTTGATTTACAGTTTTGTCAGTGAGCATATTGAAACTTTAGAAGAAATTGATGTTGAGTACAAAGAGTTGGCTCTTGAGTCAGGTATAGAAAAATGGGGACGTGTCCCAGCATTAGGATGTGAACCTACCTTCATTTCAGACTTGGCTGATGCTGTGATTGAGAGTCTTCCTTATGTTGGGGCTATGGCTGTTTCAAATCTTGAGGCTCGACAGGTAGTCCTTATTGATTTTCTGCTAAATTTTTTTAATAACTAAAAGTTCTGTGCTGCTGCAGAGGCCTAAATGGCCCTACATATTCTTCCTGAAATGTGTAACCCTATAAAGTTAAAGGAAAAAGATATAATTATTAATATATTTTTAGTTCTAGCTTTGATATATTTTTTTAATACCTTTCTCCGTCCATGCCCAGTCTTCTGTGGAGGAAAAAGAATAGGGGTAAATCTCAGGAAGCATGACATGCTTTATTTTGTTATAGATGCTTTTTTTTTTTTTTTTACTTTTTTTTTTTTAAATAATCGTAGGATTTTGTGTTCTGTCTTATTGTTTTAATAATAATGAATTAGCATACCTAACTGCAATACTTTACAAGTTAATGTTGTACTTTCTGTATTCATTCTGCAATTTATTCTGCATTTTACCTGGTTTATTAAGTGGACTCTAAAGATAGAATAACATTTTCTATTTTTCTAAACCCGTGAATTGACGAATCAAGAAATCTAAAATGATATATAGCTACTTTTAAGGAAGTTGAAATGTGGCCCTCTTGTCTAGCTTGTCTATGCATTTAGAAGTAATGACACTCTGTTGAATATTTGGTAGATAAGTTTTTCATGGAATAAAACAACCAGCACTTGGGAGAATATAGCGTATCTTTTGTTGCATTTCTCAACACTTATGAATTGAGGATGGATAACCGTCTTTGAATAGTCATGTATATGATGCTTCCTTTTGTACCATAAGCTTTGTGTGATAGAAAGTTTGGTATTTTCTGCAGTCTTTAGTTCCACTCGGCAGTGTAGAAGAGTTATTGGCAACATATGATTCAAAACGTACTGAGCTTCCTCCACCTGTGATAGTCTGGGAATGGGGTTGGACTAGAAGTGCCGAGACTTGGAATGGAAGAGCTGCTATGCTGGCAGTGCTTGTTCTGTTGGTCCTAGAAGTTACCACTGGAGAGGGGTTCCTGCATCAATGGGGCATTTTGCCTTTGTTTCGGTGAATAATATCTAACAATCTTTCTTTCCCACTCCTTAAGATCATTGAGTGTAAATTTTATGCATTCTATTAGCATTACTTTATATATGCATTACAACGAATATCAAAGCATTGCCAAGATCTACTGTGACTCTAAGATTGGATTTGCCTAGTAGTATAGGCGCAAGTAGCGCAACGCCAACGCCTGTGGAAAGGAAAAAGAAATTGTAATGTCTATACTTAATGCAATGCTGTTCAAATGATAAATTTGTAAAAGTTTTGGCCTTTGTATTTGAATCTTGTATTTGTAGTTGAATGATGGAGGCGAGGAGATTAAATGGTTGAAGTTTTGAGTTGGGTCATAAAATGGTATTTGATGTATTTTTCATTTTGTTTTTATGGACTGATTCAATTTATATTCTACCTCATCAAGGCCTAGTGATTTTATTCACTTGAATATGTAATTATCTAAAAGATCAGGATCTTTCTATTTAATTTTTTCATCTATTTATGTATTATAATCTAAGATTCTAAAGTATACTATAAACTATTAATGAGTTATAAAACTCTACTTTTTGAACACTGGTTTTTAGCATTGGAATGAAATGAAGGGATATTTTAAGTTAAAACTTAAAAAGCATTTATTTTTAGGGAAATGAGAGTGGACAGTGGAATAGAAAGAATTGTGCATCTCTCCCATTTGGTCTAGTGCTGCCCAAAATAGAGGAAACCATGCCCTTGCCTTGCCATAAAATAATAATATCAAGTATTTATTATTTAAGTTTATCTTCTTATGGTTGCTTTAATTTCTAACAAAGATATTAGATAAAATTTTGCTTATAGTATGCATACATGTATATAAGGACTTTATCATAAAATATTAAATAAAAAGAAACTAAAAATACTGGATTTTGGGTTAAGAGACTTGAGCTTTTGGAGGAAATATGTAATACTTATAAATCACTTAAATTTAAAGAAATATTATAGTCACACAGTAATTCACAAATAACAAATCTACTTTCATATTTTAATAAAATAATAAGTAAAGAAAAATTTTTGGGATAGATTTGGGCATCGTTTTGTTGATCCTATCTTACCAAACATTATTGGTCTTCTTTGATAAAAATATTAGACCAAAATCACTTTGGTATTTAAAGAGATCATAACTCAATCTTACAAACTTTCTCTTACAATTTCGACGTAACAATTCGCAATTGGTCAGTTCACAAGGCGGAACCCGTTATTGGGCAGATGAGACTCATTGTTAGACAAGCGAAACTCATTACGAACTAACTAATTGCGAACTATTATGTTAGGGTTGTGAGAGAAAATTTATGAGATTAGGTTGTAAGTGTAGTATTACTCTTTGTTACTTTTGCAAATAGGTTGTATGGGCCAAAAATCGTGTTAGACCTGACAACGCCCAACATACAAGATATATAGATCACGGCCCAAGGCCTTAGCCCAATTCTGGTTGGGCTTACGCTTAAATCTACCTTGCCCACAACAGTTTGAAATAGGATGCAAAATCCTATTCTGTTTCCACTTCTATCAGGATCCTGTATTGTAATCATTAATGTTAAGCTTAACCCAATAAGGCAAGTAGATCCTATCTTTAACCCAATAAGGAAAGGATATCCTATCCCTTTCCTAAGAACGACTCATTTACCTAGTAGGACTCAGAGTCCTATTAGGATTCGAACCTGTTGGGTTTACTATATAAACAGGGGCAAACTCCCTTATTATTCATTCAAAAATCACCCGCAACACCTACTAGCTCCTAAGTTCTTGCTCCCAAGAACTGTCATATTATTCTAGTACTCTCCCTTTAGCCCTCACTCAATAGCCTCTCTCAGCCTCGTTGACTTGAGCGTCGGAGTGTCTACGGTAGACACCACACTGGTGTCTATCTAGCCTTCATGTTCTCGGCCTCGTTGACTTGAGCGTCGGAGTGTCTACGGTAGACACCACACTGGTGTCTATCTAGCCTTCATGTTCTCGTTTCTGTGTTCGTTGTGTAGGTCTACCAGATTGTTAGTGGCTCGTATCGCATATGATAAGTCCCTTCTAATTTGACAGTAGATTTTACAGTCTACAGTTTGGTGCCCACCGTGGGACCCTAACAATTAGCCGATTCGCAACGACCTGTTATCTTCATTCCTTCCTCCATTCAGCTACCATGATGGACAACACCGAAACTCCTGCGTTCGATGTCGTAGCTCAAATTGCAACTCTCACCACACTGGTGTAAGAGAGCAACGAAAAGTACCAGACCCTGGAAGCTCAAAATACTGCCATCCGCGTAAAGAATCAAGCTCTCCAAGAAAAAGTAACCCAATTCTATTATTTAGATTGATCCTTGAACTAGCATCATGCATCTTCCTCTTGGCTATCCATTCATCCCCGATAGCTATTCTCCACCCCAAACCATGGCACCCTCTTAGACCCCCATGTCCTAGTACGACCCCAACCACCTAACATCTATGGCTGAGCTGAGCCACGTTGGAAGCATCTAGCCTACCAGCCTCTCAACCACCGAAATGCACGCACAAGCTACTTTATCCCAACTAAACACCCTTTTCTCCCACAAACATACCCAGTACATTCAATGATCGACATTACTACCCAAACTGCCCCACTTGGCTCCACTATACATGTCAATCGTAATGTCTTCCCCCAATTCCTTAGTAACCTCTACAACCCCATGCCAACTCCCCTTGAACAAACATTAACCATGAGGCTTACCGATATAGAAGCCATGATCCAATGCATCCCCGACGTACCTACACCCCTTAAGAAAAGCCAACCCCAAAGCTATGCGGATTCACCATTCATAGACACCATAGCCGTTACAGAGATGCCATGAAAATTCACCTTCCCCAACATGAGGCTTTATGACGGAACCACCGACCCGGACGACCACATAGCATCCTATAAACAGTGTATGTTTGTCACAGTAATACATGAAGACCTTCGTGAAGCATGCATTTGCAAGAGCTCCGGCTCCAGCCTTGTGGGACCAACATTCTAGTTGTACACCAACCTCCCTAATAGCTCTATCGCATCCTTTGCCCAACTCACAGACACCTTCGTGGAACAGTTTGCCAACAGCAAAAAGCTAGAAAAGCTATCTGGGGACCTTTACTGGATTCGCCAACATCACAAAGAACCCTTGTGGGAATATGTGGGGCACTTCAACCACGAAAAAATCTCTATCCCTTATTGCAATCAAGAGACCGTGGTGGATGCATTCAGGAAGGGACTCTTCCTTGATGATGAGATATACAAGGAACTCACCAAGTTCAATTGTAACACTATAGAAGATGTGCTGGCCCGCGCCTGGGTAGAAATAAGATGGGAGGAGAATGAGGCTCATCATGTAAAGGCAAGCAACACAAACGACCATCTTCCCTACCGATCTAAGAGGCACCATGACTCCAGACAAGCCGAGTCATGCCGAGTCAGGAGGGGACCGACCCGTGACAATAGATGCCATCAAGATCAAGAGCGTCAATCGGCTTGGCACACTAATAGAGCACTCATCCAACCTAACAAGTATAAGATGTTAGATTACAATTTGAATATAGAACTCGCCAAAGTAGTGGCAATGATGAAGGAGAAGGGGAAGGTAGTTAGGTGGCCGACAAAGTTGCCACACTCTAGGGCCAAGCAAGATACCATCAAGTGGTGTGAATTCCATGGAGACCATGGGCATGTCACCGCCGATTGCATCGCCCTCTGCCTGGAAGTTGTGAAACTACTAAAGAGGGGTCACCTCCAGGATTTCTTAATAGAGTGATGCGTGTTTCCTACAATATGCAAATGTAGCAAGTATACTAATCGCACAAGTAATATAATGATGAGTGAGTATCGTTCCCACGAGGATTGTTAGCTAAGCACTAAGTTTCCTACTATTCTCAAGTTGGAGCAATCGATTTCTTTGGATTTATGGGAGCTATTTCTAATTAAAACTGAACAATAAATTTTAAACTAAAATTAACGAAGAAACGCGAGATGAAAAACACGGATAGAAATTAATTCAAGTAAAACGGGTAGGGTTTTGACTTCATTCGGATTTTATGGGTTAAACCTAAGAATTAAACTAAAATCATACTCATATGCATTGATTGTAAATCGAACTCTCCTAAGTGTTAAACATACCTTCTCAGGCTATGTTTCCCTACTCTTCCTTATCAACTTTCCGCACCCAACAATTTGAAAGTTAACAAATCCAAGTTCATTAAGCATAAGAATCCTAAAATGATTTCATTGATTTTTGAATCTATCTCTAGCATCCAATACTACAATGGTGATTACCTAAGAAGCCTAACATGATTCATTTCTCAATCTCACCATGTTCATCACATATAAGCATTAAAAATTTAGAGTAAACACACAATCCAAGCATAATCATATGAAAAGAGAATAATCAATCACTTAACCCATTAAAATCCAAACTACAATCAAAACCTAACCCAAAATGGGTTAGTTCATGGCTAAATCAACAACACAAATGAAAGAAACAAAAATATTAAAGTTCAACATAATGAAAATAACAGAAAAGATAAGAAATCTCCCCAAATGATGATTCCTCTGGTTTGAAATCGAATCTTAACCCTTGTTGAACCTCACAATCTCTCCAAAATAAACTCTCTATTCAAAAGTAAAATGCTGCCCTAAACCTATTCGACCTCCTCGGAAAAATGCTAAGTGTTTCCTTTTATACTTCGCCCAAATTTTCCAGAAAAACACGCACAAAGTAAAACTGTGCGTTTTACAAAACTGGAATTACGACAGTCGCCGCGCCGAAGAGAGAAGCAGACATGTTCAGACGCGACTTCTTGCCATGATGGCGAAGCTTCTTGAAAAGTTTTGAAATTACGTAACGCCACTCGCTTGCATCTTCGCTTGATTCTTCGATCTTCGGTGCTCCCTCCCAAGCGAGCTTCATAGTGCTTTATTCTGCTTCAGAACTCTCCCAACTTCTGAGATCCGCTTACTTCTGAGTTTAGAATTTTCAATTTTGTCTTTATTTGCTCAAAATGTCCGTTTTAACCTGAAACACGAAATGTAAAGATTTAAGCAACAATTCAGGTTAAAATGAACTAGAAAGTACTTGAAATCCGACTAAAAAGTCTAATGAAAACAGTATAATCCACGGATTATCATAGAGAAAGGGAGGGCCACCTATGCAGGTAAAAGCCCTCAAGTGACACCGCCATTAAAAGCGCCACCTACGGACGCGATGTGCAACATGATATCAAGATCCAAGATAAGCGAAGTGAGTTACTCCTCGGCCAAGCGCCATGTAAGAGCCGTAGCAAGGCCTGAACACCACCCTCCACGACCTTGCGTTCAAAAGCCAACGAATCTAACTATTGAATTCGTTGATAACAAGACAACATTGCTCATGAACCCTCATTATGATGCGCTCGTCATCATATTACATATCACCAACATCCTAGTAAAAAGAATCCTCATGGACCTCGACTTCTCAACAAACATTATGTTCCTCGACGCCTTCAAAGTCATGGGACTAGAGGAATCCAACATAAATCGGTGATCCACTCTACTCGTTGGTTTCAGTTCAGAACAAAAGTACACTATGGGGGAGATAGCTCTGCCAGTCTATGCTGAGGGAATTAATCTCCAAACCACCTTCATGATAGTGGACGTACCTTCTTCGTACAATGTAATATTGGGTCAACCATGGATCCACGACATGTAGTCCATTCCATCCACCTTCTACTAGACCATCCGGTTCCCCACCAAGTGGGGCATTAAGGAGATAAAAGAGGATCAGAAAGCATCAAGATATTGCTATGAGAAAGCCTTCAAAACTAAGCAGGGGCATATGTAGCAATTACAGACCCACACGGTTGGAGGAGCTGAGCGGGACAGACCAATAGTTGAAGAGTTGGACGAAGTGCAGTTGCACCCAGATCACCCAGACCGTAAGACTTAAATAAGGGCACAACTCCGACCTGATATCCAAAAAAAGCTAGCAGACTTCCTTAAATAGAACTAGGATTGTTTCACTTGGTCCCACGCCGATATGATGGAAATCAATCCTGAGGCTATCGTCCATTAGCTAAATGCCAACCTAGATCACCCCCCTGTGAAATAGAAGAGAAGGAAATTCGCCTTTAAAAGGAACAAGGTGATTAATGAGAAGGTAAAGAAGCTGTTAGGTAACGACTCGGTTTGGGAGATTCACTATCCAAACTAGTTGACAGATGTGGTGGTTGTCAAAAAGATGAACGGGAAACAGAGAGTCTGCATTGACTTCACCGACCTAAATAAGGTCTTCCCAAAAGACGTTTTCCCTCTCCCCCACATAGATATGTTGGTGAATGCGATCGTTGGGGATGAGCTACTAAGCTTCATAGACGCCTTCTCAAGCTATAATCAGATACTGATGCATCCGAATGACCAAGAAAATACTACCTTCATCACCGAGAGGGGAATCTACTGTTATAAGTAATGCCATTCGACTTGAAGAACGTAGGCGTCACCTACTAACGCCTTGTGAACAAGATATTTGCCAATTTGCTAGAGGACTTCATGGAAGTATACATCGATGACATGTTGGTGAAATCCCTGATTGCCGAGCAACACCTTGACCACCTTAGACAAGCCTTTGTGGTGCTACGGAAATACAACATGAAGCTAAACCTAGCCAAGTGCTCCTTCGATGTCTCATCCGAAAAATTCCTCGACTACATGGTGATGTTAGAGTAGATGCCCTAGAGCCAATCAATTATTGTAGAATTGACTCTTTGTAATAATGTTCATTAATCAATAATAAAAAGGCATTTTATTCTATATCGCGTAAATCATTATTATTGCAATATGTATTGATATATGTCCTTAGAATGGTAGAACCGTGACGAGGGTATCAAGTGTTTCAAATCTTGATAGTGAGAACCCTATGAGCACATATAGTGGCCATTCTAGAAACGTCCGTAGCCCCAGTATTATTCTGAAGTAAGGGCACAGATAATACAATAAGGCTATCATAGTGTTGAACGACCTGCCGAAAGGCGTGGATCGATCTCACTTGTCAAGGTTGTTTGGTGACAACCGGTGCAACACATGGGTGCTTATTGTAGGCGATATACCGCACAAGTTCACCTGGATCGACCCTACCGAGGATTCCATATGGATGGTAACCCTAGTGTCTATGGAACAAATCCTCTAACGAATGGTGGTGCATGTGATCCTTAGACTTGAGATCACCGGAGCGCCTTGTGCACCGATTGGTACAGTTTGACACTAGCCTAACGCAGTTCTATTCGTGAGTCACAAGACGGTGGTGATTGGCTATATCAAGGAGTGTATCAAGACTATGGTGGATTGACAGAGGATTCATCACTCCCTGCACGGGAGAAGTTATCTCACGGCGCAATTCAGTATATGGCAATGACACTAAAACTGTGGCCACAGTGGGATTGAGTTGTTGCTCTATCCAGATTATAATACGGGTCATTGGTCCAGAAACTGAATATATAATATCGAGAGTAACCGAAGGTGTTAGGAAAAGACCCGGTTACGCAGCGAAAAACAAAAGTTTTTACAACCACGGATCGTTCCTTAGAACCCAAAATCAAGGCACAGATTTTACACTTTATGCATAATAAGAATCTGAGAAAAAATAAATCCAAATGTTAAGATTCATACCCACGTTTGGAGGCTCCACCTATGTTGTCCCTGAATGTGTTTGCTACCGATCCAAGTGTAGGATCGAACCGTAGAGGTCCACACGAAGACAATCAACAAGAACCAAAGAGGGATTTGCTAGATCCTCCTTGGCCTTAAGAAATCAAGAAGAAAAACAAAATGTTTGTTTTCAATGGAACAGTGAAAGGGGGCGTGGGAGTGAGTGTAAAAGGGGCTGTGTGTGTTTTTTATCAAAAGGCAAAAAGAATTAATTATTAAATCACACAAACACTATTCCTTTTATAGGCAAACCAAGTTGCCCTATTCCCACATGGAATGGGCTTGGGCTCCAACCCAAACACCCCAAGTTGCCAAACACTCCCAATTTGATATTTTAATTTAATTCATCATTATTTCAATTAAAAATCAATTAATATATATTTAATATATATATATATATTAACATTTAACAATAATGATAATTTATTTGAATATGTGCGAACACACATTCAACCGTAATTTCACTTATTTAATTTTTTAACAAATTAAATAAAAGGCTACGACCTCAGCAAATTTAATTGCACTGTGAAATTACCAAAATACCCTTTCACCTAAAAAGACGAAAACGCCCTTCCTTCTTCTTGGCTCTTAAATTATCTTCTATGTGTGTGACCCATAGGCTCCTCATCATACCGGTAGTGTATAGTATCGCGATTAACACCAATTAATCGTCTCACTAATACACAGACCAAGATTGGCCCCTAGCAAGGCATCATGGCCACCTGATAGATTCGGATTCAGCAAAGTAGCTACCATTCAACGATATGGTTACCGTACAATTCGATCCTTTCATCATCCGTTATCTGTACGAGACGAAGACATAGAAATAGTGTCAACCTTCGGTTACTCTCGATATTATATATTTAGTTTCTGGACCAATGACGCGTATTATAATCTGGATAGAGCAACAACTCAATCCCACTGTGGCCCAGATTTTAGTGTCATTGCCATATCTTGAATTGCGCCGTGAGATAACTTCTCCGTGCGGGAGTGATAAATCCTTTGTCAATCCACCATAGTCTTGATACACTCCTTTGATATAGCCAATCACCACCGCATCGACTACTGAATAGCTGCGTTAGGCTAGTATCAAACTGTACCAATCGGTGCACAAGGTGCTCCGGTGATCTCAAGTCCAAGGATCATATGCACCACTATTCGTTAGAGGATTTGTTCCATAGACACTGGGGTTACCATCCATATGGAATCCTCTCGGTGGGTCACAGGTGAACTTGCTTTGCGGTATATCCGCCTACAACAAGCACCCATGTGTTGCACCAGGTTGTCACCAAACAACCTTGACAAGTGAGATCACCACGCCTTCGACAGGTCGTTCGACACTATGATAGCCTTACCGATTATCATCGTGCCCTTACTTCGAATAATACTAGGCTACGACGTTTCTAGAATGGCCACCATATGTGCTCATAGGGTTCTCACTATCAAGATTTGAAACACTTGATACCCTCGTCACGGTTCTACCATTCTAAGGACATATATCAATACATATTGCAATAATAATGATTTACGCGATATAGAATAAAATGCCTTTTATTATTGATTAATGAACATTATTACAAAGAGTTAATTCCACAATAATTGATTGGCTCTAGGGCATCTACTCTAACAATCTCCCACTTGCACTATAGCCAATCATTCATGTATTTAATACCAAATGATTTCAAGTGCCTTTCATGCTTCTGCTGCGACAGAGGCTTTGTAAGTGGATCGTGAGATTGTCGTCAGTATGCACTTTACTAATCTGCACGTCTTTCCTCTCAACTATCTCTCTGATGAGATGGAATCGTCTAAGTATGTGTCTGGACTTCTGATGAGACCGTGGTTCCCTAGCTTGAGCAATTGCTCCATAGTTGTTACAATAGATGTCTATAGGATCAACAATCGTAGGAACCACACCAAGTTCAGTGACGAACTTCTTAATCCAGACTGCCTCCTTGGCCGCATCTGACAATGCAATATACTCAGCCTCCATTGTAGAGTCCGCTACAGTGCTTTGCTTGGAGCTCTTCCAGCTCACTGCACCGCCATTGAGACAAAAAACAAACCCTGATTGCGATCGATAATCGTCTTTATCCGTTTGGAAACTAGCATCACTGTATCCTCTTACAGTGAGCTCATCTTTCCCTCCATAAACCAAGAACATATCCTTAGTCCTCTTCAAGTACTTAAGAATGTTCTTGACAGCCATCCAAAGGTGGACTCACTGGATCCGATTGATATCTACTACAAGTGCTCAAAGCACATGAGACATCAATCCGAGTACATAGCATGGCATACATGATGGATCCAATTGCTGATGCATATGGGATCCTCTTCATCCTATCTCTCTCATCTTGTGTTTTAGGACACAATTCCTTAGAGAGATAAACACCATGTGACATCGAAAGAAATCCTTTCTTGGATTCTTCCATACTGAATCGTTTCATACTTTTGTCAATATATGCACTCTGACTTAGGCCAAGCAACCTACGCGATCTATCACAATAGATCTTTATACCAAGGATGTAGGCTGCTTCCCCTAAGTCTTTCATGGAGAAGCACTTGGATAACCAAGTCTTTACCGACTGCAAGTTCGGTATATCATTCCCGATCAAGTATGTCATCGACATACAACACTAGGAATGCTCTTTGCGCTCCCACTCACTTTCTTGTAAACACAGGGCTCATCTTCGTTTTTGATAAAACTGAATTCTTTTACGGCCTCATCAAAACGAATGTTCCAACTCCTTGAAGCTTGCTTGAGTCCATAAATGGATCTCTGCAACTTGCATACCTTATTAGCTTGACTATCAAGAACAAAACCATCAGGTTGTGTCATATACACATCCTCCTCAAGGTTTCCGTTCAGGAAAGCAGTTTTGACATCCATTTGCCAAATCTCATAGTCATGATATGCAGCAATTGCAAGCATAATCCGGATGGATTTAATCATGGCAACCAGCGAAAAGGTTTCTTCATAGTCAATGCCATGAATTTGTTTGAAACCTTTGGCAACCAGCCGTGCTTTATAAGTATGCACGTTGCCATCCATGTCAGTCTTCTTCTTGAAGACCCATTTACACCCTATGGGTTTTATCCCTTCAGGTGGTTCCACCAGAGACCACACTTGGTTCTAGTACATGGAGTCCATCTCAGATTTCATAGCTTCAAGCCATTTAACGGAATCTGGATCCGATATAGCGTCTTCGTAGGTTCTGGGTTCATCGTCTTGATAGACTAGTACGTTACCATGTTGAGTCACGAGATAACCGTATCTCTCGGGCTCATGGAGTGCTCTCCCAGATCTACGTAGCTCCTGTGCTACCTGAGGCGGTTCACTTTGATCCACAATTTGTGGAGTAACCTCCTCATGATGCTCAGCCACTCCTTGTGGCACATCATCCCGTCCTTCGTCTAGTATATCTTGTGGTTCTAGAACTTCATCGAGTTCTACTTTTCTCCCACTAGTACTTCTTAGAAAATGTTCCTTTTCTAGGAAGACACCAGATCGAGCAACAAAGATTTTGCGCTCTTCTGGGTGGTAGAAATGGCATCCTTTGGTCTCCTTTGGATACCCCACAAATATACATTTACAGGATTTTGGGCCCAGCTTGTTCGAAGTCAATTTCTTAACATAAGCTTCGCAACCCCAAATCCTTAGATAAGACAAGTTGGGCTTTCGCCCAATCCATAGCTCATATGGAGTCTTATCTACAGACTTTGACGGCACATGGTTTAAAACGTGAGTCGCAGTCTCTAGGGCATAACCCCAGAACAATGCAGGTAAATCACTAAAACTCATCATGGACCTAACCATGTCAAGTAAGGTCCTATTCCTCATTTCTGACACTCCATTGTGTTGGGGTGTATAAGGAAGGGTGAGTTGTGATACTATCCCACATTCCTTCAGGTACTCAGAAAACCCCGAGCTTAAGTATTCACCTCCTCGATCCGACCGAAGAGCTTTAATACTTTTGCCCAACATATTCTGTACTTCATTCCTGAATTCCTTGAATTTATCAAAGGCTTCAGATTTATGTCTCATAAGGTAGACATAACCATATCTACTGAAATCATCAGTAAATGTGATGAAGTATGAATATCCACCTCGCTTCAAGCGTAGTGGACCACATACATCACTATGGATGATGCCTAACAGTTCAGTAGCCCTTTCACTTTGTCCTGTGAAAGGAGACTTGGTCATCTTGCCTAAAAGGCATGACTCGCATACCTCAAATGACTGAAAGTCAAAAGGGGCCAAAACTCCATCCCTTTGAAGTTTTGCAATGCGAGTCTTATTAACATGACACAATCTACAATGCCAGAGATATGTTTGGTTTTGATCGCTTTGTTTAGCTTTCTTGGTTTCAATATTGAGAATATCTTTATTGTTTAAATCAAGAACATATAATCCATTATATAACCTTGCAATTCCAAATAGAATACCATTCAAACTAAAGGACAACAATCCATTAGATATCTCAAAATGATACCCCATATTATCCAAAACGGATACTGAAATAATATTTCTAGAAATAGAAGGTACGTGATAACAGTTATGTAGTTCTAACAATAAGCCCGTAGGCAAAGATAAACAATAAGTCCCTACAGCTAATGCAGCCACATGTGCTCCATTTCCAACTCGTAGGTCCACCTCTCCCTTGGCGAGCACTCTACTCTACCTTAGTCCCTGCACATCAGTACAAATGTGAGTACCACATCCTGTGTCCATGACCCAAGATGTTGAGGGAGAGAAGTTAATCTCAATCATGAAAGTACCTGAAGTCGTAGCCTCTGACTTCTTCTTACTTGCGAGGAAAGCCTTGCAGTGTTTCCTCCAAGTGGCTGCTTACCAAAAGAAGCAGAACTACCTTGCCTTTTCCTATGCCACTCTCAGGGCCCAAGAGCAACCTCTTTTGGGCTTTTGGGCTTGGGACAGGGTTTGGCCTTGGCCTTACCCTTGCCGTTACCCTTTGCTTTCTTGGCGGGCAAGAACCAAGAAACAGCTTGGACTTTTTCAAGTCCTGCTCTGCAGTCCCCTAAGCATGTTCAGAAGTTCTGACAGGGGTTTTCTCCATCGTGTTCATATTGAAATTCATTATGAACGGAGCATATGAGTCAGGCAAGGATTGCAGAATTAAATCCATTTGTAATTCGCATCCAAGCCACATCCCAAAGTCTCAAGCCTCTCAATGTGCTCGATCATCTTGAGCACATGAGGACCAACTTGGGCACCCTCGGCTGACGACTCCCAAACAAAGGCTTTCGACACCTTGTACCTCTCATGTCGAGCATTTGTTTCATAAAGCTCCTTGAGGTGTAGAATTATGGAAGAAGCATCCATATTCTCATGCCGCATTTGCAAAGATAGGTGTCATCGATGCTAACATCAAGCATTGTACGCTATCGGCATCATCAAGGAACTTTTGATAAGTATCCTTAACTTCCCGAGTGGCATCAGGGATCGCTCACCATGTATGGCTTTTTCAAGGATATACAATTTCTTTTCGACTTAAGTATGATCCGTAGATTACAATACCAGTCTGAGAAATTGGATCCATCCAACCTGTTTTCTTTTTCGATTATCGGTCGCAGGTTCATAATACTCATTTTCGGTGAATCTTCAATTGCAGAAAAGATAAAGTTATTATAAAGTTCATTATTATTTAATATGGTCTTTTATTAAACGATGCTCCCACTATTTTACTCAAGCCAATAGCCCTCACTATTAACTCGGGAAAGCCTGTTGGCTTTCCTAGTGGACCGAGATCCCATCCTGCCCATTTCAAACCTTCGCTTTGGCGAACAAGCCAAAATGGGTTGATTAGGTAGGCCAACAAACTTAATCCACACCAATTGATATCTCCCACTATCAACCTCAAATGTGAAAAAGCCAACAAGCCAATCACACAATTCAATGGCTCCAACCATTGTCCTCAAGTGCGATTCTCAGTATCAGTAGAGTGGACACTACATGTCACCACATACACATAATATGTGTACTGCTCTACTATGCCTATGACGCGTTTATCAACCTTCGCTTTGGCGAACAAGCAAAACCGTCATTTTAAGTCGACCCATCACCATTAAGGAAAACTCCAATGAATTTTAACCTCCCACTGGTAGAAGTGTACCATTCGCTTTGGCGAACAAGGTTTCGACGAACAGTGGTTTGATTAAAACCATGGTGATGGAAGGCATTCGTGACTTAATATTCTTAGTTGAGGGGTTTGTTATTTAATGTCTCATCAGATTATTATCTTTGTTAGAATGACATTGTTTGGCATGTTATTCAACATTCAACCTTAGCATGCATTCTAA
This sequence comes from Pistacia integerrima, assembly GCA_026225825.1. Taxonomy (NCBI): domain Eukaryota; kingdom Viridiplantae; phylum Streptophyta; class Magnoliopsida; order Sapindales; family Anacardiaceae; genus Pistacia; species Pistacia integerrima. The sequence continues at coordinate 14,332,844 of CM047740.1, read as the reverse complement.
ACAAAATATTAAACGTGCCGGTACATGGCCTAACTAAAACCGATCTCCTCGAGCCTAGAGGGATCGGTGGGTCACCTAGGGATCCTGTAACAAATATCTTGAGTCTTCAAGTATGGTTGCCTCGACCTTCGCTTCGTCTCCAGGTACATTACAAAAACATCATTCTAAATTTACAATAAAATTAATATTAAACTAATTTTACATCAACAAATTTAGAAACCTCGATTTACATTCGAGGGGAATGAGATGAGAAAAGAATGTACATTAAGAAGAAGAGAGAAGGCAGGACACGCAGGCCCTATTTAAAAATTTTACAGCCATACATACCCAAAATAATTTAAAACATTCACCCTTAGGTCTAAGGCTCATGTACCGCGCACCATACAATATACAAACAAGTACAAAGCATACATTTCAAAAATAATCAATTTTGAATTGGGTGGGTTAATTAATTAATTACCCTCTTAAATGTGCAGAATGTACATTGGCTTTATAGGTTATTAAAACTGTAGATTAGTCCCTTTGCAAAAAATTCAGAATTGGTAAAGCTACATCCTTCACCGCGGCGAAGGTTTTATCTTCGCCGCGTCGAGGATTTACAGTATGCATTTCGCTCTGGCATACTTCGCCGCGGCGAGGATTTAAATTAGGTCTAGCTGCGGCGAAGGTTTTATCTTCGCCGCGGTGTTTGGCTCCAAAGGCTCCTGCGAATAGTCGCCTGCCGCGAAATCAAACTGGAAACCCTTAAATCCCCAATTCCTACAGTTCGCGTTTTTGCAGTTTTTTGTGTATAAACACTAATCCAAATCAAATCAAACACACATACGTTCAACCAGGATATTAACCAACCAATATAACATTCATCAACACATTATTAAACCAGTTTATCATTTAAATCACTCATTCAATAGAATTTGCGATTTTTCAGTTTTAACAAAATCGGGTTTTTCATGGCGATTCATCAAGGCGGGCATGTTATCAACAAATACATGTATCAACCATTCAATAACTGTAAATCTAGTACCCTAGGCTCTGATACCACTGTTAGGAAACGACCCGGTTGCGCAGCGAAAAACAAAAGTTTTTACAACCACGGATCGTTCCTTAGAACCCAAAATCAAGGCACAGATTTTACAGTTTATGCATAATAAGAATCTGCAGAAAAATAAACCCAAATGTTAAGATTCATACCCACATTTGGAGGCTCCACCTATGTTGTCCCTGAATGTGTTTGCTACCGATCCAAGTGTAGGATCGAACCGTAGAGGTCCACACGAAGACAATCAACAAGAACCAAAGAGGGATTTGCTAGATCCTCCTTGGCCTTAAGAAATCAAGAAGAAAAACAAAATGTTTGTTTTCAATGGAACAGTGAAAGGGGGCGTGGGAGTGAGTGTAAAAGGGGCTGTGTGTGTTTTTTATCAAAAGGCAAAAAGAATTAATTATTAAATCACACAAACACTATTCCTTTTATAGGCAAACCAAGTTGCCCTATTCCCACATGGAATGGGCTTGGGCTCCAACCCAAACACCCCAAGTTGCCAAACACTCCCAATTTGATATTTTAATTTAATTCATCATTATTTCAATTAAAAATCAATTAATATATATTTAATATATATATATATATATTAACATTTAACAATAATGATAATTTATTTGAATATGTGCGAACACACATTCAACCGTAATTTCACTTATTTAATTTTTAACAAATTAAATAAAAGGCTACGACCTCAGCAAATTTAATTGCACTGTGAAATTACCAAAATACCCTTTCGCCTAAAAAGACGAAAACGCCCTTCCTTCTTCTTGGCTCTTAAATTATCTTCTATGTGTGTGACCCATAGGCTCCTCATCATACCGGTAGTGTATAGTATCGCGATTAACACCAATTAATCGTCTCACTAATACACGTACTCAAGATTGGCCCCTAGCAAGGCATCATGGCCACCCGATAGATTCGGATTCACAAAGTAGCTACCGTCAACGATATGGTTACCTGCATACCCGATCCTTTCATCATCCGTTATCTGACGAGACGAAGGCATAGAAATAGTGTCAACCTTCGGTTACTCTCGATATTATATATTCGCCTTAGACCAATGACGCGTATTATAACTGGATAGAGCAACAACTCAATCCCACTGTGGGCCACGCTTTAGTGTCATTGCCATATACTGAATTGCGCCGTGAGATAACTTCTCCCTGTACCCGGGAGTGATGAATCCTCGTCAATCCACCATAGTCTTGATACACTCCTTGATATAGCCAATCACCACCGTACTGACAACTCTGAATAGAACTGCGTTAGGCTAGTATCAAACTATACCAATCGGTGCACAAGGCGCTCCGGTGATCTCAAGTCCAAGGATCATATGCACCACCATTCGTTAGAGGATTTGTTCCATAGACACTGGGGTTAGCATCCATATGGAATCCTTTGGTGGGTCAGTCCAGTGGAGTTGCTGCGGTATATCCGCCTACAACAAGCACCCATGTGTTGCACCAGGTTGTCACCAAACAACCTTGACAAGTGAGATCGGCCATCGCCTTTCGGCAGATGGTCGTTCGACACTATGATAGCCTTACCGTATTATCGTGGCCCTTACTTCAGAATAATACTGGGCTACGGACGCTTCTAGAATGGCCACCATATGTGCTCATAGGGTTCTCACTATCAAGATTTGAAACACTTGATACCCTCGTCACAGTTCTACCATTCTAAGGACATATATCAATACATATTGCAATAATAATGATTTACGCGATATAGAATAAAATGCCTTTTATTATTGATTAATGAACATTATTACAAAGAGTCAATTCCACAATAATTGATTGGCTCTAGGGCATCTACTCTAATAGAAGGTTGACATGTAACGCCCCGCTTGAGGTACGTTGTTATTGTTTCCTCTTTCGCTCTTATTTTGAGTTGGTTTTGGTGTTATTGTTTGATTTAGTGTTGTGTTGAATGTTTGCCCTGAAATTGGTTGAAAATAGAAGAATTTCTGTCATGTAGCCACGGGCGGAAGAAAATTCGCCGCGAAGAGAGGTTGAAGCCATGGGGGAAGTCGGGCTTGACAGCCCTGGCCGCGGCTGACGAGTTTTTCGCCGCGGCGATGTGCCAACTAAATTGTTGATTGAGTTTTAGATATTTTCTTCCCTAAGGGCAATTTGACCTTTCTCCCCTAATTAGCAGGAAAAGTGGGGAGTTAATTGTAAGGATTTTTCATAGAGAATGTGTTGTTATGGGGGTGAGTTTGTAATGAATCAAAGGATATGGATGGAATTCCCAAAGAAGAATAAGGGCAAAATGGGAATGAGTGTGTTTATATTTCATTAAAAGGAATTAGAATCAAAGAAACCCCTCATTCTCTTCTTCTCAAACGTAACTTCCCATCCTTACTCCTCTCAACTTCTCTTCTCTTTTGATCAAGGTATTCCAAGGGATTTTGAAGTGATTTGGGGTGGAAAAGTAACCTAAGGCTTCCTAAGGTAATGGATTTCTCCTTAAGTTGTGTGATTTGTAAGTTTTAGTTCATTTTGGTATTTGAGGGTTTTCCTTCTTTTGGTTAAGATTAGAGGAAAAGTCAAGCTAAACAAGTGAAAGGAAGAATTTGTGAAGTCTCTCCATAACAAGTAAGTAAAACCCAACCCAAGTTGAGATTTATGAAATTTCTTAATTAGGGTTTTGATAGACTTGATGTATGTATGTGATGTACATGTGATATGGCATGTATGAAGGATTAAATAGAGATTTCTATGCTTTGTGAATGTTTATACCTTGCAAATTTGAGAAATGAGATGTTGGATTGGCAAGGTAGTTGAGATGGATTTGAAGGGGTGTTATGGAACCCTTTTTGGAAGTGTTTTGTTTGACAGTTATTATGACTTTGTGAAGGGGTTATTCCCCATTTTGGATGGTTAAGAAAAGTTTTAGAATCATGGCTATGATAGAGTTTTATAAAGGCACATGAGTTGTTTGATGAAATGCCTAATAGAGGTTTGAGTATGAGTAATGAACCTTAATTCTTGCAACATTGCATGTTGGCATTTCATAAGTGCATTAGTAGTGATGAACCATCCATAGGCACTAATTGTGCATGGAAAAAGTGACCTAAGAAAGTGTAAGGAAATGGTTTATGCAATTACCCTATGAGTAGAGAGCTTAGTGGGTAAAATTACTCTAGGGTAGAGAGCATTGAAAAAATGCTACAATAGAATGAATTAGAAGAGTAGTATAGTTGGGATGATGCTTTGTGATCATCACCCGACCGTTATGGGAATCGGAATGATGCTTTGTGATCATCATCCGAATAGCCCTTAGAGAGATGGGTCGACGCTTTGTGATCGTCACCCGATGAGTAGTAGAAATGGGTAGATGCTTTGTGACCACTACCCGGTTAGTAACAGATAAGTAGGTTGATGCTTTGTGATCGTCATCCAACGGTTAGTAGAAGTGGGTTGATGCTTTGTGACCATCACCCAATAGTGACTAGAGACGGGTAAATGCTTGGTGATCGTTACCCAAAATTCATGAGGAACGGGTAGGTGCTAGGTGATCTCCACCCGATAGTTAGAAAGAACCGAGTTGGTGCTTTGTGATCCTCACTCGGTAGTCACTAAGAACGGGTTGGTACTGTGTGAATTCCACCCGATAGCTATAGAGAGTGAGATGGTGCTATGTGAACGCCATCCGGCCGTACCTCCGGTAAGATGAGGCCATGATGTTATTAGGAACAGAAACAGAATCAGAAATAGCATAAGGAAAGAATTAAGAGTTACTTATACGGGGACAGACAGAGAGAGAGTTTTACTTACTGAGCATTATTTTGTGCTCACCCCGTTATTTTCCTTTGTGGATGCAGGTTCTAGGTGATGCAATGGAGGGGCGCGGCAAGCGAAGAGATAGCTACACTGTTTCCCTTGTCTTGTCTTTTAAAATGCATTTTTGTAAACAGTAATCTTTGTGTATAAAGAGACATATGATTTCTAATGAAAAGAAATTTTGGGGCCCAATTTTATTTTGTTATTATGCATGTATTGCACTAGTTTTCAGTAGTTGTTACATGACACTATTTCTATGCCTTCGTCTCGTAGAGATAACGTATGATGAAAGGATCGAATTGTACAATAACCATATCGTTGACAGGTAGCTACTTTGCTGAATCCGAATCTATCGGGTGGCCATGATGCCTTGCTAGGGGTCAATCTTGGTCTGTGTATTAGTGAGATGATTAATTGGTGTTAATCGCGATACTATACACTACCGGTATGATGAGGAGCCTATGGGTCACACACATAGAAGATAATTTAAGAGCCAAGAAGAAAGAAGAGCGTTTTCGTCTTTTTAGGCAAAATGGTATTTTGGTAATTTCGCAGTGTAATTAAATTTCCTGAGGTCGTAGCCTTTTATTTAATTTGTTAAAAAAATTAAATAAGTGAAATTACGGTTAAATGTGTGTTCGCACATATTTAATTAAATCATCATTATTGTTAAATGTTAATTAAATATTAATTGATTTTAATTGAAATAATGATGAATTAAATTAAAATATCTAATTGAGAGTGTTTGGCAAATTTGGGGGTGTTTGGGTTGTAGCCCAAGCCCATTCCATATGGGAATAGGGCAACTAAAATAAGACTATAAAAGGAAAAGGTTTTAGTTGGAAAAGTGTGTGTGTGTTATTTTATTCATTCTTCAATTTTGAAAAGAAAAACCTCCAGCCAAAAACTGTCCCACGCCACTTTTACTGTTCCATTGAAAAACAAACACTTTTGTTTTCTTCTTGATTTCTTAAGGCCAAGGAGGATCTAGCAAATCCCTCCTTGGTTCTTGTTGATTGTCTTCGTGTGGACCTCTACGGTTTGATCCTATACTTGGATCGGTAGCAAACACGTTCAGAGACAATATTGGTGGAGCCTCCAACGTGGGTATGAATCTAAACTTTGGATTTATTTTTCTGCAGATTCTTATAAAATATAAACTGTAATTTTCTATGCCCTGATTTTTGGGTTCTAAGGAACGATCCATGGTTGTAATTTTTTATTTTCCGCTACGCAACCGGGTCGTTTCCTAACAGTGGTATCAGAGCCTAGGGTACTAGATTTACAGTTATTGAATGGTTGATTACATGTGTTTGTTGATAACATGCTGCCTTGATGAATCTGTCATGAAAAACCCAGATTTTGTTAAATCTGAAAAATCTGTAAATCCACTGTTGAATGAATAATTAAAATCATAAACTGGTTTAATAATGTGTTGATGAATGATATATTGGTTGGTTAATATCCTGGTTGAACGTATGTCCTTTGGATTCGTGTTTATACATAAAAACTGCAAAAACGTGAACTGTATGAATTGGGGATTTCCAGGTCTCGCCGCGGCGAGGAGCCTGCAGGACGGGATTCGCGCGCGGGAAGATAAAACCTTCGCCGCGGTGAAGGCTGTGGCGGCTAGACCTAATGTTAATCCTCGCCGCGGCGAAGATAAAAACCTTCGCCGTGTGGTGAAGTATGCAGAGGGGAAGTGCATATGTAAATCCTCGCCGCGGCGAAGGCTGTAGCTTTCCCAATTCTGTATTTTTTGCAAAGGGACTAATCTGCGGTTTTTAATAACCTATAAAGCCAATGTACATTCTGCACATTTAAGAGGGTAATTAATTAATTAACCCACCCAATTCAAAAAAAAATTGATTGTTTTGAAATATATGCTTTGTACTTGTTTGTATATTGCATGGTGCCCGGTACATGAGCCTTAGACCTAAGGGTGAATGTTTTAAATTATTTTGGGTATGTATGGCTGTAATGTTTTAAATAGGGCTTGCGTGTCCTGTCTTCTCTCCTCTTCTTGATGTACATTCTTTTCTCATCTCACTCCCCTCGAATGTAAATCGAGGTTTCTAAATTTGTTGATGTAAAATTAGTTTAATATTGATTTTATTGTAAATTTAGAATGACGTTTTTGTAATGTACTTGGAGTCGGAGCAAAAGACGAAGCAACCATACTTGAAGACTCAAGATATTTATTACAGGACCCCTAAGTGACCCACCGATCCCTCTAGGCTCGAGGAAATCGGTTTTAGTTGGGCCATGTACCGGCACATTTAATATTTTGCTTAGAATGCATGCTAAGGTTGAATGTTGAATAACATGCCAAACAATGTCATTCTAACAAAGATAATAATCTGATGAGACATTAAATAACAAACCCCTCAACTAAGTATATTAAGTCACGAATGCCTTCCATCACCATGGTTTTAATCAAGCCACTGTTCATCGGAACCTTGTTCGCCAAAGCGAAGGGTACACTTCTACCAATGGGAGGTTAAAATTCATTGGAGTTTTCCTTAATGGTGATGGGTCGACTTAAAATGACGGTTTTGCTTGTTCGCCAAAGCGAAGGTTGATAAACGCGTCATAGGCAAAGTAGAGCAGTACACATATTGTGTGTATGTGGTGACATGTAGTGTCCACTTCTTCGATACGAGAATCACACTTGAGGACAATGGTTGGAGCCATTAGATTGTGTGATTGGCTTGTTGGCTTTTTCACATTTGAGGTTGATAGTGGGAGCTATCAATTGGTGTGGATTAAGTTTGTTGGCCTACCTAATCAACTCATTTTGGCTTGTTCGCCAAAGCGAAGGTTTGAAATGGGCAGGATGGGATCTCGGTCCACTAGGGAAAGCCAACGGGCTTTCCCGAGTTAATAGTGAGGGCTATTGGCTTGAGTAAAATAGTGGGAGCATCGTTTAATAAAAGACCATATTAAATAATAATGAACTTTATAATAACTTTATCTTTTCTACAATTGTAGATTCACAGAAAATAAGCATTATGAACCTGCGACCGATAATCGAAAAAGAAAACAGGTTGGATGGATCCAATTTCTCAGACTGGTATCGTAATCTTCGGATTATACTTAAGTCAGAAAAGAAATTGTATATCCTTGAAAAGCCATACATGGCTAAGCCTGATCCTGATGCCACTCAGGAAGTTAAGGATACTTATCAAAAGTTCCTTGATGATGCTGATAGCGTACAATGCTTGATGTTGGCATCGATGACACCTATGCTGCAAAAGCAGCATGAGAATATGGATGCTTCTTCCATAATTATACACCTCAAGGAGCTTTACGAAACAAATGCTCGACATGAGAGGTACAAGGTGTCGAAAGCACTGTTTGGGAGTCGTTTGACTGAGGGTGCCCAAGTTGGTCCTCATGTGCTCAAGATGACCGAGCACATTAAGAGGCTTGAGACTTTGGGATGTGGCTTGGATGCAGAATTACAAATGGATTTAATTATGCAGTCCTTGCCTGACTCATATGCTCCGTTCATAATGAACTTCAATATGAACACGATGGAGAAAACCTTGTCAGAACTTCCGAACATGCTGAGGACTGCAGAGCAGGACTTGAAAAAGTCCAAGCCTGCTTTACCGGGTTCACGCCAAGAAATCAAAGGGAGGGTAACGGCAAAGGTAAGGCTAAGGCCAAACCCAAGCCCAAGCCCAAGCCTAAAGGACAGGTTGCTCTTGGTCCTGAGAGTGGCATAGGAAAGGGCAAGGTAGTCTCGGCTTTGTAGGCAAGCGCCACCGGAGGAAACACTGCAAGGCTTTCCTCGCAAGCAAGAAGAAGTCGAGGCTACGACTTGTACTTTCATGATTGAGATTAACTTCTCTCCCTCAACATCTTGGGTCATGGACACGGGATGTGGTACTCATTTGTACCGATGTGCGTGGACTAAGGCAGAGTAGAGTGCTCGCCAAGGGAGAGGTGGACCTACGAGTTGGAAATGGAGCACATGTGGTTGCATTAGTTGTAGGGACTTATTGTTTATCTTTGCCTACGGGCTTATTGTTGGAACTACATAACAGTTATCACGTACCTTCTATTTCTAGAAATATTATTTCAGTATCCGTTTTGGATAATATTGGGTATCATTTTGAGATATCTAATGGATTGTTGTCCTTTAGTTTGAATGGTATTCTATTTGGGATTGCAAGGTTATATAATGGATTATATGTTCTTGATTTAAACAATAAAGATATTCTCAATATTGAAACCAAGAAAGCTAAACATAGCGATCAAAACCAAACATATCTCTGGCATTGTAGATTGTATCATGTTAATAAGACTCGCATTGCAAAACTTCAAAGGGATGAAGTTTTGGCCCCTTTTGACTTCCAGTCATTTGAGGTATGCGAGTCATGCCTTTTAGGCAAGATAACCAAGTCTCCTTTCACAGACAAAGTGAAAGTGGCTACTGAATCATAGGCATCATCCATAGTGATGTATGTGGTCTACTAACGCTTGAAGCAGGTGGATATTCATACTTCATCACATTTACTGATGATTTCAGTAGATATGGTTATGTCTACCTTATGAGACATAAATCTGAAGCCTTTGTTAAATTCAAGGAATTCAGGAATGAAGTACATAATATGTTGGGCAAAAGTATTAAAGCTCTTCGGTCGGATCGAGGAGGTGAATACTTAAGCTCGGGGTTTTCTGAGTACCTGAAGGAATGTGGGATAGTATCACAACTCACCCCTCCTTATACACCCCAACACAATGGAGTGTCAGAAAGGAGGAATAAGATCTTACTTGACATGGTAAGGTCCATGATGAGTTTTAGTGATTTACCTGCATCGTTCTGGGGTTATGCCCTAGAGACTGCGACTCACGTTTTGAATCGTGTGCCGTCAAAGTCTGTAGATAAGACTCCATTTGAGCTATGGAGTGGGCGAAAGCCCAACTTGTCTTATCTAAGGATTTGAGGTTGCGAAGCTTATGTTAAGAAATTGACTTCGGACAAGCTGGGCCCAAAATCCTGTAAATGTATATTTGTGGGGTATCCAAAGGAGACCAAAGGATACTATTTCTACCACCCAGAAGAGCGCAAAATTTTTGTTGCTCGATCTGGTGTCTTCCTAGAAAAGGAATATTTTCTAAAAAGTACTAGTGGGAGAAAAGTAGAACTCGATGAAGTTCTAGAACCACAAGATATACTAGACGAAGGACGGGATGATGTGCCACAAGAAGTGGTTGAGCATCATGAGGAGGTTACTCCACAACTTGTGGATCAAAGTGAACCACCTCGTAGCACAGGGGAGCTACGTAGATCTGGGAGAGTACGCCATGAGCCCGAGAGATACGGTTATCTCGTGACTCAACATGGTGACGTACTAGTCTACCAAGACGATGAACCCAAAACCTACGAAGATGCTATATCGGATCCAGATTCCGTTAAATGTCTTGAAGCCATGAAATCTGAGATGGACTCCATGTACCGTAATCCAAGTGTGGTCTTCGGTGGAACCACCTGAAGGGGTAAAACCCATAGGGTGTAAATGGGTCTTCAAGAAGAAGATCGACATGGATGGCAACGTGCATACTTATAAAGCACGATCTTGCCAAAGGTTTCAAACAAATTCATGGCATTGACTATGAAGAAACCTTTTCGCCGGTTGCCATGATTAAATCCATCCGGATTATGCTTGCAATTGCTGCATATCATGACTATGAGATTTGGCAAATGGATGTCAAAACTGCTTTCCTGAATGAAAACCTTGAGGAGGATGTGTATATGACACAACCTGATGGTTTCGTTCTTGATAGTCAAGCTAATAAGGTATGCAAGTTGTAGAGATCCATTTATGGACTCAAGCAAGCTTCAAGGAGCTGGAACATTCGTTTTGATGAAGCCGTAAAAGAATTCGGTTTTATTAAGAACGAAGATGAGCCCTGTGTTTACAAGAAAGTGAATGGGAGCGCAGTAGCATTCCTAGTGTTGTATGTCGATGACATACTTTTGATCGGGAATGATATACCGAACTTGCAATCGGTAAAGACTTGGTTATCCAAGTGCTTCTCCATGAAGGACTTAGGGGAAGCAGCCTACATCCTTGGTATAAAGATCTATCGTGATAGATCACGAGGTTGCTTGGCCTAAGTCGGAGAGCGATATTGACAAGGTACGAAAAGATTCAGTATGGAAGAATCCAAGAAGGGATTTCTTCCGATGTCACATGGTGTTTATCTCTCTAAGGAATTGTGTCCTAAAGAACAAGATGAGAGAGATAAGATGAAGAGGATCCCATATGCATCAGCAGTTGGATCCATCATGTATGCCATGCTTATGTACTGGATTGATGTCTCATGTGCTTTGAGCACTTGTAGTAGATATCAATCGGATTAGTGAGCGTCATAGGATGGCTGTCCAAGAATATTCTTGGCACCTGAAGAGGACTAAGGATATGTTCTTGGTTTATGGAGGGGAAGATGAGCTCATTGTAAGAGGATACAGTGATGCCAGTTTCCAAACGGACAAAGACGATTATCGATCGCAATCAGGGTTTGTATTTTGTCTCAATGGCGGTGCAGTGAGCTAGAAGAGCTCCAAGCAAAGCATGAGAGCACTCTACAATGGAGGCCGAGTATATTGCATTATCGATGCGGCCAAGGAGGCAGTCTAGATTAAGAAGTTCGTCACAGAACTTAGTGTGGTTCCTATGATTGTTGATCCTATAGATATCTATTGTGACAACAATGGAGCAATTGCTCAAGCTAGGGAACCACGGTCTCATCAAGTCCCGTCCACACATACTCGACGATTCCATCTCATCGAGAGATAGTTGAGAGGAAAGACGTGCATTAGTAAAATGCATACCCGACGACAATCTCGCAGATCCACCGACAAAGCCTCGTTCCGCAGCGAAGCATGAAAGGCACTTGAAATCATTTGGTATTAAATACATGAATGATTGGCTATAGTGCAAGTGGGAGATTGTTAGAGTAGATACACTAGAGCCAATCAATTATTGTAGAATTGACTCTTTGTAATAATGTTCATTAATCAATAATAAAAGGCATTTTATTCTATATCGCGTAAATCATTATTATTGTAATATGTATTGATATATGTCCTTAGAATGGTAGAACCGTGACGAGGGTATCAAGTGTTTCAAATCTTGATAGTGAGAACCCTATGAGCACATATAAAGGGGTGGCCATTCTAGAAACGTCCCAGAGCCCGAGTATTATTCTCAAGTAAGGGCACGTATAATACGGTAAGGCTATCATAGTGTTGAACGACCTGTCGAAAGGCGGAACTGATCTCACTTGTCAAGGTTGTTTGGTGACAACTGGTGCAACACATGGGTGCTTGTTGTGCGGATATACCGCAGCAAGTTCACTGGATCGACCCACCAGAAGATTCCATATGGATGGTAATCCCAGTGTCTATGGAACAAATCCTCTAACGAATGGTGGTGCATGTGATCCTTAGACTTGAGATCCTGGAGCGCCTTGTGCATCGATTGGTAGCTTTGACACTAGCCTAACGCAGCTATTCAGAAATGTCGACACGGTGGTGATTGGCTATATCAAGGAGTGTATCAAGACTATGGTGGATTGACAGGGATTCATCACTCCCGGGCACGGGAGAAGTTATCTCACGGCCGCAATTCGGGATATGGCAATGACACTAAAAGCGTGGGCCCACAAAGTGGGATTGAGTTGTTGCTCCATCCGAATTATAATACGGGTCATTGGTCCGAAACTAAATATATAATATCGAGTAACGAAGGTTGACACAATTTCTATGCCTTCGCCTCGTAGAGATAACGCATATGATGAAAGGATCGTATGCGGTAACCATATCGTTGACAGTATACTTTCTGAATCCGAATCTATCGGGTGGCCATGATGCCTTGCTAGGGGCCAATCTTGGTCTGTGTATTAGTGAGACGATTAATTGGTGTTAATCGCGATACTATACACTACCGGTATGATGAGGAGCCTATGGGTCACACACATAGAAGATAATTTAAGAGCTAAGAAGAAAGAAGGGCGTTTTCGTCTTTTTAGGCAAAAGGGTATTTTGGTAATTTCGCAGTGTAATTAAATTTGCTGAGGTCGTAGCCTTTTATTTAATTTGTTAAAAAAATTAAATAAGTGAAATTACGGTTAAATGTGTGTTCGCACATATTTAATTAAATCATCATTATTGTTAAATGTTAATTAAATATTAATTGATTTTAATTGAAATAATGATGAATTAAATTAAAATATCTAATTGAGAGTGTTTGGCAAATTTGGGGGTGTTTGGGTTGTAGCCCAAGCCCATTCCATATGGGAATAGGGCAACTAAAATAAGACTATAAAAGGAAAATGTTTTAGTTGGAAAAGTGTGTGTGTGTTATTTTATTCATTCTTCAATTTTGAAAAGAAAAACCTCCAGCCAAAAACTGTCCCACGCCACTTTTACTGTTCCATTGAAAAACAAACACTTTTGTTTTCTTCTTGATTTCTTAAGGCCAAGGAGGATCTAGCAAATCCCTCCTTGGTTCTTGTTGATTGTCTTCGTGTGGACCTCTACGGTTTGATCCTATACTTGGATCGGTAGCAAACACGTTCAGAGAATATTGGTGGAGACTCCAACGTGGGTATGAATCTAAACCTTTGGATTTATTTTTCTGCAGATTCTTATAAAATATAAACTGTAATTTTCTATGCCCTGATTTTTGGGTTCTAAGGAACGATCCATGGTTGTAATTTTTTATTTTTCCGCTACGCAACCGGGTCGTTTCCTAACAGGTGACACAGCATGGGATCGAAGCCAACCCATATCAAATCAAGGCGGTCTTGAACATCCCATCTCCTACATGCATCAAAGATGTTCAACGCCTCTAAAGAAGAATAGCCGCATTGACTCGATTCATCTCTAAGTCGGCGAAGAAGTGCCACATTTTCTTTGCTTCCCTAAAAAAGTCCAAGAAGTTTGAGTGGACCCCAATGTGTGAAGAAGCATTGACTCAGCTAAAAAGGTATCTAACATCACCCCCTTTACTTTCCAAATTGAAAACAAAGGAATGACTCTTCACCTACCTAGCCGTGTTAGAATGTGCCATCTCTGCCGTGTTAGAGTAGGTGTCTTAGAGCTAATCAATTATTGTAAAATTGACTCTTTGTAATAATGTTCATTAATCAATAAAAGGCTTTTTATTCTATATCGTGTAGATCATATCTATATGTGTTGATATATGTCCTTAAGATGGTAGAACCTTGACGAGGGTATTAAGTGTTTCAAATCTTGATAGTGAGAACCGTATGATCACATATGGTGGCCATTCTAGAAATTTTCGCAGCCCCAGTATTATTCTGACCAAGGACACAGATAATACGGTAAGGACTATCATAGTGTTGAACGACCCTATCGAAAGGCAGTGACTGATCTCACTTGTCAAGGTTGTTTGCCGACAACCTGGTGCAATACATGGGTGCTTGCTGTAGGCAAGTTCATTGGACTAACCCACCAGAGGATTCTATATCAGTGGTAACCCCAATGTCTATGGAAAAAATCCTCTAACGAATGATAGTGCATGTGATCCTTAGACTTGAGATTACTAGAGCACCTTGTGCACCGATTGATGTAGTTTGACATTAACCCAACGCAATTTTATTCAGAGCTATCAATACGATAGTGATTGGCTGCATCGAGGAGTGTATCAAGACTATGGTGAATTGACAAAGGATTCATCACTCTCGGGTATCGGAGAAGTTATCTCACTGCACAATTCAGTAAATGACAATGACACTAAATCTGTTGCCACAGTGGGATTGAGTTGTTGCTCAATCCAATTTATTTATCAGGTCATTGGTCTAGTAACTGAATACAAAGATATCGAGGATAACTGAGGTTAACACTAATTCTGTACCTCAGTCTCGATGAGATAACAGATGATGAAAGGATTTGATTGCACGGTAACCATATCGTTGATAAGTAGCTATTTTGTTGAATCTAAATCTATCGAGTGGCCATGATGCCTTGTTAAGAGTCAATCTTGGTCTGTGTATAGTGAGGATCACACACTTAGAAGATAATTTAAGAATTGTTTTGTTCAAGGGGTATTTTTGTCTTTTAGGATGAAAGGGTATTTTGATAATCTCACAATTCAATTAAATTTGCTGAGGTTGTTGCCTGTAATTAAATATTAAGATTAAATTAATGAGATTATATTTAAATATATGTACGCATATATTTAAATGAATTATTAATATTAATTAAATGTTAATATATTTTATAAATATATTAATTGATTTTAATTATAATAATAATTAATTAATATAAAATACCATAAGAAGGGTGTTTGGACACAAGGGTGGAGTAGAGTTGGAACCCATGTGTATTCCTCATAGGAATAGGATTTCAACAACTTGCACTATATAAGTGCAAGTTGTGTTAAGAAATCACTCATTCATTTTCCATTAAAAAGGAAAGAATAAGGTAGCCCCCTTTTCTCCCTTCTCTCACACGTTCTCCCCTTGGTTTTGAATCAAAGTTTTTCTTTGATTCAACTTGATTCTTGAAGCCAATTAGTGGATCTAGCAAACCCCTCTTTGGTTCTTCGGATTGTCTTCGTGTGGATCACCGTTCGTTCGGTTCTATGTTGAATCGGTAGCGAAGTAGATTCAGAGACATTTGAAGGAGCCTCCAAACGTGTGTAAGATCTCTGATCCTTGTCTGGATTGGTATTATTTTGTGTAGAATTTTGATTTAACATGTAAACTATATAATCTATACCTGGATCTTGGCATAAAAGGAATCGATTCATCCTTTTAATTTTTGTTTTTTCACTACGTTGGGTAGATTGATTCAAACACGTTGTACTAATTCAAGAAGAGGAAAGAAAACAGATGCTAGAATACTACACCAGTAAGTCTCTGCTCGATGCCGAGACACGGTACAGCTAACTCAAAAAACTGCCACTCACCTTGATCACTGCCGCACAGAAGCTAAGACCATATTTCCAATGCCACCCCATCATAGTCTTAACTTTCTACCCTTTGAAGAAGATACTCCACAAGCCTGATCTCTTGGGTCGGCTCATTCAGTAGGCGGTAAAACTAAGTGAGTTTGATGTCTCCTTCCAACCCTGCACCGCAATCAAATCTCAAGTGTTAGTTGACTTCATCGCCGACTTCGTACCTAGCACTTCTATTTAGGTAGAAAAGGAGCTCCTATATTTGGCAAATCATGTATCGTCTAAGTGGACTCTAGCAGTAGACGGGTCAAGCAACATCAATGGCAGCGGCTTAGGACTGGCCCTCACATCACTAGAAGGTGACATTTTTCAACAGTCTGTATGGCACAGCTTTAATGGAATAAACAACGAGGTCGAGTACGAAACATTGATCATCAGCCTCTCCCTCGCTAAGAGAATGAGGATCAAGAAGCTGGAAGTTAAATCAGACTCACAATTGGTGATAAATCAGACTCACAATTGGTGATAAATCAACTTCAGGGCTCCTATTAAGCACGGGACACGAAGATGACCTCGTATCTCAACCTAGCCAAATAGCTACAATCGTCCTTCGAGGAGATCACCATCACCCAAGTCCCCAAGGCCGAAAACACTCATGCAGCTGCTTTAGCAAACCTCGGCTCGGCCCTATAAACCACATGCCAACAATAATTCCATTGGTACACCTCCATACGCCAGCCATTGCGGTCGGCTCGGTCGAGATCTCACTAGTCGACTCGGATGAGTCATGGATAACACCCATCCTCCACTACTTGGAGAACAACGAGCTCCCACTAGACAAAAACGAAGCACGCCGTGTGAAAGCCAAGGCGGCTCAGTTCACTATTTTACGATGGTCGCCTACTTCGAAAATCTTTCTTGGGACCGTACCTCAAATGCATTACCCCGACAGAAGAAAAGTATATGCTTGCAGAGCACCATGAAGGCGAATGCAGCAACCATGCTGGGGGATGCAGCCTTGCCAACTAGGCTCTCACAACGGGCTATTACTAGCCAAAGTTGTGCTCCGACTCTGCCGAATTCTCTCAGCAACGCGACAACTGCCAACGCTTTGCTTCAACATCACACCTCCCCCTAGAACGACTCAACTTCGTCCTTACACCTTGGCCTTTTATGAAGTGGGGAATGGACATAGTAGGTAAATTCCCAACTGTACCGAGGCAACGAGTCTTCATGCTCATAGTAATTAACTACTTCACCAAGTGGATTGAGGCTGAGGCTTTCACCAAAGTCAAAGATCGAGAAGTAAAAAGCTTTGTGTGGAAGAACATCATATGTCAGTTCGGCCTGCCGAAGGAGATTGTCTTCGATAACGGCTCCCAATTCATAAGCTCCGATTTCCAAGACTTCTTCAAGATGTGGGGGATCAAATTGAGCTTCTCCACGCCACACTACCCCCAAGGGAATGGGCAAGCCAAATCATCCAATAAGACTATCCTCCAAACAATGAAGAGAAGACTCCAAAAAGCTAAGGGAGCTTGGGCGAACGAGCTCCCAAGAGTACTTTGGTCTTATCGTACCACTACTTGATCTTCCACAAGAAGAACACCTTTCTCTGTGGCTTATGGTTTGGAAGCATTAATTTCGGCTGAAGTCTCAATCCCCTCGGCTCAGCTCTAATGGACGAAAGACGACATGAACGGGCAACAACTCTGCCATAACCTTGACATTGCCGACGAACTAAGGGATCAAGCCTTTATCCGCAACGCCATCTACCCGCAGAAAGGAGCTCGACATTACAACAAAAATGTCCAATCCAGGGTCTTCAAAGTAGGCGACTGGTTTCTGCGTCAAGTGTTCCAAAACACAAGATTATTAGAAGCCGATAAACTCGGTCTCACATGGGAAGGCCTTACAAAATACCAAGGTTGTCGGGAAAGGAGTCTATCAACAATAAACGTCGGAAGGAAAAAACATCACTAACAGTTGGAATGCCATCCATCTAAAGGCCTACCATTTCTAAAACTATTCGGCTCAGCTCTACCACCTATAGCATCTAGGAATTATTTACAATGGGGGACAAGGTGGGCATGTCCACTCCCCCCAGTTTGTTAGAAAATTTTTCTCCAAGTCAAGATTGTTTTTCATTATTCAATAAATCGAGGGATTATTCAGTTATGCAAAGTGCTAAAGTATTTTTCACAATAAACGCCCTAAGGGCTATAGGGGACATTCCCTTCACACGAAGTCAAGACCTCAAGCAGCCAGAAATCCATAACACTTATCAATTAAAGAGAGAAAATTCCAAACATAAAAAAAGGAAATAAACGAAGCCGAGCCCCTATCATAAAAGAAGTAAAAAGCCCCGAGGGTTGAGTCCGTCACCATCCAATGCTCTCGGCACTTACAGAAATTAAAATGTGCACTCGACACTTACAAAAATCAAGATTAGTTCAACTTAAACTAAAACATCTTCAGCTGTCTTGTTGCTCGGCTCGGCAATATCCTTGGTCGACTGAGTCCCCAGTGCGACTGTCTCCTAGATCGGCTCCTTTAATCCATCGCTCGGCTTCCCGATGTGAGTATCTGAAGTAACAAGTCTGGCTTCACAACTATCTGACTCGGACCCAAGTCCTTGCTAGGCAAAAAAGGCCTTGTACTCTGCAATGTCTTCGTCCAACTCTTACTCGCCCTATCTTCCTTCCTTAATCTGTCTTCAAAATTGCCTCAATGGAGACAGTCTCCAACCTCCTAATCAAGGAAGCCTTCTCGACCTCCCATTAGGTTTGGACCTTCTGCAGTTGGTGTGCAAGATTTGCACGAACCTTTCCAGACTCCTCTCTTTCCTGACCGAGCTGCAACTTTCCTTCCAACTCGGAGTTAGAATTAGTCAACTCCCTAACACACCTCTCCAGATCCTTGTTTCTCCTTTCCTGCGAGGTGCTCAACCTGCGAAGACGGGTACCCCCGGAAAGAGCCTACAACCAAAGAGAAGGCAACAAATTAAACCAAGTATAAAAGCAAAAAATGATGGTGCAAAACAAACTTTCCAATACCTGGAAGAGGCAAGTCATTGTCCACTCGGCTGTCTGCATCGTACCGATCCTCCCGAGTTGATACTCATTTTCAGCCAGTGGGAAGGAATGCAACACGGCTTCTACAAAATAAATGTTAGAATAGGTAGAAGCATCAAACGGGATGACGATCTTCACATTATCGCCATCCGACACCACAACCTTTGGAGTCGGCACACCTTTTGAGTAGGTGGAGATGAACAGGTTGGGCTCGCATCAATTGCTGCCAAGGAAGTTCCACCCAACTCCATTCTCTTTCACTTTTTAGTTGACTCGGTTTGACGCCTCTCCTTGATCTCCTTGACAGTCGAAACCTTGAACTCACTCGACATCCTCTCTCTTCCAAGGTACAATTCCTCGGTGGTTAGTGGATGATGAATAGACCTACCAAAGACAATGAGGTTACTGTACCGGACCAACAAGACGTATAGCAAGAGGTTCCTAAGCGAAAGTAAGGTACCTTGTTTCACCTCGGAGACGTGCCCCCACAAATGGCTCTTTCTTAGATTTGCCTCATCTAACACTTAGCAGTAATTTCTCTCTTCCTCTAGTAGAGCAAGAATGGCCTGACTTCTCTCTTCAGCACGAAGTCCTGGCAAGGCCCTATTGTAGTTCAAGTCTGCAAAAGAAAAAACAATGATATTCAGTACAACAACACTTAGCGAAAATAAAGTTATTTCACCTATCATCTGCCAGAATAATAAAATCCCTTAGCTCCACCTTCCTCGAAAACCAAGTCACCCCGCACAAAGAAGTAGCCATCCTTCTGTAACAACTAGTGTAAACTAATACAATGCAGGCATAATAACAATAGAAAATTGGGCCCAAAAACTTTCTTTTCATTATAAGTCATACGTCTTTTATACACAAAGAACGTCATTTACAAAAATGCCATTTTAAAAGACAAAATAGGGGAAACAGTGTAGCCATTGCTCCTCGCTTGCCGACGCCCCTCCGACTGCATCATCACCTAGATCCTACATCCACAAAGGAAAATAACGGGGTGAGCACAAAATGATGCTTAGTAAGTAAAACCCTCTATCTGTCTATCCCCGTATGTATTACTCTTAATTCTTTCCTCACACTTTCTGTTGTTTCTTACTAAATGTCATGGCCTCATCTTCTGGGAGGTACGGCGGATGGCATTCACACAAGACCATCTCACTCTTCATGACTATCGGGTGGAATTCACACAGCACTAACCCGTTCTTAGTGACTACCGAGTGGGGATCACGAAGCACCTACCCGGTTTTCGTAACTATCGGGTGGAGACCACATAGCACCTACCCGTTCCTCATTACTTTCGGGTAACGATCACCAAGCATTAACCCGTTCCTAATCACTGTCGGGTGATGATCACAAAGCATCAACCCACTTCTAATAAATATCGGGTGATGATCACAAAGCATCAACCCCTTTTCTAATAACTAACCGGGTGATGGTCACAAAGCATCCACCCGCTTCTAATACCCATCGGGTGATGATCACAAAGCATCAACCCATTTCTAATGGCTATTCGGGTGATGATCACAAAGCATCAACCTGATTCTCATAACTGTCGGGTGATGATCACAAAGCATCCACCCATCTCTAATACTCTTCTCATTCACTCTATTCTAGCACTTCTCATTCTCTCTACCCTTAGAGTAGTTGCATCCACAAAGATCTCTACTCATAGAGCAAGTGCATACACAAAGTTTCCTACTCTTTCTTAGGTCACTTCTCAATGCACAATTAATGCCTATGGATGGTTCATCTCCACTAATGCACTTATGAAATGCCAACATGCAATGTTGTAAGAATTAAGGTTCACTACTCATACTCAAACCTCTATTAGGCATTTTAACAAACAACTCAAGTGCATAATAAAACTCTACTATAACAACAATTCTAAATCTTTCTCTAACCATCCAAAATGGGGAGAAACCCCTCACATAGCCACAATTCCTGCCAAAGAAAGACACTTCCAAAAAGGATTTCTCAATATCCTTTAATTCAATCTCAAACTACCTTTCCAACCCACATGTCACTTCTTATATTTGCAATGTATAAACAACCATAAAGCACTAGAAATCTCTATTTAAGCCTCAATAACATGGCAATAACATGTATATAACATACATACATAAGTGCTATCAAAACCCTAATCAAGAAAATTCCCAAATCTCAACTTGGGTTGGGGTTTACTTACCTTGTTATGGAGAGATTTCACTAACTCTTCCTTTCACTTGGTTTGCTTGACTTTTTCTCTACTCTTAAACAAAAGAACAAAAACCCTCAATATTCAATATATACTAAAACTCACAAAGTTTCACAACCAAAGCAAGAATCCTTACCTTAGGATGCCTTAGGTTGATTTTCTACCCCAAATCACTCCAAAAGCCCTTTAAAACTCCTTGATCAAAAGAAAGAGAATTTGAGAGGAAGCAAAAGAGGAGAGTGGCGTTGGAGAAGAAGAATGAAGGGTTTGCAATGTCTTAATTCCTTTTAATGAAATTTATACACAAGCATTCCCATTTTGCCCTTACTCTTCTTTGGGAATTCTATCTATATCCTTTGATTCATTACAAACACACCCCCATAGCAACATATTCTCCATGAAAATTCCTTACATTTTACTCCCCACTTTTCCTGCTAATTAGGGGTAGATTGGTCAAATTGCCCTTAGGGAAGAAAATATCTAAAACTTAACAAACATTTTGGTTGGCACTGCGCGGCGAGGAATCCTCTGTCGCCGCGGCGAAACTGTCCAGCAGCCTTCCCCGTGGCTACAACACCTCCTCGCAACGGCGAAGATTATTCTTCGCCCCGGCGAAGACCGAAACACTAAACTTCTTCTATTTTCAACCAATTTCAGGGCAAGTATTCAACATAACACTCAATCAAAGGTCAACCAAACAATATTACCAAGAAACCAACTCAGATAAGAGCAAAAGAAGAAACAATAACGACGTACCTCAAGTGGGGCGTTACACCTTCTACTTCTTGTCATACGTCTTCAGCCTCACCAAATGCTTCTGGCCATGCCGCGACATAAAAAGGTATATACCTCTCTCCTTATCATGCTCCTTGAGGTAATATGAATAAAGCAGGTCCATCACTCTGAATTCTATACGGAGCCGCGCGCACGGACATTCAATGGACATAAGCAACCGCTAGATGTTCGACATCAATTGGCTCAAAGCAATCCCATAATGACTTAGCACCTCATGAACCAGCCTTGGGATGGGAAAACACACCCCCTCCACCAAAGTCTACTCATATATACTGATCTAGTCCAGCATGGACCAATCCACTCTTTCATGTCTGGTCGGCACCCTCATCTTTATAGAAGCAGGTATCTTGCAAAGATACTTGAGCTTCGTTCTCTCAACTGGCTTAAGCCTAGACGACGAATTGTCTGCTAACATCCCGACCTTGAGATAGCTCTGATCGTCTCCATGACCACAACTTGTCAAAGGAGTTTCGTTCTTATCTACGCGATCCAGGTCGACAGCACTCCCTGATTCATGATTCACTATCCGAACTTTCACTACTCGAGCCACCTTCGCTCGACTTTGCACCATGACTGCTCGGCATATGCCTAGCATGAAACACAACACTCACTCCTCCAGTTGGAGCTGCCCCATCATCCTCAAGAAGCACTACCATGGTGGGCACATTCTCGTATTCGTTGCCCCCAAACATCTTCGCTCGGTTCAGCCTATTGAAGACTTCACCCCGAGTATTATTCGGTATTAGCAAACAACTCCCGCTCTACTTGACCTCTCCTATCGGACAAGGTTATACACGGCTTCGCTCAGCTTAGCCTAACGAGTAGTTGTTCTCTTCCCAGAAATCAAAAACCACTTAAAATGTGAAAACCGCTCTTTCGCAAAACCAATTCAAAAAACTGCCGAGAAAAACCACTCTTCCCCAAAACTCCGTTTCTCTTACCCAAATCTACTAGAACTAGTTCCAAAGACTCAAAAACCGATGAAGAATGCGAATGAAACAAAGAAAACAAGTGAAAATCAAAGAAAAACAAAGAGTTACCGTTAAAAATGGCCAGAAATACCTAAAGTTGCTTTGAAGACTAAAAGTTCTTGGCTCCCTCTCTTCCAAACTCAGCCAAGGATGAAATGGGGTTTGAAAGTGAAGGGACATCGTATCAAATGAATCAGTCCTTAAGGTGGCGGATTACAAGCGGGCCTCGAGAGATGAAAACTTTTCGTTTCCCGTCTTTCGCATCTGCACGTATGATTTGTGTGGGATGAAACACGTGGCAACATACATCATTCCTCATAGCATATCCGTGATACTCCATCGTATGGCATGGCATGGCCAGACACCAAAGTTCGTTTTGTTCGTGGATCTGAAAAGCCCTGCTCCTATCACTCAAAACAGTTTGTATGCACCTACCGTACGATGCTATTAGTCATCTAATCATCAATTCCAATAACCTTGCCATTTCTTGCTTCAGCTCGGTCAAGGTATGTTAGCAAGTCAGGCCACACAAGTCTATCCTTCCAAGGGATGCTAATAATGAGCTGATGAGTTTGGCGTTCCTGAAGACGACACCGTTCAGCTCGTCTTAGGTAAGTTGTTATCATATCGATCAGTATCTTACTCTCCATACACTCGACCAATTTACCCTGCTCGGCGGGTGCGACAGTATAGTACACCCCCACCTTCAAGCATTTGTACAAGTCACCTCATGCTTTGAATGATCTAGTTGACATAATTCCTTTGGAGCCGAATGACCGCATAAATGGGCCATATCTGATTCAACGTCGAATGTGTGTATAATCTTTGTTCAGCTTCATTCGGCCGCCATGGCTGAACCAAACCATCTATGTCCCAAGGACATTAGCAAACGTTTTGAGTCTAATCCTCTATATAGGAATATCAGCTCATTCGCATCTTATATGCGACTAATTGAATCTACTCTCCAGAGTAGATTCAATTAGTCGCATATAAGCCAAACTTGTATGGGCCAAAAATCATGTTAGGCCTGATGAGGCCCAACATACAAGATATACAGATAACAACCCAAGGCCTTAGCGCAATTCTGGTTGGGCTTACACTTAAATCTACCTTGTGAACTGCCCTCTCTATAAGTTGGGCTATCCTGCAAGTTAAGCTAAGCTGGTCATGCCCACAGTAGTCCGAAATAGGAAGTAGAATCCTATTCTGTTTCCACTTCTATCAGGATCCTAGATTGTAATAATTAATGTTAAGCTTAACCCAATAAGGCAAGGAGATCATATCTCTAACCCAATAAGGAAAAGAGATCCTATCCCTTTCCTAAGAATGACTCCTTTACCTAGTAGGACTCAGAGTCCTGCTAGGATTCGAACCTCTTGGGTTCACTGTATAAATAGGGGCAAACTCCCTTATTATTCATTCAAAAATCACCCGCTACACCTACTAGCTCCTAAGTTCTTGCTCCCAAGAGCTGCCATATTATTCTGGTACTCTCCCTTTAGCCCTTACTCAATAGCCTCTCTCAGTCTCGTTGACTTAAGCATCGGAGTGCTACGACAGACACCACAACGGTGTCTATCTAGCCTTCACATTCTCGTTTTTGTGTTCTTTGTGTAGGTCGACCAGGTTGTTAGTGGCTCGTATTGCATAGGATCAGTCCCCCGATTTGATTATAGATTTTACCGTCTACAATGGTTTACTATAAAGTCACAACAGTAGAGAATTTTAATATTAAAAAAAATATAATTTGTATATTATCAACATAAATAAATTTGTATAACGAGGGTCAAGTTGATCTGATGGCTTAGGAAAACGGCAGGCAAAAAGTCAAAATAAACCCGCATATTGTCTCCTACCACATCGGCGTTTTTGGAGATCCGTTATTAAAAATTATTAAAATGATGAACATGATTGAAGAGGCTCTGGTTGGATTCAAGCTGGTTTTTATGGATTCCCATAATCCTCCATTAATGCCCATTTCCCTTTCTCTTTTCTTCATTTTTCTATAACTTCTCCACGTGCATCTCTCTCTCTCTCTCTCTCTCTCTCTCTCTCTCTCTCTACATCACTTTCACTTCTTTACTCCATCAATTCCCTCTATAAAAACCTCTCCTTTATTTCCTCCCATTCCAATTTTAAGAGATCTCAGTTGGGTTGCCTTCGATCATGGAGAAATATCAAGTTGTTAAGGATTTGGGTGCTGGGAATTTCGGGATTGCCCGGCTTATGCGAAACAAGGAGACTAAAGAGCTTGTCGCTATGAAATATATTGACCGAGGCCATAAAGTTAGCTTCTTTAATTTCTTTACAATTTTTTTTTCTTTTTATTTCTTGAAATTATGTTTTAGAAATTTGTTATTAAATGATTTGCAGATTGACGAGAATGTTGCTAGAGAGATTATAAATCACAGATCACTTCGGCACCCCAATATTATCCGGTTCAAAGAGGCAATTTTTTTTTTTTTTTGGATTATTGGTTGAGAATTTATTATTTGATATAATTTGAATTAATTAATTATTTGTGTTGTGGGGTTTGGATTTTTTCAGGTGGTTTTGACTCCTACACATTTGGCAATTGTGATGGAGTATGCTGCTGGTGGAGAGCTCTTTGAACGAATCTGTAATGCTGGTAGATTCAGTGAAGATGAGGTTAATTTTCTCTTACCCTTTGTGCTTTTTACTTGTTCTATCTATATTTATTATTTGGTAGTGTGTGATGTTTTGGTTTCTTTATGGCAGGCTAGATATTTCTTTCAGCAGCTCATTTCAGGTGTCCATTTTTGCCATTCAATGGTAAATCTGTCATTGCAAATATAGTAAATCAAATCTTTCTGTGCATTGAACTATGATGAGCAAATGTAATTAATTTGTTTGTTTTTACGTTTTGCATATCAGCAAATATGCCATAGAGATCTGAAGCTGGAAAATACCCTGCTTGATGGAAGCGCTGCACCGCGTTTGAAAATCTGTGATTTTGGTTACTCTAAGGTTTTGAAATGGATTTCAATTGCTCTGTAAATCTTGTTTGTCTTTGTGGTTCTCTTGTTTGCTTTTTTTTTTGTTTATTTATCTGTTCTTTTCTATCCTGTGGTATAGTCATCTCTGTTGCATTCAAGGCCCAAATCCACAGTTGGAACTCCGGCATATATTGCACCAGAAGTTCTTTCTCGGCGAGAATATGATGGCAAAGTAAGTTAGTCTTTTTAATTCTTTTTTCATATTAATGGAGATATTGAATTTGCCTAGCTTTTTTCTTTCTTTTTCTTTTTTTTTTTTTTTTTTTGATGATGACTCATGGATCTAGTGTGCCACATTTGAGTTTGATTACTAATATGCAATCAAATCAAGGGGCAGGTGCTACCTGGGATGAGTGTGCATCCATTATTTTTTGGGTGCATGACTCTTATCTCTTTTGGCACTACTAAACTTTTTGTACTTTTAAAAGTTAATTACCTGTCTTTTAAATATTTTTCAAGGTAAAGGAGATGTGATGTCTTTGTATCTGTCCCACCGGAAAAGATTATTTTATGCCCTATGCGTGTTGTAACTAAATGAATGCACATGCTAAGTAAGTAGCACATATTATTGTTTCCTTTTTTATTTATTTTAATGTCACTTTCATATCCTTATCTTAGTTAATTATTTTCATTTAGACTTTATAGACATTCCATGTGTCAAACTGCTTGGTTAGCGGTTGTAGCCTAAGATGAAGGCTTGCCTACTGTTTGTTGAACCGTATTAAAATCAATAGGGTCTTCCTTAGGCCCACTAATATTTGGCCAATTGTTTGACAGTTGAGTTTTTGTTATTTCAGTTTGCAACAACTTAATTTTGTAATTTCTTCAGCTAAGGGCCAAAGACCAGCACACACTTGTATGTATTTTAGATTAGACTAAGCAATGAATTGCAAGTGAAGTAGTAGTTTACATAATTTATAATATTTTATTATGACCTTTGGTTATTAAAAAAGGTAAATGGTAGGTTATGTAAATGTATGTTTGAGGTTGTCATACACACTTTTCTGTGATGTGTTTGATCAATGATTGTGTTACTTGTTGCCCATAGGTTTCACAAGTGATCTATGTTTAGAGGTTTGAAAGTCAACCCCGTAAATGTAAAACTTTGAAATATCATGAAAGTTGGATAAGGCTGGACATCTAAGCAAAGTTAAGCAAAGATCATCTGGTGACAGATTTAATATAAGTGATATAATTGGAAATCTGCACTGAAGTGCAAATCTTGATTTGATTCTGGATAAGGATGTGTACTTACCTTTCTTAATTGTTGATTAGGTGGATGGCTTGCCTAAAATTGGCTGATTACGTTGATAAACAAGGAAAAAAAAAAAAAAAAAAAGTACACAGAAAGACTTTCTCTCTTTGCTTAAGACTTTCTCTATTTGCTTTTGGAATTGTACTCAGGATTATGTTGATTATGTTTTTTCAAATCTTTCAATTAGGAAGGTTTTCCCTGTATAAAAGAAGTTTCCAATTAATAGTTGTATTTTACCTGTCCCAGATGTCACTGGTAACTTTCTTGGATCTAGCATTTTAGTTCTTTATTTAATCCTCTAATAAAGAGAAAAATTTATGGGAGTTTCAGTCTGGTTAATCTATTACAAGGTTCCAGGAGAGCTAGGTTTCTTGTCTGCATAATGGAAGTTTTTATTGGCTTGCATGCTTCTTCACATAATAACTAGCAATAAGCAATTTTCTATTTGAAAATGATTTTACATAGAAAGTAAAGAAAAATATAAACATTTTTGTTGTCTCTGACTAACCAATTGGTCCTTGGAGAAGTATGTTCATAACAATATTGAAATGCCTAGAACTCATTATTTTTAGACACAAGTGAACTTGTAAATGTTAGTTCTAATATGTTGGTTCTTACTGCATTTGTTTAGTTGGCGGATGTATGGTCATGTGGAGTCACTCTTTATGTTATGCTAGTGGGTGCATACCCTTTTGAGGACCAAGAGGACCCCAAGAATTTCAGGAAAACAATTCAGGTAAATTATCTCTCCCTCTTTATAATATTTGATAATATCCAGCATCTTTCATTTTAACATTTATTTTCCCTCTTTGTTATCTTCTGCAGCGGATAATGGCTGTTCAGTACAAAATCCCAGACTATGTGCACATATCTCAAGATTGCAGACACTTGCTCTCTCGCATATTTGTTGCAAATCCAGCAAGGGTATGTATGACCATTGAAGTTACTATTTTTTTTTTCAATCATTTCTGTGAGTCCATCATGATATATTGCAACTATAGTGTGCCGTTGGCTTTTGAATATCTCTAGAAGGTTCTGTGAGATGCCTTTATGGTCTTCAATCCATCTTATCTGAGTTTTAGTTCAATGAATTCCCTTATTTAACTTGGACATATAGTAGTATAAGAACAACCAATATGTCAGCTGCAATATTTACTGGCTTTGAGAGACCTAAAATAGTTGGCAACATGGTAATCTCTTCCTTTGGCCGATAATGTCTACAGTTTTTAGCAGTTTCTTACTGAGCAGGGGAATTAATATCTCTGATTTTGTTTATCATCATAATAACTTAAATAGTTTTCACTCCATTAAATAAAGACGAAAGATATGAAGATGAGGGCAAGCTTGCTCTGCTTAATCTTTGCACTCTTTCCCAATAGAATTCAAACCTTTCAAAATTGTTATAATAAGTTGCTACTTTAGGAGATGAATGAGCTGCCTTGCTTTGTTTGAAAGCTATATGCTTGCAAGTATGATCCTTCATACTTCTTAAAATAAATCTTACTGCTTTCAGGAAATTAATTTTTGCCTGTCTGCATTATGTAAAGTTTTTTTATTTTCTAATTTTTTTAATTGTTTGTTAAAATGAAAGGTTTGGTTAATGGAGCCTATTGCTGTATTCCAAAGCAATAACCCTTGCAATGATGTTATCGTATTGTCTTAGTCTTATAACAAACCATGGTATTGTGTTTCATCTCCTTCGAAGATATCTTCTTTCCCTGGAGTACTACCCTTAGCTTGTGCCCATTCATCTGTCATAGCATCAAACTGTGTAAACATGTGCAAGTTCTTAAACATGGCAAACGATTATTAAAGCAGGGTCCACTTGAGGAAATAGAAAAATCCAACACTGTCATTTTCACGTTTAGACATCTTATATCCATTGAATTTGGCTTGTGCTGTGGGGTACTAAATTATTTGCATTGTATTGAACTGATTTTGGCCTTTTTTCAAATCTATTTACCCTCATTGAGTGTTGATTTCTTTGATTTTCTATGCTATATTGCCATAAAATCAATCTCTGTAACCCATTTTTCGATTCATTTTCATGCAGAGAATTACAATCAAAGAAATTAAGAGCCACCCATGGTTCTTAAAGAACTTGCCGAGGGAACTAATGGATTCAGCACAAGCAAGTTATTTCCAGAGAGAAAATTCAAGTTCTTCTCTACAAAGCGTCGAGGAGATTATGAAAATTGTTGGGGAGGCAAGAAACCCTTCACCGTCGTCTAGGCCAGTGAAGAACTTCGGGTGGGGAGCGGAAGAAGACGAAGGGGAGGAAGACATTGAGGACGAAGTGGAAGAAGAAGAGGATGAAGAAGATGAATATGACAAGAGGGTGAAGGAGGTTCATGCAAGTGGTGAATTTCATATTAGTTAAAAAGAGGAGTACAATATTAATATTTAATAATAATTGTAGTAATGCCTATTTGTGTGTATAATAATAGCTAATAATTTGTTGTTTCATGCCTCCGATTCTAGACAACTTTTGATTTTAAATTTTCTATTTGTTGTCAACCAAGGTTTACATTAAATGGACTCAAAATGTAAGAGAGATGAGAAATGTGGGTTATTATAAAATGTGAAGATCATTGTTGTTAATTATATTTTAATTTTTTATTCTATTTCTAATCTTATGATCCTTTACTGTTTTTCTTTTTCATTTTTATTATTCTTAAAATGACAACTTACCCTTATAGTGTTTTGTAGTTGTCTACAGGGACTATAATGACCTTTCAGATTTTGTTGGACAAAGTAATATTTTTCCCAAGCCTCAGGGATAGTAACTTGGATGGACCCACATAGAGTTGAGTAGGGGCAAGAGCCCCTGTTGGATAAGGAATTTTTTTTTTCAAAATTCCCCTATGTTTTGTGTGTTGACATTAATACCCTTATAATATTACTTTATCACCTAATATTCCTTTGCATATCTCTCACCCCCCCTTCAAATTAACTTTTCATTTTATTGTTTTACTTCTATTTCTATTTCTTCTTTCTCAAGCGCCAATAAATTTCTAACTTCAATCTTTTTCCTCTCTCTCTCTCTCTCTCTCTCTCTCTCTATATATATATATATATATATATTTTTTTTTCCATGATTTTATCCAATAATTATATTTTACATATTCAAATAAGATGAAAATAAATTTTAATTAAAACTAGGATTTGAATTTATAGTAAATTAATAAATGGTATAAAAGTACGCAAACCTACAATATTATTTTCATTTTGTAATCTTATATATTAAAATTTGAAAGTAAATTCTTGGTAGATAATAATAATAATAATAAAAAAACTTTAAAATAATTGTTAGAATAATAACTAAAACTTGTCAAAATTGAAACTACCATGAAACAGGGTTACTGATAAGATAGGTAGTTAGGTACGCTTTAAAATCAGGGGCAGTTTATTAAAAGGCTATCTCAAGTTTAAATTTAATTAAAAGGCTATGAAGTTTTAAAATGTTAACTAAATAACCTTATTATTGATTAAGGGTAATTAAACTTGATTAGTGCTTAATTAGGATTAATGAAGTATTATGTAATCTTTTAAAAATTATACTATATTCTCAAAAACCCGAAATTCTTGCAAACAAACCCAAACACCTTCTTCTTCCTCCCGCCATTAACGCATCTCTACCTTGGTTGCTGTTTCTTCTTAGCTTCGTCTACATCTTCTTCTTCCTCTGCATCTTCTTCTTCGTCTACATCTTCTTCTTCCTCTTTCCTCTACATCTTCTTCTTCCTCATTCCTCTATATCTTCTTGTTCTTCCGCCATTAACACTTTCTTCGTCCTCCACCATTAACATCTTCTCCGCTAAAGATCCCCCTCCTCCTCCTCTTGAAATTTCGTCTAAGTATGTGTATCTCCTTTTTACATTTTATATTTAGATTTACAAAGATTTAATAATGGATTGGGTTTGGGTTATGATTTTGATTTAGTTGTTTAGGTTGTTGGGTTGTGTTTGATGTAATGCAAGTTGAAAGGAGTGAAATTTGTTGAATATTTTCTTGCATTGTGAGTAGCTAGGGGTGATAGCACCGATTGTAGGTGGAGATGGCTGAAAATGTGTTTTGGATCTGATGGATCGCTTAAGCGATCTGGTATAAGTTTGGTATATTTAAGCGATCTAGTATATGACGGCAGATCACTTAAGTGATCAGATATATGGCAGCAGATCACTTAAGCGATCAGGCTTATTTGTACTAGATTGCTTAAGCGATATACTGGATTGCTTAAGCGATGCAGTAAACGATATACTCCGGTGAGAAATTATATTCTATAATGTTTATTTAATATTTAGTCCTTTTTAATTAATTATTTATTATTATTAATTATTTTTTTCTTTTCAATAGTATGTGAAAAGAACACTTCGGTCTTTGTCAATCAGCACCGTACATAAAACTGAAAAATCTATTGTTATTCTCTTATTTTTGTTAGTTCTTGGCAAGAAAGTAATATAAAAAAATATAATATTGATATAAAATTGAACTCTACAACTATCTGCTCTGCACTATGTAGACCAAGGCTAAATAGACGGGATCGCTTAAGCGGTTAAGGATAATTTACTTCAATATTTATTTTCCATGTTTATGGACATATGTTTAATATAGACGTAAAAGAACTAATTTAATTAAAATATAATAATGGTCATGGTCCATTGAATGAATCGTACACCTGATATGTTTAATATAGATGTAAATATTCTACACCATATATGTTTAATATAGCCGTAAAAGAACTAATTTAATTAAAATATAATAACGGTCATGGTCCACTGGACGAATTGTACACCTGATATGTTTAATATAGACATAAACATTCTATACCATATATGTTTAATATAGCCGTAAAAGAACTAATTTAATTAAAATATAATAACGGTCATGGTCCACTGAACGAATCGTACATCTGATATGTTTAATATAGACGTAAACATTCTACACCATATATGTTTAATATAGCCGTAAAAGAACTAATTTAATTAAAATATAATATCGGTCATGGTCCACTGAATGAATCGTACACCTGATATATTTAATATAGACATAAACATTCTACACCATATATGTTTAATGTAGCCATAAAAGAACTAATTTAAATAAAATATAATATCGGTCATGATCAACTGAATGAATCGTACACTTAATATGTTTAATATAGACATAAACATTCTACACCATATATGTTTAATATAGCTATAAAAGAACTAATTTAATTAAAATATAATAACGGTTATGGTCCACTGAACGAATCGTACACCTGATATGTTTAATATAGACGTAAATATTCTACACCATATGTGTTTAATATAGCCGTAAAAGAACTAATTTAATTAAAATATAATAACGGTCATGGTCCATTGAACGAATCGTACACCTGATATGTTTAATATAGACGTAAACATTCTACACCATATATGTTTAATATAGCCGTAAAAGAACTAATTTAATTAAAATATAATAACGGTCATGGTCCACTGAACGAATCATACACCTGATATGTTTAATATAGACGTAAATATTCTACACTATATATGTTTAATATAGCCATAAAAGAACTAATTTAATTAAAATATAATAACTGTCATGTTCCACTGAACGAATCGTATACCTGATATGTTTAATATAGATGTAAATATTTTATACCATATATGTTTAATATAACCATAAAAGAACTAATTTAATTAAAATATAATAATGGTCATGGTCCACTGAATGAATCGTACACATTATATGTCTAAGATAGCGTTAATCGCTTAACCAATCTAGTGAAATACAATAAAAATAATCCAAATACACTGGATCGCTTAAGAGATTTCATTTCTCCCTTAAGCGATCCTGTGTATTTAGACTTAGTCGTTTAAGATATCTGATTGTATTTATGTTATCGCTTAAGCGATTCTATGCTTTTACACTAGGTCGCTTAAGCGATTTGTGATCGCTTAAGCGATCACGAACAAGACAGAATTAATAAGTGCCCAGATGCACAATCGGTTAAGCGATTTATTCTATCGCTTAAGCGATCCTTTGCTTTTAATCTTGGTCGCTTAAGCGAGTATAAATCGCTTAAGCGATCATGTCTGAGGCAGAATAAACTTCTGCCTAGATGCATAATCGCTTAAGCGATTAAGTGTATCGCTTAAGCGATTCTTCGCTTTTACTATTGGTCGCTTAAGCGATCATGAACAAAACAATAAATAAGTGTCCAGACGCAGGATCGCTTAAGTGATTCTTCGCTTTTACTATTGGTTGCTTAAGCGATCATGAACAAGACAATAAATAAGTGCCCAGACGCATGATCGCTTAAACGATCCTTTGCTTTTAACGTTGGTCGCTTTAAGCGATTTATAATCGCTTAAGCGATCATGTCCGAGGTAGAATCAACTTCTGCCCAGATGCACGATCGCTCAAGCGATCTAAAATCATTTATACCAGATCGCTTAAGCGATCTTCTGTCATATACCAGATCGCTTAAGCAATCCTTTGCTTTTACTCTTGGTATGTCCGACGCTTGGAATTTGCGTCGGCATCCTCCTCTTCAGTTTCAATTTCAACTCTTGCCCTCCCTTGTTCCGCCAATAGAATGTCTTCCGTCGACGCCGTCTCCTCTCCTGGTGGAGCAACTTTAGTAATGGGAAGTTACTCCACCACAACTTATTCTTCTCCATTTTTGGTAGACCTAGTGGTGCCTACAATTTGGGGAGTAGATGGGTTTTTTTCTGTTTCTTTAAGGATCTCAGCCATTATAACTTAATCGGGAATGGCAAGGAATGACAAAAATGCAAAGAGCAAAGAAATTGAGAAATTGCAAAAAATTGGAAGAAAAAACGAGAGAGAGAAAGGTGTTTGAATCTTCTTGTGAGAAAGAGAAACTGAGAGAAACGTGTTTTGCTTTTCAAATTTTAAATCAACTTCTCTTTATTATGCTTTAACCCACAAATGTTTAAATCTTTTCACCCTAATCTTTTTTGCTGCTTTAATTACTCTTAAGTGTGTCACGTCATATTTTTTAACCCAAAAAAAATTCAAAAAGACTTTCATGGCGATTTTGTTAAATGGAAACCTGGGATGGCCGGGTAGCTAAATTTTCTCTTAAAATCGGGGCAGTTTATTAAAAGGCCATCTCAAGTTTGCATTTAATTAAAAGGCTATCAAGTTTTAAAGTGTTAACTAAATAGCCATATTATTGATTAAGGGTAATTAGTGCTTAATTAGGATTAATGAAGAATTATGTAATCTTTTCAAAATTATACTATATTCCCACAAACCCGAAATTGTTGCAAACAAACCCAAACACCTTCCCGCCATTAACGCATCTCTACCTCTGCATCTTCTTCTCTTCTTCTTAGCTTCATCTACATCTTCTTCTTCTTCCTCCTTCCTCCTTCCTCCTTCCTCTACATCTTCTTCTTCCTCATTCCTCTATATCTTCTTGTTCCTCCGCCATTAACACTTTCTTCTTCCTCTATCATTAACATCTTCTCCGCCAAAGATCCCCCTCCTCCTCCTCCTGACATTTCGTCTAAGTATGTGTATCTCCCTTTTACATTTTATATTTAGATTTACAAAGATTTAATAATGGATGGGGTTTGGGTTATGATTTTGATTTAGTTGTTTAGGTTGTTGGGTTGTGTTTGATGTAATGCAAGTTGAAAGGAGTGAAATTTGTTGAAAATTTGTTCTGGGTATGTGTTTTGGGTATGTTGGAATCGATTGTAGGTGGAGATGACTGAAAATGTGTTCTGGGTATGATGGATCGCTTAAGCATCTGGTAGGTCTGGTAATGCGGCAGATAGATCGCTTAAGCTATCTGGTAAAAGTCTGGTGTATAGGAGCAGATCGCTTAAACGATCCAGTATAAATAACCATGATTGCTTAAGCGATACAGAAGACCATATAAGCAACTGTGCATATTCTTTTTAAAATATTTGAACCCTTAGTATAACATTTAAGAAATATTTTTTTCTTGCATTACAGGTAGTTGGCTATTATTACACATGGGACAAGTTATTTTGGGTGTTGAATATTTTGGTGAGTGGGTGGAGGAAGGACGTAGCTGGGAATGGATTGGGAAGAGCAAAGAAGTTATACCAATTGCTGTGAGCACAGATGTTAGTTTTGATGAGTTGATTGATGAAATAATTAGAAGAGGTAATTTGAGTTGCTCACGTAGTGATATAGTTGTGAAGTATGTTTTAAGCAGAGTTCCTGAACATTATAAGGTACCTCCTGTTATATTAAAGTCGGATGAAAGTGTGAAGTTATATATGATTGATGTGGCCGATATGTTAGAGTAGATGCCCTAGAGCCAATCAATTATTGTGGAATTGACTCTTTGTAATAATGTTCATTAATCAATAATAAAAGGCGTTTTATTCTATATCGTGTAAATCATTTTTATTGCAATATGTATTGATATATGTCCTTAGAATGGTAGAACCGTGACGAGGGTATCAAGTGTTTCAAATCTTGATAGTGAGAACCCTATGAGCACATAAGGTGGCCATTCTAGAAACGTCTGAGCGAGTATTATTCTCAAGTAAGGGCACGAATAATACGGTAAGGCTATCATAGTGTTGAACGACCCTGTCGAAAGGCAGTGATTGATCTCACTTGTCAAGGTTGTTTGGTGACAACCTGGTGCAACACATGGGTGCTTGTTGTAGGCGGATATACCGCAGCAAGTTCACTGGACTGACCCACCAGAGGATTCCATATGGATGGTAACCCCAGTGTCTATGGAACAAATCCTCTTACGAATGGTGGTGCATGTGATCCTTAGACTTGAGATCACCAGAACGCCTTGTGCACCGATTGGTACAGTTTGACACTAGCCTAATGCAGTTCTATTCAGAGTTGTCAGACGGTGGTGATTGGCTATATCAAGGAGTGTATCAAGACTATGGTGGATTGACAGAGGATTCATCACTCCCGGGTACGGGAGAAGTTATCTCACGGCGCAATTCAGTATATGGCAATGACAGAAACTGTGGCCACAGTGGGATTGAGTTGTTGCTCTATCTAGATTATAATACGGGTCATTGGTCCAGGAACTGAATATATAATATCGAGAGTAACCGAAGGTTGACACTATTTCTATGCCTTCGTCTCGTCGAGATAACGTATGATGAAAGGATCGTATTGTACGGTAACCATATCGTTGATGAGTAGCTACTTTCCTGAATCCGAATCTATCGGGTGGCCATGATGCCTTGCTAGGGGCCAATCTTGGTCGTGTATTAGTGAGACGATTAATTGGTGTTAATCGCGATACTATACACTACCGGTATGATGAGGGAGCCTATGGGTCACACACATAGAAGATAATTTAAGAGTCAAGAAGAAAGAAGGGCGTTTTCGTCTTTTTGGGCGAAGGGGTATTTTGGTAATTTCACAGTGCAATTAAATTTGCTGAGGTCGTAGCCTTTTTATTTAATTTGTTAAAAATTAAATAAGTGAAATTACGGTTGAATGTGTGTTCGCACATATTCAAATAAATTATCATTATTGTTAAATGTTAATATATATATTAAATATATATTAATTGATTTTTTAATTGAAATAATGATGAAATAAATAAAATATCCAATTTGGGAGTGTTTGGCAACATGGGGTGTTTGGGTTGGAGCCCAAGCCCATTCCATGTGGGAATAGGGCAACTTGGTTTGCCTATAAAAGGAATAGTGTTTATGTGATTTAATAATCAATTCATATTTGCCTTTTTGAAATAAAAAGAAAAACACAGCAGCCTTTTGAATAGACTCCCACGCCACTTTCACTGTTGGATTGGAAATCAAACCCTTTTCTTTTGTTCTTCTTGATTTCTTAAGGCCAAGGAGGATCTAGCAAATCCCTCCTTGGTTCTTGTTGATTGTCTTCGTGTGGACCTCTACGGTTCGATCCTACACTTGGATCGGTAGCAAACACATTCAGTGACAACATTGGTGGAGCCTCTAACGTGGGTATGGTTTCTCAAACCTTTGGATTTATTTTCTGCAGATTCTTATATTATGCATAAACTGTAAAATCTGTGCCTTGATTTTGGGTTCTAAGGAACGATCCGTGGTTGTAAATTTTTGTTTTCAACGCAAGAATCGGGTCGTTTCCTAACAATGGTATCAGAGCCTAGGGTACTAGATTTACAGTTATTGAATGGTTGATATATGTATTTGTTGATAACATGCTGCCTTGATGAATCGGCCATGAAAAACCCAGTTTTTGAAAAATCTGAAAAATCTGTAAATCCATGATTGAATGAGTGATTCAAATGATAAACTGGTTTAATAATGTGTTGATGAATGTTATATTGGTTGGTTAATATCCTAGTTGAACGTATGTACATTTGATTTGATTTGGATTCGTGTTTATACACAAAAAACTGCAAAAAAGCGGAATCAGATTTAATTGGGGATTTCCGGAGTTTCGCCGCGGCGAGGAGCCTCGACAGACAGCTGGCCACGGCGAAGGCTGTAGTTTTCCCATTCGTATTTTTTTCCGAAAGGGACTAATCTACGATTTTAATAACCTATAAAGCCAATGTACATTACGCACATTTAAGAGGGTAATTAATTAATTAACCCACCCAATTCAAAAATTGATTGTTTTTGAAATGTATGCTTTGTACTTGTTTGTATATTGCATGGTGTGCGGTACATAGCCTTAGACCTAAGGGTGAATGTTTTAAATTATTTTGGGTATGTATGGCTGTAATATTTTAGATAGGGCCTGCGTGTCCTGCCTTCTCTCTTCTTCTTAATGTACATTCTTTTCTCATCTCATTCCCCTCGAATGTAAATCGAGGTTTCTAAATTTGTTGATGTAAAATTAGTTTAATATTAATTTTATTGTAAATTTAGAATGATGTTTTTGTAATGTACCCGGAGACGAAGCGAAGGACGAGGCAACCATACTCGAAGACTCAAGATATTTGTTACGGGATCCCTAGGTGACCCACCGATTCCTCTAGGCTCGAGGAGATTGGTTTTAGTTAGGCCATGTACCGGCACGTTTAATATTTTGTTTAGAATGCATGCTAAGGTTGAATGTTGAATAACATGCCAAACAATGTCATTCTAACAAAGATAATAACTGATGAGACATTAAATAACAAACCCCTCAACTAAGTATATTAAGTCACGAATGCCTTCCATCACCATGGTTTTAATCAAACCACCGCTGTCGAAACCTTGTTCGCCAAAGCGAAGGGTACACTTCTACCCGGGTGGGAGGTTAAAATTCATTGGAGTTTTCCTTAATGGTGATGGGTCGACTTAAAATGACGGTTTTGCTTGTTCGCCAAAGCCAAGGTTGATAAACGCGTCATAGGCATAGTAGAGCAGTACACATATTATGTGTACATGGTGACATGTAGTGTCCACTCTCGATACGAGAATCACACTTGAGGACAATGGTTGGAGCCATTGAATTGTGTGATTGGCTTGTTGGCTTTTTCACATTTGAGGTTGATAGTGGGAGCTATCAATTGGTGTGGATTAAGTTTGTTGGCCTACCTAATCAACCCATTTTGGCTTGTTCGCCAAAGCGAAGGTTTGAAATGGGCAGGATGAGATCTCAGTCCACTAGGAAAGCCAACGGGCTTTCCCGAGTTAATAGTAAGGGCTATTGGCTTGAGTAAAATAGTGGGAGCATCGTTTAATAAAAGACCATATTAAATAATAATGAACTTTATAATAACTTTATCTTTTCTGCAATTGTAGATTCACCGAAAATGACTATTATGAACCTGCGGCCGATAATCGAAAAAAGAAAACAAAGGGTTGGATGGATCCAATTTCTCATTCGGTATCGTAATCTTCGGATTATACTTAAGTCGAAAAGAAATTGTATATCCTTGAAAAGCCATACATGGTCGAGCGATCCCTGATGCCACTCAGGGAAGTTAAGGATACTTATCAAAAGTTCCTTGATGATGCTGATAGCGTACAATGCTTGATGTTAGCATCGATGACACCTATGCTGCAAAAGCAGCATGAGAATATGGATGCTTCTTCCATAATTCTACACCTCAAGGAGCTTTACGAAACAAATGCTCGACATGAGAGGTACAAGGTGTCAAAAGCACTATTTGGGAGTCGTCTGACTGAGGGTGCCCAAGTTAGTCCTCATGTGCTCAAGATGATCGAGCACATAGAGAGGCTTGAGACTTTGGGATGTGGCTTGGATGCAGAATTACAAATGGATTTAATTCTGCAATCCTTGCCTGACTCTTATGCTCCGTTCATAATGAATTTCAATATGAACACGATGGAGAAAACCCTGTCGGAACTTCTGAACATGCTGAGGACTGCAGAGCAGGACTTGAAAAAGTCCAAGCCTGTTTTACTGGTTGCTGCCAGTAAAGCAAAGGGTAACGGCAAGGGTAAGGCTAAGGCTAAGGCCAAACCCAAGCCCAAGCCTAAAGGATAGGTTGCTCTTGGTCCTGAGAGTGGCATAGGAAAGGGCAAGGTAGTCTGCTTCTTTTGTGGCAAGCCTGGCCACTGGAGGAAACACTGCAAGGCTTTCCTCGCAAGCAAGAAGAAGTCAGAGGCTACGACTTCAGGTACTTTCATGATTGAGATTAACTTCTCTCCCTCAACATCTTGGGTCATGGACACAGGATGTGGTACTCACATTTGTATTGATGTGCGGGGAGGGACTAAGGCGAGTAGAGTGCTCGCCAAGGGAGAGGTGGACCTACGAGTTGGGAATGGAGCACATGTGGCTGCATTAGCTGTAGGGACTTATTGTTTATCTTTGCCTACGGGCTTATTGTTGGAACTACATAATCAAGTTATCACGTACCTTCTATTTCTAGAAATATTATTTCAGTATCCGTTTTGGATAATATGGGGTATCATTTTGAGATATCTAATGGATTGTTGTCCTTTAGTTTGAATGGTATTCTATTTGGAATTGCAAGGTTATATAATGGATTATATGTTCTTGATTTAAACAATAAAGATATTCTCAATATTGAAACCAAGAAAGCTAAACATAGCGATCAAAACCAAACATATCTCTGGCATTGTAGATGTGTCATGTTAATAAGACTCGCATTGCAAAAACTTCAAAGGGATGGAGTTTTGGCCCCTTTTGACTTTCAGTCATTTGAGGTATGCGAGTCATGCCTTTTAGGCAAGATGACCAAGTCTCCTTTCACAGGGGACAAAGTGAAAGGGCTCTTGAATCATAGGCATCATCCATAGTGATGTATGTGGTCCACTAACATTGAAGCTAGAGGTGGATATTCATACTTCATCACATTTCTTGATGATTTTTAGTAGATATGGTTATGTCTACCTTATGAGACATAAATCGAAGCCTTTGATAAATTCAAGGAATTCAGGGAATGAAGTACGGAATATGTTGGGCAAAAAGTATTAAAGCTCTTCGGTCGGATCGAGGAGGTGAATACTTAAGCTCGGGGTTTTCTGAGTACCTGAAGGAATGTGGGATAGTATCACAACTCACCCCTCCTTATACACCCCAACACAATGGAGTATCAGAAAGGAGGAATAGGACCTTACTTGACATGGTTAGGTCCATGATGAGTTTTAGTGATTTACCTGTATTGTTCTGGGGTTATGCCCTAGAGCTGCGACTCACGTTTTTAAGCCGTGTGCCGTCAAAGTACGTAGATAAGACTCCATATGAGCGGGAGGTGGGCGAAAGCCCAACTTGTCTTATCTAAGGATTTGGGGTTGCGAAGCTTATGTTAAGAAATTGACTTCGAACAAGCTGGGCCCAAAATCCTGTAAATGTATATTTGTGGGGTATCCAAAGGAGAGCAAAGGATACCATTTCTACCACCCAGAAGAGCGCAAAATCTTTGTTGCTCGATCTGGTGTCTTCCTAGAAAATGAACATTTTCTAAGAAGTACTAGTGGGAGAAAAGTAGAACTCGATGAAGTTCTAGAACCACAAGATATACTAGACGAAGGACGGGATGATGTACCACAGGAAGTGGTTGAGTATCATGAGGAGGTTACTCCACAGATTGTGAATCAAAGTGAACCACCTCAGGTAGCACAAGAGCTACGTAGATCTGGGAGAGTACGCCATGAGCCCGAGAGATACGGTTATCTCGTGACTCAAAATGGTGACGTACTAGTCTATCAAGACGATGAACCCAGAACCTATGAAGACGCTATATCGGATCCAGATTCCGTTAAATGGCTTGAAGCCATGAAATCGAGATGGACTCCATGTACCAGAACCAAGTGTGGTCTCTGGTGGAACCGCTTGAAGGGATAAAACCCATAGGGTGTAAATGGGTCTTCAAGAAGCAGACTGACATGGATGGCAACGTGCATACTTATAAAGCACGGCTGGTTGCCAAAGGTTTCAAACCAATTCATGGCATTGACTATGAAGAAACCTTTTAGCGGTTGCCATGATCAAATCCATCCGGATTATGCTTGCAATTCTTTGCATATCATGACTATGAGATTTGGCAAATGGATGTCAAAAGCGCTTTCGAACGGAAACCTTGAGGAGGATGTGTATATGACACAACCTGATGGTTTCGTTCTTGATAGTCAAGCTAATAAGGTATGCAAGTTGCAGATCCATTTATGGACTCAAGCAAGCTTCAAGGAGCTGGAACATTCGTTTTGATGAGGCCAGTAAAAGAATTCGGTTTTATCAAAAACGAAGATGAGCCCCCGTGTTTACAAGAAAGTGAGTGGGGAGCGCATAGCATTCCTAGTGTTGTATGTCGATGACATACTTCGATCGGGAATGATATACCGAACTTGCGATCGGTAAAGACTTGGTTATCCAAGTGCTTCTCCATGAAAGACTTAGGGAAAGCAGCCTACATCCTTGGTATAAAGATCTATCGTGATAGATCGCGTAGGTTGCTTGGTCTAAGTCAGAGTGCATATATTGACAAAGTACTGAAACGATTCAGTATGGAAGAATCCAAGAAAGGATTTCTTTCGATGTCACATGGTGTTTATCTCTATAAGGAATTGTGTCCTAAAACACAAGATAAGAGAGAT
This sequence comes from Pistacia integerrima, assembly GCA_026225825.1. Classification (NCBI taxonomy): domain Eukaryota; kingdom Viridiplantae; phylum Streptophyta; class Magnoliopsida; order Sapindales; family Anacardiaceae; genus Pistacia; species Pistacia integerrima. The sequence goes on along the minus strand of CM047740.1, from coordinate 14,290,754 downwards.
AGGATGAAGAGGATCCCATATGCATCAGCAATTGGATCCATCATGTATGTCATCCTATGTACTCGGATTGATGTCTCATGTGCTTTGAGCACTTGTAGTAGATATCAATCGGATCCAGGTGAGCGTCACTGGATGGCTGTCAAGAATATTCTTAAGTACTTGAAGAGGACTAAGGATATGTTCTTGGTTTATGGAGGGGAAGATGAGCTCACCGTAAGAGGATACTTGATGCTAGTTTCCAAATGGACAAAGACGATTATCAATCGCAATCGGGGGTTTGTATTTTGTCTCAATGGCGGTGCGGTGGTGGAAGAGCTCCAAGCAAAGCAACTGTAGCGGACTTCTACAATGGAGGTTGAGTATATTGCATTGTCAGATGCGGCCAAGGAGGCAGTCTAGATTAAGAAGTTCGTCATTGAACTTGGTGTGGTTCCTACGATTGTTGATCCTATAGACATCTATTGTGACAACAATGGAGCAATTGCTCAAGCTAGGGAACCACGGTCTCATCAGAAGTCCAGACACATACTCAGACGATTCCATTTCATCAGAGAGATAGTTGAGAGGAAAGACATGCAGATTAGTAAAGTGCATACTGACGACAATCTCGCAGATCCACTAACAAAGCCTCTGTCGTGGCAGAAGCATGAAAGGCACTTGAAATCATTTGGTATTAAATACATGAATGATTGGCTATAGTGCAAGTGGGAGATTGTTAGAGTAGATGCCCTAGAGCCAATCAATTATTGTGGAATTGACTCTTTGTAATAATGTTCATTAATCAATAATAAAAGGCGTTTTATTCTATATCGCGTAAATCATTATTATTGCAATATGTATTGATATATGTCCTTAGAATGGTAGAACCGTGACGAGGGTATCAAGTGTTTCAAATCTTGATAGTGAGAACCCTATGAGCACATAAGGTGGCCATTCTAGAAACGTCCGTAGCCCGAGTATTATTCTGAAGTAAGGGCACAGATAATACGGTAAGGCTATCATAGTGTTGAACGACCTGTCGAAAGGCAGTGATTGATCTCACTTGTCAAGGTTGTTTGGTGACAACCTGGTGCAACACATGGGTGCTTGTTGTAGGCGGATATACCGCAGCAAGTTCTCTGGATTGACCCACCAGAGGATTCCATATAGATGGTAACCCCAGTGTCTATGGAACAAATCCTCTTACGAATGGTGGTGCATGTGATCCTTAGACTTGAGATCACTAGCGCCTTGTGCACCGATTGGTACAGTTTGACACTAGCCTAACGCAGTTCTATTCAGAGCTGGCAGTACGGTGGTGATTGGCTATATCAAGGAGTGTATCAAGACTATGGTGGATTGACAGAGGATTCATCACTCCCGTGCAGGGAGAAGTTATCTCACGACGCAATTCAGTATATGGCAATGACAGTAAAACTGTGGCCACAGTGGGATTGAGTTGTTGCTCTATCTAGATTATAATACGGGTCATTAGTCCAGAAACTGAATATATAATATCGAGAGTAACCGAAGGTTGACACTATTTCTATGCCTTCGTCTCGTCGAGATAACGTATGATGAAAGGATCGTATTGTACGGTAACCATATCGTTGACGTAGCTACTTTGTTGAATCCGAATCTATCGGGTGGCCATGATGCCTTGCTGAGGGCCAATCTTGGAGTCCGTGTATTAGTGAGACGATTAATTGGTGTTAATCGCGATACTATACACTACCGGTATGATGAGGAGCCTATGGGTCACACACATAGAAGATAATTTAAGAGTCAAGAAGAAAGAAGGGCGTTTTCGTCTTTTTTGGGCGAAGGGGTATTTTGGTAATTTCACAGTGCAATTAAATTTGTTGAGGTCGTAGCCTTTTTATTTAATTTGTTAAAAATTAAATAAGTGAAATTACGGTTGAATGTGTGTTCGCACATATTCAAATAAATTATCATTATTGTTAAATGTTAATATATATATTAAATATATATTAATTGATTTTTAATTGAAATAATGATGAAATAAATAAAATATCCAATTTGGGAGTGTTTGGCAACATGGGGTGTTTGGGTTAGAGCCCAAGCCCATTCCATGTGGGAATAGGGCAACTTGGTTTGCCTATAAAAGGAATAGTGTTTGTGTGATTTAATAATCAATTCATATTTGCCTTTTTGAAATAAAAAGAAAAACACAGCAGCCTTTTGAATAGACTCCCACGCCACTTTCACTGTTGGATTGGAAATCAAACCCTTTTTCTTTTGTTCTTCTTGATTTCTTAAGGCCAAGGAGGATCTAGCAAATCCCTCCTTGGTTCTTGTTGATTGTCTTCGTGTGGACCTCTACGGTTCGATCCTACACTTGGATCGGTAGCAAACACATTCAGAGACAACATTGGTGGAGCCTCTAACGTGGGTATGGTTTCTCAAACCTTTGGATTTATTTTCTGATTCTTATATTATGCATAAACTGTAAAATCTGTGCCTTGATTTTGGGTTCTAAGGAACGATCCGTGGTTGTAAATTTTTGTTTTTTGCTGTGCAACCGGGTCGTTTCCTAACACGATAATGGTTCGAGGCCGATTTTAAGGGTTTCTCTTGTAGAAAAACCGTTCGAAGTTGGTTCAAAGGAAGGGGATAATGAGGAAGTAGGCGGAGATTTGTCTGGTTTTAATTTGAACTACGAGGCCATTGATTTGTTAGTTCAAAAATCAAGAGTAGACGGTGAATTGGGTGGTGAGGAGGACACTGTAGAAGAGGTTGGTGATGGGGGGCAAAATGAAAATGTTGAGGAGGAGGACCCCGTAGATGTTCCCACAGATGTAGAGATTCCTTTAAATACAAATTATGCAGAAGGCGTAGATTGTGAGGAAGAGAACACCATGGTCGTTTATGGAGGTTCAGAGAGGGCAATTGGAGGTAGTAGTGAATCAGCTCATGTTTTTACGGATGGATCGGAGTTGCACATAGGGTATTTATTTGACAACAAAGAGGAAGTGGTGAGGAAGCTAAAACTTGTTGCCGTGAGAGGTAATTTTGAGTTCATCACCAAAAAGTCAAATTCATTGGCTGTGACGGTTGCATGTCGTGATCGAAAGTGCAAGTGGTGGATTTATTGTAGAAGGTTGGCAGAGTCGGAAAAATTTATGCTTAGCACATATACCTATGATCACACTTGTGGTTTGAGACATATTTCAGGTGAGTATCGACAAGCGTCCGCTGATGTTATTAGACAATTTGTCAAAAGTCGGTTCGTTGAAGGGAAAGGTCTATCTCCTAAAGACATTCAGAGACTTGTGCGCACAGAGTTGGGATGTGCTGTTAGTTATTGAAAATGCTGGAAAGGGAGACAACATGCACAAGATTTTGTGAGGGGCACACCGGAGCACGGGTGCGCAGATTAGAAGCGTATCGTTATATGCTTGAGTTGACAAACCAAGGTAGCAAGACGGCTTTGAAGTGGGGACAGAATATGATGTTTAAATATTTTTTTGTTGCTTACGATTCGCTATAAGGGGTTTTGTAAACATGAGAAAGGTGTTGGTACGTTGATGGTTGCTTTCTGAGGAAAAGTATGGAGGTACATTGTTGGTGGCCACTGCACAGGACAGTGAGAATCACACATATCCTGTTGCATGGTGTGTGGTTGACTCTAAGAATGACGAGTCATAGACTTGGTTTTTTCAGCAGTTATGTACAATAGTGCCTGATACTGACGAGTTATGCATAATATCCGATAGGCACAACTTTATAAAGAAGGGGATTGCCACTATTTACCGTCAAGCACATCACGGATTCTGTATGAGGCACCTTGGTGAGAACATAAAACAAAAGTTTAAGTGTGCTGGTGTAACGCCCCACTTGAGGTACGTAGTTAAGATTTGTTGTATTATTTAAATGTTCATTGATTCAGCTTTAATTGAGTTTGTATGTTGAGTTGGTTGAGTGTTTGCCTTGAAATTGGTTGAAACTTGAGGAATTTTGGAATGGCAGTCTTCGCCGGGGCGAAGAGTAGTCTTCGCCGCGGCGACATTGGCTTTGTGTATGGCGGTGTCAGCTCTATAATTTTTCGCTGCGGCGACGAGTCGACTAAAATGTGTATTGAGGTTTCTAGATATTTCTCCATAGGGGTAAAATGACCATTCTACCCCTAATTAGCAGGAAAAGTGGGGAGTGAAATGTAAGGAAATTTCATGGAGAATAGGTGAGTGTAGGGGTGTGAGTGTAATGAATTAAAGGATATAGATGGAATTTCCAAGGAAGAGCAAGGGAAAATTGGGAAAGGATGGTTATAATATGAGCTAAAAAGGGTTAAGTGAAATAAACCCTTCATTTCATCCATTTCCACCGCCATTCTCATTCTCTACTTCCTTTCAATTTTCCCAAGATTTCTAAGGAGTTTAAGAGAGCTTTTGGGTAATTTTAGTAGAGATTTCATCTAAAGCATCCTAAGGTAAGGATTCTTGCTTTAGATGTGAGTTTGCTTATGGTTATATTGAAGTCTTATATTGTTGTTATTGTTCTTGTTGTTGTTTTAAGTTGTAGAGAGAAGACAAGACAACAAAGGGAAGGAAAAGTGCTAGAGGAGTCACTTTTTCACAAGGTAAGTAAATCCAACCAAGTTGAGTTTTGAATAAGCTTTTGAGTAGAGATTTAGAGATTGAGTAGAGATGTATGCATGTATAAATATGTATTATGCTTGTTGAGGAATTGAGTTGAGATGAGTAGCTATTTGGTGGTTGTTGGATACACTTCATGTATGAGAAGTGTTTTATGTGTATTGAGAAATGGAAATTGAGATGAAGTTTGAGAGATGTTGTGTAAACCTATTTGGAAGTGCTTTTCTTGACAGGGATTATGATTATATGAGGGAGTTTTCTCCCATTTTGGATGGCTAGAGAATGAAGTAGAGTAGTAATTATAGTAGAGTGTTTATATGCACATGAGTTGCTTGATGAAATGCCTAAGTGAAAACATGTTACTAAACTGCCCTGTCACAGCCGTGACTTTCTGAGTGATTTTTGGGCACCTTACGGATTAAACTCGGTTTAGACCAAAACATAAAAGTTATATCCCTGTCTCTAAGCTTTAAAACGAGACAAAAATCGTAGCAATCCGATGTGTCTAACTCAAGTTATGCCTTCTTGAGTGTGATCTGCGCAGAGTGGCTGTCTTTGATGCAACATTGTATTTGTGCTTTTCATGAGTGCATTAATGAGCATGAATCATCCATATGCACTAATTATGCATTATAGAAAGAGTAGAGAACTTTGAGTGTGAGCTTTATTAAGAGAAAGAGAGAGAATAGAGTAGGTTGTGCGATGGGGAACCCGTGAGTAATGGGTAGAGTATTCCCGCATGTACGCCGCATTGAGAGAGCGGCATGAGTATAAGAGAGAGAAGTGGTGTAGCCCGTGAGAGTGCATGCGAATGAGGGCTATACCCGAGAGTACCCGAGAGAGAGTTTATACGCTCACATGGCCAAAGGTTCCGAATCCATGCATAACCGAGTCCGATCGGCTGGAATGAGTACAAGTCATGGAGAGCGGGAGCGAGTCCCGGCCGTGCCTCCGGTAAGATGAGGCCGTGACTTACAAAAGAGAGTTAGCAGAAAGAGTTAAGAGAAAGAGAAAATAGAGAGAAGTATAAAAGAAAGAGTAAATGAGAATTGTAAGGAAAGAATTAGAGAGAGTTACAGGGATAGATGAGTAGAGGATTTACTTACTGAGCATTAGTTATGCTCACCCCGTTGTTTCTTATGTTTTTGGAGGATCTAGGTGAGGACACAGTCGGATGGGCATCGGTAAGCGAAGGGAAATGGCTACACTGTCCACCTTGTTTTGATACTTTTGTACATGATACAACTTTTTGTGTAAAGAATGTATATGTTTAATAAAAGAAAAATTTGGGCCCAACTTTTTATGCTATATTACATGTATTTTACTATGCATATTTTAAAAGAATATGAGTAGAATGGAGTTGTTACAGCTGGCCTCCTTCAGACATACTGGCAGGTAAAGCTTATCGGGTTGATGCGTTCGAGGAGCACTTCCAGCAAATCCGAATCAAGGATGATAGAGTTGCTAAGTATCGTGAGCATGATGTTGGTTTCGAGCGATGGAGTAGAGCTTACTTTCTGGAAGAAGGTTTGATGTCATGACCACGAACATAGCCGAGTCCATAAATTCGAAGTTGTTAATAGAAAGAGAGTTTCCAATAGTTGCACTTTTGATGCAATCCAAAGGACACTATCGTGGTGGTTCCATGAGCGTCGTACGGAGTCAGATAATTTTACTACAACCCTTGTTCCGTCAGCTGAAAAATTATTGCAAGAACATATAGAACTGTCAAATGCACTGTTTGCCTATCCTCTTAATGCTCAAGAGTTCACTGTGCGCGGCTATGGTCCAGATGCTCTAGTTAACCTTGTTAGAAAAACTTGCAGCTGTAAAGTGTTTGACATTCAACGTTTACCTTGTCCTCATGCACTAGCAGCACTGAAACACCAACGGAAACCGGATTTTGGTTCAAGAATTTACATGGAACTTTGCTCCCCTTTCTATATGGCAGATCACTACATGCTAGCTTATTCAGAAACGATATATCCAGTGCCTCCAGAAGAGCAGTGGGTAGTGCCGCCAGAGGTGGCTAACATTATCATCCACCCGCCATTCAAGAAGACAGCAAAGGGGAGAAAAAGAGTTAAGCGTATTCCATCAGCCTTTGAGGTTCCCCGAAAGATGAACAAATGCTCAATTTGCAAGCAACCTAGCCACAAGAGAAGCAGTTGCCAAAAGCAATCACATGCAGATCCAGAAAATTAGGTTCGAAGAAGGATGAAATTCAGGGAGTTGCCAAGGCCAACGGTTGATGAGTTATTGTTTTCAATTATTGATGTTATAAATTTTATTGTTACCTTTAATAAATCATTCTTTATGTTTCTTGTTACATGGCCTAAATATTTGTTGTTGATTTTAGCTTGGAATTAGGTTGTCAAATTGAGAAGAAAGTATAGAATTAATACGTGTTGGTAATTTTAGTTTGTCAAAATTCAGGAGAAAAGCAGGAAAAGTATATATTGCCAATGATCGCTTAAGCGACTAAGTATATCACTTAAGCGACAAAGGGTTTTTCAAACAAGATCGCTTAAGTGATATCACGGATCGCTTAAGCGATCGTGCACTTGGGAAGATGATTCTGCCCACGTGCACGATCGCTTAATCGACTAAGACAAAAAGACAAGAATCGGTTAAGCGATATCTATTGCCCAGGTGCACGATCGCTTAAGCGATCCTAGATATCACTTAAGCGACCAAGACAAAAAGACAAGAATCGGTTAGGCGATATCTAGGATCGCTTAAGCGATCGTGCACCTGGGCAGATGATTCGGCCCAGGGGCACGCTGCGATCCACGATCGCCTAATCGACCAAGACAAAAAGACAAGAATTGCTTAAGCGATATCTCAGATCGCTTAAGCAATCGTGCACCTGGGCAGATGATTCTGCCTAGGTGCACGATTGCTTAAGCAATTCACGATCGCTTAATCGACCAAGACAAAAAGAGAAGAATCGCTTAAGCGATATCTAGGATCGCTTAAGCGATCATGCACCTAGGCAGATTTGATTCTGCCAATCACATAATCGCTTAAGCGATCCACGATTGCTTAATCGGCCAAGTGAAAAAGAAAAGAATCGCTTAAGCGATATCTACGATCGCTTAAGCGACCCTGTGTAAACGAAGTTCCTTTTATTACGATCGCTTAATCGACTAACGAAAGATTTAAAAATTTGACAAATACACTCCCACCTACCCAACTTCCCAAATTCCGGCCATCACCGTCGGAAACCTACCGGGAAAGGGCGTTACGACGCATTGCGGTCGGATCAGGCTGATAGGGCATCGATATGGCCTTTTCCGACCAGATCGACCACGGATGTGGCCGGAAAAGGCCAGATCACGGCCATATCTAGCCTTGACGGATGAAAAAGGTGACATCTGGCCATCTGCGACGGCCAAAGATTTGGCCGTCGTTTTCGGTCAACGATGCCCAAGATTTGGTCGTCGTTGACTGTCAACGTCAGCCATTTCATTTGAAAGTCGATGACGGCCCGATGTGGCCTTTTCCGGCCAGATCCACAGTGAATCTGGCAAGAAAATGTCACATCTGTGAATTGCCGGCCATTTTCGATCGTTTGTAGCCGTCGTTGGTGCCAGAATCTTGGAAGTTTGGTGGGTGGGGGTGTTTTTGTTACTTTTGAAACTTTTTCAGGTGGTATTAATGAAATTAATTCAGTTAATGGGTCTAAAATTTATTAAAAAAATACTAATATTTGCTAAATAATTAAACAAAGAAATATTATGGGAATATGATTTATAATATTTATATGAATATTCAACCAAACGCACCATTTATGTTCTGAACAAAGACGAATCGTAAACCCTATATGTTTACCATAGACGTAAATATTCTACATTTTATATGTTTCATACTGACATAAAAGAACTATATGTTTAATATAAATATAATAACGGTCATAGTCCACAAAGACGAATCGTAAACCCTATATGTTTAGTATAGACATATTCAACACTTTATATGTTTCATACGGACGTAAAAGAACTATATGTTTAATATAAATATAATAACGGTCATAGTCCACAAAGACGAATCGTAAACCCTATATGTTTAGCATAGACATATTCAACACTTTATACATTTCATACTGACGTAAAAGAACTATATGTTTAATATAAATATAATAACGGTCATAGTCCACAAAGACGAATCGTAAACCTTATATGTTTAGCATAGACATATTCAACACTTTATATGTTTCATACTGACGTAAAAGAACTATATGTTTAATATAAATATAATAACGGTCATAGTCCAAAAAGACGAATCGTAAACCCTATATGTTTAGCATAGACGTATACATTCTACACTTTATATGTTTCATACGGACGTAAAAGAACTATATGTTTAATATAAATATAATAACGGTCATAGTCCACTGAACGAATCGTAAACCCTATATATTTAGCATAGACATATTCAACACTTTATATGTTTCATACTGATATGTTTAATATAAATATAATAACGGTCATAGTCTACAAAGACGAATCGTAAACCCTATATGTTTAGCATAGACGTAAACATTCTACACTTTATATGTTTCATACTGATGTAAAAGAACTATATGTTTAATATAAATATAATAACGGTCATAGTCCACTAAACGAATCGTAAACCCTATATGTTTAGCATAGACATAAACATTCTACACTTTATATGTTTCATACTGACGTAAAAGAGCTATATGTTTAATATAAATATAATAACGGTCATAGTCCACTGAACGAATCGTAAACCCTATATGTTTAGCATAGCGTTAATCGCTAAACCGATGCTCTGAAATACAATAAATAATATCCGAATACATAGGAACACTTAAGCGATTCGTTGCTTTTACTCCTGCTCGCTTAAGCGATCGGTAATCGCTTAAGAGATCTAGCTCGCGGCAGATGCCCAGATCGAAAATCGCTTAAGCCATCCACTTGTATCGCTTAAGCGATTTTCATAAAACACTCTTGATCGCTTAAGCGATCTCAAATTGCTTAAGTGATCGTGGCCAAGGCAGAATGAATCTGCCCAGATCTATGATCGCTTAAGCGATCTCATGTATCGCTTAAGCAATTCATGGCTTTTACTCCTGGCTGCTTAAGCTATCCATTTGTATCGCTTAAGCGATTTTCGTAAAACACTCTTGATCGCTTAAGCGATCTTAAATCTCTTAAGCGATCTTGTCCAAAGGAGAATGAATCGGCCCAGATCTATGATCGCTTAAGCGATTTAGGATCGCTTAAGCGATCTTGTCCTGGGCAGAATGAATATTTGCCCAGATCTATGATCGCTTAAGCGATCTTATGTATCGCTTAAGCGATTCATGGCTTTTACTCCTGGTTGCTTAAGCTATCCATTTGTATCGCTTATGCGATTTTCGTAAAACACTCTTGATCGCTTAAGCGTTCTCAAATCGCTTAAGCGATCTTGGCCAAGGCAGAATGAATTTGCCCAGATCTATGATCGCTTAAGCGATCTTGTCCTGGGCAAATGAATAGCTGCCCAGATCTATGATCGCTTAAACGATCTTATGTATCGCTTAAGCGATGCTTCCTTAAACGAGTCTCTGTCGATTAAGCAATTCAGGATCGCTTAAGCGATCTTTGTCAAGGCAGAATGAACATCTGCCCAGATGGGTAATCGCTAAGCGATATGACGTATCGCTTAAGCGATGCTTCGTAATAGACTCTTGGTCGCTTAAGCGATTTTAGATCGCTTAAGCGATCATATCTAGAAAAGTCTTAGTCATTTGGGAAACATTTGTACATCACTCATTTCCCTCCCAAATCCAAAAAGAATTTGTATCAATCAAATTCATCACAAATCAAAATATAGGAGACATCAATGTAATCAAGGGCAGAAAATAAAAAATAGGCATGGGATGCGGCAAATATCGAAATATATGGACAAGCTAACCATTAGCCCCAACTTGGGTGAATCAAATAATCACACCAGTATATCACACATTGTAGTGATACACAAAATGAAACAAAACGCTAAAAAACCATTATCCGGCTTGGGTGAAGCAAATGATCACACCATACATAGTAAATTCAACCTGCTAATGAGATATCTTATATAGACGAAAAAAAATTATCTCCCAAATGTCAGATCGAATTCTTTACAAAAATTTCCTATACACTGCCAACAACCTCTCTGAGATCATTGTTTTGTACCATGCCTTCCCAGCAGCCTTTATTGCAGATGCCTCCTCTCCTCTTGCCAACCAGCCTTTGTTTGAGAAGTTTCGTCTCATTGTTTGCCAGGAACCTGCAGACACGTCAACTTTTGTAAATAAAAAAAAACACGTAAATAAGTTACAGTGTGTGTAGAAGAGAAGTTCACTTAGTCCGTGTCTTTCGATAAAGCTCCATATAAGCATGACACCTGCAGCATCAGCACCACAACCCAAGTATCAACATCGACATCACATAAACTACAACATTCAAAGTCCAACTTTCATACCTTTTTATTGGGTTCTGCTCACTCAAAACGGATCCATTTGCCCATGGAAGCAGTCGATAGCCCAGCCCTCCCGACAGTCTCTCATTGTTTCGTCATTCAACCCATCCATCGGGGTGTTGGTCATGTCGAACTCAATAAATTTCAGGACATATACCCTACATTCAGCACTACAATAGGAAGAGACATTAGCATTAGAATAAACTTATAGAACAATTGTATTATATAAGCTAATTTTATATAGAAGTTACCTTGACTTATTTATTGGGCCGGTAGAGTGCTTAATTGGCCACTTTTCGGTTAGTACTTGATCACCCAAGTGCCTAAACATCCCGTTGTCAAGCAACAGCCGCGGGAACAACCTGGACAGTGGCTCTAACTCGACCTCCAACTGCTTGTCTCGACAAATAGTGCGGGTTGCGATCAAGGATCTTTAGCAACCCATCCTCAGATCTAGCGCATGCTATCCGGTGGCATCTCTTTGCGAGGATGATCGGTACACTCTTTTTAACAAAGGCCCAATGTGGCCATATTTGGGTGATCCCATCGTATATACCGCATAATTCTGTCATCAAAATGAAAATCATCGTGGATGCAATCCAAGCATCGGGGCCAATCTTTTTCGCTTTGGTCCTTTTACTGGACCACTAGCAATGACATTTTTAATTAAAGTGTGATATGCCGAAACAAGCCTTTGGCCAAACGCCACATCAGTGATGGCACAGTCGGGATACACCAGATCACCATAAGTAGTCTGTCGTAGCCTCATCAGTGCCAATATCTCATCGATGTGCTGCATCAAATAAAAATAACAAGATAAGTATGGAAAACATAGGTAAAAATAAGGAAAATTAAGCGAAAATAACTCACCGAGTCCTCAAGCCACGTGCCCATCGTCAACAACTTCCTAAACCATTCTCGGGGATAATCCCCTGTCTTACACTTTATATGGCCATTACTTCCTGATCCATTGTAATAGGCATAGAAGAGTTTTTTCTTTTCCTCTATTGGCCTATACAAATCGACATTTGAGTGCAATTTCCCTTGCCCACTTCCTCCCGCTTCCTCCATTTTTACATCCCTGCTTCCTTCGCCTCCCACCTCGCCCTCCTCCAATTATCACCGCCCCATTTCCTCCACCAACCTCCTCCTCTATTTCTGGTTCTTCCTCCATTTGTTTCTTAATTTTCTTCTTCTTTACCTGTGTCACTACCATGTAAGGTGATTTCACAAACTTGCTCTTCCTGCTCTCTCTTTTCAAGCCACTTTGCACTTCAACCGCCTTTAATTCTCTACCAACTTCCTCCTCCATTGTACCAACTTCCTCCTCCACTGTACCAACTTTCTCTCCCAGCTTATCCACTTTCTCCTCCACCCTTTTCATGCACTCTTCCATCTTGTCAAACCTTGCATAAATGGCTGTTGTAAAACTCTCAAACAAGCCGTTTATGAGGTCAACAACCTTATTCTCCCGACCTCGATGTCTCGGCAAAGCGATACTTGTTGTATCGATTTGCTGAGGCATACGAACCTTTTCCTCTCTCTTCTCCTCCTCCTCCTCAGACCTCCGGTCGATTGGAGCTTCATCCTCTTCGGCATCAACCACGTTGTGAAACAATGGCCCCACAACTGCCATCACATGTGTGACCCCTTTTAGGTCCCGTATCAGGTGGTCTATCCATTCATCGCTTGCATCCTCCAGTGTGTTGAAAGATTTGACATAGTCCTCTTCCGCTTCAGCCTCAATAGCGGTGAGAAAGGGACGGACGAGTCCCTGCAATAAGAAACAAAATCAATCAGATTAAAGCGACATTTTAAAGCAATTGCATATTCAAAAGCTTAATCCTTTAATCTTACCCCAACCGTTTGAATCTCAACGTCTATTTGCTCGTAATCCGAATGGGTGTACCTCTGGACATGCCACCACAACATCCTAGGAAATTGATGTTGCACATCCAAACTGTTGCTCCTCCTCCCCCCCCCCTCCCCCTTCTCCCTTTAGCGAAGACAGGGATGGCCTTGTACATCCAAGCCTACATTGTAAGAAAAAAAAATAGTCCATATCATAATTCAAACACATATGTTACAAAAAATATAATAAAAAGCTATTAATATTTACCTGCATTGCCCATGGGAAGCCAAACAAATTGTACATGCTTGGTTTATCCTTCCCATCCCATCTGGCCAGATGGAGTAAAAGAGGTTAATCGCTTAAGCGATACAAATGATCGCTTAAGCGACAGTTCAAAATGTACCCTTGCTTCCGCGGTCTGCTCGTTTTGGCCGGCCTCCTCCTTGTCGCCTGAATCCTCGGAAGACTCCTCCTGCCCTGAATTCTCGTCGGAATCCTCCTCCTAGCCTGAATTATCGCCTGACTCCTCGTCTTCAGAACCGTTTGATGATTCTTCCCTCTGTTCTTGTGCCGCCGGCATCTCCTCTCCCTATCGACCACGTTCACGATTGAATGATCCACCGGAGCAGCCATTGAACTGCTTGCGCCACTGGAATCTAGGATTTGAAGTGGCGTTGGGTTGTCCTCATCATTGTCAGTGTCAGCCATGGTTTTAGATTGAATTTGGTGTCAAAATTTGTAGTTTGGATTGGAAATATGGGATGTATCGTCGAAAATTGCACAGATAGGGTTTAGGGTTCAAGAAATCGATTTTAGGGTTCAAGAAATCGATAGAAAATCATGACTTATTGCCAGAAATCGCGACTATATTCCGTTTAGGGTTTAAGAAATTGAGTTTATGATTGAATATGGTGTGAAAATTTGCAAGTTGGATCAGAAATTGCCTGTCTCCCTTTGGTTCAAGAAATCAATTTTTGCCCTAATCTCCCTTTGGTTCAAGAAATCAATTTTTGCCCTAATGAATTTCGATTAAGCGAGGTGAATAGTTAGTGGGGCTTGTTTTGAGAAATTTCAAATTTTAAAAACTTTTATTATGTCTATTCAGCCCAAATATCTTTTAATCCTTTCATTTTAACCCATTTTACGTGTTTAGTTAGTGGGGCTTGGTCGCTTAAGCGATCTCTTCCGAGGCAGAATAAAATCTGCCCAGATCTATGATCGCTTAAGCGATCCTCTGGTATCGCTTAAGCAATTCCTCGGTTTTACTCTTGGTCGCTTAAGCGATCTCTTCCGAGAGAATAAAATCTGCCCAGATTTATGATTGCTTAAGCGATCCTCTTGTATCGCTTAAGCGATTCTTCGCTTTTACTCTTGGTCGCTTAAGCGATTTAAGAGTTTTTTCTTTTCCTCCAGACTTCCGGATTCATTGTAATAGGCATAGAAGGGTTTTTTCTTTTCCTCCTCTATTGGCCTATACAAATCGACAGTGGACTCCATTTTTGCTTGCCCGCTTCCTCCCGCTTCCTCCATTTGTACATCCCCGCTTCCTTCGCCTCCCGCCTCAACCTCCTCCATTATAACGGCCCCACTTCCTCCAGAAACCTCTTTAACCCCCTCAATTTTGGCTTCTTCCTCAATTTGTTTCTTTGTTTTCCTCTTAATTCCACGTGTTAGTACGGTGTAAGGCGATTTCACAAACTTGCTCTTTCGGCTTTATCTTTTCAGCCCAGATTGCACTTAACCGCCTTCAATACTCCACCAACTTCCTCCTGCACCCTACCAACTTCCTCCTCCACCCTAACAACTTTCTCTGCCACCTTATCCACTTTCTCCTCCACCCTTTTCAACTGGTCTTCCATCTTATCAAACAAACTCTTTATGAGGTCAACCACCTCACTCTCCCGACCCCGACGCCTCGACAAAGCGATACTTGTTGTACCGGTTTGCTGAGGCATACGAACCTCTTCCTCCCTCCCCTTCTCCTCCCTCCTACCGATTGCAGCTTCATCCTCCTCGGCGTCAACCACATTCTCAAGCAGTGGCTCTACAACTGCCCTCACATGTGTGACCCTTTGTAGGTCCCGCGTCAGGCGGTCTATCCCTTCATCCCTTTGATCCTCCAATGCTCAAAAAGATGTGACATAGTGCTGTTGCGCTTCACCCCTAGTAGCGGTGAGGAAGGGACGGACAACCCCCTGTAATAAGAAACAAAATCAATCAGATTTAATCGACATTTTAAAGCAAATGCATGTTCAAGCTTAATCCTTTAATCTTACCCGAGCTGATTGAATTTCAATCTCTATTTGCTCATAATCCGAATGGGTACACTTCTGGTCGTGCCACCGCAACATCCTAGGAAATGTCTGTTGCACAACCGAAGCCCTAATCCTCCCCCCTGCCTTAGCCAGGACAGGGATGACCTCATACATCCAAGCCTACATTGTAAAAAAACAGTCCATATCATAATTCAAACACATATATTAAAAAAAATATAACAAAAAGCTATTAATATTTACCTGCATTGCCCATGGGAAGCCAAACAAATTGTACGTCGCCGGTCTATTCTTCTCAGCCCATTGGGAGTGCTTTAACGCCAGGTCTTTTGCTTGCAGGGACTCCGTGGTTCGCTTAAATGATACCCGTCCCCACGGATAAGCATTAAAGAAGTTCAAGTTACTTACAAACTTCACCCAATCAATATCAATGGCTTTTGTTGAGTCACTAGCCATTAGGATCGAATGTAAAAACAATACCAAGCACAGTTTGAACGTCTCTGAATCGTTAAACTCACCATCTTTTAACTTGTCCTCTAATTCCTGTGCCTTAATAGACTTGTTCCCCGCCAAAACCTTGTTAGCCAACCTTTTGGCTCCTGTATTGTCCGTTATTCTTTTTTCCTCAACCTCACCTGGCAATTCTCCACATCTTAAGCCAGTCACCAACGCATATTCCATCATCCCGAAATGTACTGGCTTTCCATTCACCATGAACCACATTTCGTGCTTTTTGTTGCTTTTTATTAAGTGCAGCAACATATAATGCACTCCCGACCCGCAGAATGTCTTTTTCCATTTTGTGTCTTTTTCCATTTTGTGTCCATATCCCAAAAATGACTAAAACAAGTCTCTTTGAATCTCCTTTTACCATTCCTCACTGTCCCTAAAATCCCCGTTATTCTCGTTAAAACATCCCAACTTGACCTCACTGTCACCCTCACAAGGAAGTACGGTACCGTATCGCTTACAACCTCCAATCCGTACTCTCTATAGTTTACGCTCCGGAAAATCTGCACAATCGATATAAACAAAATATCAGCAAAAAAATTAAACCAAATCAAATATAAACAAAATACGCTCCGGAAGAATCGCTTAAGCGATGGGCAGATGATTCTGCCTCATACAAGATCTCTTAAGCGATCTAAACAAAATACGCTCCGGAAGAATCGCTTAAGCGATGGGCAGATGATTCTGCCTCATACAAGATCTCTTAAGCGATCTGAAATCGCTTAAGTGATACAAAGGATCGCTTAAGAGATTATAGATCTGGGCAGATTTGGTTCTGCCTCGGAAGAGATCGCTTAAGCAACCAAGAGTAAAAGCGATTCATCACTTTTACTTTTGGTCGCTTAAGCGATTATAGATCTTGCCGAGGCAGAATCAACATCTGCCAAATCTAAGATCGCTTAAGCGATCGTTTATATCACTTAAGCGATTCATCACTTTTACTCTTAAGCAATCCAAAATAGCTTAAGCGACCAAGAGTAAAAGCCATCAATCGCTTAAGTCATACAAAGGATCGCTTAAGCGATCTTAGGTCTCGGCAAGTACAAATACCTTTTCTTCGACGGCCTCCTCCTCTTTGGCGGCCTCCTCCTCCTCCTCTGAACTCTCGCCGGACTCCTCTTCCTGGCCTGAATTCTACTTGGCCTCCTCTTCCTCTTCAGAACCGTTTTGCTCCTGTTCTCTCTCTTGTTGTGCCGCCGTCGTCTCCGCTGCTGGAACACCTTCACTGATCAGAGGATCCACCAGAGTAGCCATTTAACTGCTTGCGCGGTCGGACTCTACGATTCGAAAAGGCGTTGGGTTTTCCTCCTCATTGTTAATGTCAGCCATAGTTTTAAGAAAGGAAGAAGCTTTAGGATTGAATTTGGGTGTGAAAATTTGCCTGAATGTGAACTGTTATCGCCGGAAATTGCATAGATGCATTTAGGGATTGAAGATATCGATTTTTGCCTTAATTGGTTTCGATTAAGCGATTTGAATATTTGGGGCTCTTTTTCAAATTTCAAATTTTAAAAACTTTCATTAATTATGATTTTGTCCTTATATGTTTTAATCTTTTCATTTTAACCCATTTTACATATTTAATGGATCCTAACTGTGCCATGTCAGCTTCTCTAAATAAATAAAAAATGGTAAACAGTTTTAAGGCTATTTTTTTAAATCCAAACTTGGGATGGCCCGGTCAGCTAAATTTTCTCCACGATTGCCTGTAAGCATCCCTCCACTGTTTCATTAATTTAGGTTTTGATTATTGTTTGCTTTCGTATTTCAATCCATTCATCGTGTTATTTATATGCATTTGCGATTTTAGTCAATATCTGGAAGGCTGTTGTGCTAAAATTTTCAATTTTGCCGTCTTTTTTTTTTTTTTTAAATTTTGAAGATTAAATTATTTCATGAATCATGAATATAGGTTTTTATTATTGTTTGCTTTCATATTTTAACTCACTCTTCGTATTATATGCATATTATTATTTGTGATTTTCGTCAATTTGTGGAAGGCTGTGCTGTTAGAAATTTTGTTTTCTGTTTTTGTAATTTTGAGGATTAAATTGTGTCATGAATCGAGAATCTAGTTTTTGATTATTGTTTCGTTTTATATTTTAATTGACTCATTGTATTATATGCATTTGATTTATTTGGATTTTCGTCAATATATGGAAGGCTGTTGTATTAGAGTTTTAATTCTGTTTTTTTAATTTTGAGAATCAAATTTTGTCATGAATGGTGAACGGGGCGTGGGAGTTCCTGGGTTTTATATGAAAGGCTTATAAAATTTGGAATCTCTTTGAAGATGAGAGTTACTAAAAAAAAATATCTTGTGGCATGTTTATTTGTGGTTATAGCTATATCAAAATCTGATTGATTTACTTGAAAATTTTTTATTAGATGGACTTTCCACTGCTGCAGCCAATGTCTCAACAATACACGAATCCTTCGAAGACGAAAATGGAATTTCCATGAGGGGTGTGAGAATTTCATGTCGTCCACTCTACCTTGACATGCAAGCAACCACTCCCATTGATCTACGTGTCCTTGACACGATGCTTCCATTTGACCTCGCCCCGTTAAGGTAACGCCCACTCTCGAACTCACTATTACAGTTGGGAATCGGATCTCGCTGTTGAAACAGCCCGCTCTCAAATCTCTGATCTTATCGGCGCTTCTCCAAAAGAAATAATCTTCACCTCTGGCCCAACCGAATCCAACATTGTTTCAATCAAAGGAGTTATGCACTTTTACAAGGACAAGAAGCGCCATGTCATCACGACACAGACTGAGCACAAGTGTGTTCTCGATTCGTGCCGACATATTCAGTAGGAAGGTTTTGAAATTACTTATTTGCCCGTTGGATCGGATGGGCTTGTCAATTTGGATGAATTACGGGCTGCTATTCGGCCGGACACTGGTTTAATTTCTGTTATGGCAGTTAATAATGAGATAGGTGTGATTCAGCCTATGGAAGAAATTGGTCAACTATGTAATGAATTTAAAATTCCCTTTCACACGGATGCTGCTCAAGCATTGGGAAAGATTCCAATTGATGTGGAGAAATGGAATGTTAGTTTGATGTCATTGAGTGGGCATAAAATTTACAGGCCCAAAGGGATTGGAGCTTTGTATTTGAGACGTAGACCTCGAATTCGAGTTGAACCGTTGATAAATGGAGGTGGACAAGAGAGAGGGATAAGGAGTGGGACTTTGCCTACCCCGTTAATTGTGGGGTTTGGCTCGGCTTGTGAGATTGCGAGAAAGGAAATGGATTATGATCATAAGAGAATAACCACATTGCAAGATCGATTGTTGAATGGAATTATGGAGAAAATTAATGGGGTGGTGATAAATGGTAGTATGGAGAGAAGATATGCGGGGAATTTGAATTTGTCATTTGCTTATGTTGAGGGAGAGAGTTCGTTGATGGGTTTGAAGGAGGGGGCAGTGTTGAGTGGGAGTGCTTGTACTAGTGCAAGTTTGGAGCCTTCTTATGTTTTGAGGGCGTTGGGAGTGGAAGAGGATATGGCTCATACTTCGAATAGGTTTGGGATTGGGAGGTTTACTACGGAGGCTGAGGTTGACAGGGCTGTTGACCTTACCGTTAAACAGGTTGAGAAGTTGAGGGAAATGAGCCCGCTTTATGAGATGGTGAAAGAAGGAATTGACATAAAGCAGATACAATGGGCACAACACTGAGACAGTTTGGGGTGTTGGATTGTATGTCAAATGGAGGAAAGCAGCATGTGTGATAGACCAGCATAACCCCCTTCTCGGGCTTAATCCAGTTTTTGTTTCTCGTCTTTGTAAAACTATCATAGGAACTGACCTTATAGGTGGATCTTTCAGTTAAAACATAAGAGTTGCTGTGTCTATGATTCTTAAGGATAGTGGATTGGTGTTTTTTCTTTTTTCTTTTTTTTCTTTTTTTTTATTTTTTTTGAAAATATTCTTGTAAGGACAATTTGTGAGAAAAATACTGGCAGTTTGCGGGTTCGTCATAATAAAGTGTTTCGGGATGTCTTTGTGCAAGGTGAATGGGCCTGTTAGGTTTTTTGTATAGAAGTGGCAATTTGTGTTTCTAGAGTTGTCAAATATAGTATATGTTATTGATTATTACCAGGTAGCAAAGTTGAATTATCTTCTTAAAATTGCATATTTGTAAATGCAGTTTTTATTTAGCGTTTCTATATCATTGTCTATGATGGAATCATGGGTAGTGGAGAACAATCATGAATACTTATTTGCTGATTGATGTTAGGATTTCCATTTTCGAAATTCAATTATGGATTTAAAAATTAGCCTCTGCTGCAAGTTGTTCAGCCTTTTTAATTGTGTCAGTAAAACTCTGCTTGCAAATAAGGTTGATGAATGATATGGATTATCCCTTTCTTATGCATGTGCAATTGATTCAAACTCTTTTTAATGCGGAAATGTTAGTTTGTTATTGAAGAGGTTTGGTATTAGTAGGGAGGTTTGTCTGATCCATTCATGCTTGTTATTGGTAACTGTTAAAGTATCTTTAGGCTTTAATAATGGAGTTTAGTTGCAATCTGTCGTTTATAATTATTTAGCAGAACATACAGTACTTGTAAATTAGTATGATTTGAACTACGAAACCAAATTGAAATTTGTTACCCTTTACCCTCCTACAAAATTATGGTAAGCATTTGCTTTTGATGTGTTGCAGGGAGTTTTGGCTGTAGCCTAATGGATATGGAGACTGGAGAAGGCAAGAGCAACTGTATTTCACTATCTATTTATAAATGTGTGGGCGGTTTTTTATCTCCAGATAGTGAATTGTTGATTCTGATACAATATGATCCCATTAAATTTGAAAATGAATTACTCAGACACAATCTGAACCCAAATTCTGGCATTTCCAGTGTACCAATTCTTGTTACCATTATGTGGCATATAAAAAGTTCAAAGTGCCAAAGTTCTAATGTGCTTTATAAACTGTGCATTATAATTTACAGAATTTGTGTCATTGATCTTATGATTGTGGGTCTCTAATAGCAGTTTTGTTCCTTAATTACTACTTTCTATCTTATTTTTCCTCCCGGTTCAAAACATAATTGGCAAAACAGGAATTATTGGTTGATGACAATATTATCACTCAAGTTTAAGTTAAATATTTGATTGGATTAGTTTTAACAGAGTCATAATTCCTTGTTAAATATCATCTATTAATTGGTCCCTCTGATGCTAAATTGATACAGTAAGCTTCCATCATCCATATATCCAAAAACTTGTCTTCCTCAATTTTGGTCCTTTTTTTTTTTTTTTTGGCAATTATTATTATTTAAGATCAAAATTAATATATAATTAAAATAGAAATTTTGTTGAAAGTTAATGAAAATTAAATTTTGAAATTGAAGTAATATATATATATATATATATAGAGTAAAACTTCTTTATAGTGATATTCCATGTAGGAATAACTTCCATGTAATCATAAATAATTATGGTCTTAACTTAGACTAATATAAAAAGGAATAAACTCTATATTGTAATAAGTTATAATATTTTAGGTTCCCTCTTAAGAAACTTGTCTCCACATAATAATATTTATCTGTATATTGCAAAAAATATATATTATGTTACATTAAAGATTTAAGATAAAATAAAATATTTATCTAAAGTTGTTCGGAACAATGATTTATACTTTAGAGTTGTTACCACATCTTTTTGAATTTACAAGTACATAATAACTCGCTAGTATAAACACATTCTTGTTGAAACCAAAATATTTATAGGTCCTCGGACATGTTTAGAGTTTCTTGGCACGAAACTTTTTGTATTTTCATACTATCATCCCCATGATTATCTCTTTCATCTTCTTGTCTAATTCTAATAATGATTTCTTCTTTAGTTAAAGCATATACGACTTGTTCATTTAGATAATTGAGGAAGGTATTAATATTCATTCGATTAGTGTAGTCTTCTATTAAGTTATAACTTTCTCATAATAATAAAATTAGTTTGGTATGAATATTGTAAACCTTTATTAAGTTATAACCTCCTTAGTAATAAAATTAGTTTGGTCCCACTATTATAACTATAGAAATGTTTTACTGTACTTAATAAAATAGATAGTCTAAATAATCTCGCTCTTAAATGGTGTCTTTAGTGGTACAACCTGAATTTGTCATTGGAAAATAATGGAAATTAAATGAAAACCCATATTTAGGAATTATGCTATGGTACATTATTTAAGTAATTGAATCTTTAAAATCGAATATTTTGTTATGGATAGATAATTAAAACCATGATTTCATTTTTCTTATTTAATATAATGGCACTAACAGACTACCTCAAGTTTTATACATGTTTTGCATGAGGTCATTGATAATAATGTATGCTTTAATTTTAATTTATTTTTACATTAAATACCGAAGGCAAGCTATGAAGATCATCGCACTATTTGCAACATCGAATATCATAAGTTGGACATGTAAACAAAACTTAATATTTTCTGAAAGTAATTGGAATCTTAAAGAAGAAATACTTAGCCTATATCATTAAGTAGAATTTTCTTTTGTCCCATTAAATGGTCAATATTATATCCCATCACTTATTAAATAAACCTATAGTGCAATATAATTTAATAATTTTGGAGAATGCAACATAAAATATTTCAGATTTAATGCAAATCATTTATCATGTTAGAATTAACAGAATAGAAGTAGTGAAACATTAGGAATTTACATTACTATCCCTATAGTTTAGATAAACATACGAGTAAAGTCGGCGGTGGATTGTGCCGTATCTAAAAATTCAAGACCCGTCATGCCGTGAGCCATGCTGTGCCAAGGCCCACAGAAATTCTTGTCATGCTGGCTCACCAAATTTGAAAGCCCACGGCACAGCCCGCTATATATCGTGTCGTGCTGTGGGTTGGTCTACAAATTTTTTTTAATATTTATAAATTGTGGTAATTTTGATTTATTATTAATAATTATTATAAAAATATTTTATATGTTATATTTAATGACATTTTGTATTTGTATTAATTAAAAAAATATATAATCATTATAAAATATAATAAAATAATGAAACATTGAAATATTAATTAAATTTGAATACTTTTTAATACTTATAAGTTATAATTATAAATTATAAATAATTATAAATTATAAATACAAACTTAAAAATTGTGGTTATTTTTTTTTTATTTTTTAATTTTAAATTTTTTTTTGTGTCATGCTATACAGGTCCACGTGCCTTTTTTAAGGCCCACGACACTGTCGTATGATCATGGGCCGTGCTGTGCTTATTTTGGTGTCCTACCTTATCGTGCCATGCTTTTTTTTGTGTCATACCTTACCGTGCCGTGTTTTTTTTCTCGTCTTGCCATGACTCATGAGCCGGTATGGCCCACTGCTGACTCTGGATCTGAGGAGCTAGAGTGAGCTTGGGTGCTGTTTGACTCCTATGTTTATCTAAAATATAGAAATAATATTGTAAACGTCCACTAGTTTTGAAGTATGACCATAACCCTCCGTCGTAGTAGCTAACTGTTAGAATTATATACTTATATGATTCCGTTTTAAGAGTCAAATCGTAAAACAACTCACCTCAAATTGTTTTTTTAAAGTAAGACCTTTGATATATATATTGTGGATGATTTTACCCTTCTCTTTCAATTCACTTCTTTCTTTTTCATCTTTTCTCTCATTTCTCCTCCATGTTTTTGAATTTACGTTTTTTTGTATTATTTGTATAGATTTAGGGGTGTATATTATGTTAATATGTGTCTAATATAAGTAAAACATATTGCATATTTAGAGAGAGAGAGAAAAAAAAAAACTCACTTTCCAACACTTGAATCGAAAGAACCGATTTCTAGAAATATTGCAGAACTCAAGTTGCTCGAGTCCAATCACTTATCAAGGATCTAATTAATTTAGTAGTTTTTATTATTATTTTTTGGTTATAATAAATTTTTAAGTGCTATCTAAACAATGTAATAATATAGTTAGTTATCATTAATTTTATATTTTTGTTTTGTTTTGATTTTCATACTTTGATTATTTAAAATTACTTAAAACATGTAAAAGTATAAATTAACTTCATAAGGAGATATGTGTCAAAATACTAGTTTTAAAATATTTACAATATGTGAAAATAAACAACTCAACACAAAAAAACATAAAATACATGTTTGTAATGGCAGTTACAATCATCCTACAAATTAACTGCAAATTATCCTATGTATATAAAATCATTCAATGTCTCGCTCTATTTCTCTAGTTATCACTTGACTACTCTTGATTTCCGAAAAAAAAAAAAGGGTTCTAATCTCTATCCATTACTTGAAACACAATTTTTGTGAAATTTAGTTTTCTAATCATTAATTTAAGTCACTATTGATTTTATTTGTTTTGATTTACGTTGAAAGAATTTGTGGGTAACATGAATATTGTTTGTTACGAGAGTGGATTGTATGAGTAGATTCCCAGAGATATTATCCGCTTTGGGTCCATAAGCTAAGTTGTTGACAGGCTCGTATGGTTTTATCCTGAAAAGGTATATTTGGGTTTTTGAGAGTGTCATTGTGCTATATAAGTGACTAAGGCCCTCGTCTCCTCCCCCCCCCCCAACTTTAGAGGTTAAATAAAAAGACAATAATGGCCTTTCACCGTTAAGTTTAATGGTTAAACTTGAAAATTGGGTGGAACATTGATAGTTTTCGAAACTAAGCGTAGGTAAATGGAAATTGGCTTTAATATATACATGCCACTGAGATTCTTAAAACATCAATACGAGTAGATTCATTGAAAAAGAAAGTTGATGTATATACACAAATGTCATCATAATCTAAGATTTTTTAAAGTAGTGTAAAGCTGAAGCATTGTGTTTAAATTACAAATATTTGAATGGGAATAACATGCATATCCACTCTGAATTGTAAGTGGGGTTATTAAAGGCCCACAAGAAATAGGATGATCCCTCCCACTTCCTTCAAACAGTTGGCGCAATGACAGAAGTTGTGAAAGAGGATCCAAGGTGTCCATCTCCAACGGTCTCATTGCCAGTTAGCATTCACTTTGCCATTTCCAAATTATGCTCCCAAACTAGTAGGTCCACTTCATCCTTTCCCTCAATTCAATGAACACTCGCTCTTGAGGAAAGTGCAATTAACTATATTACAAGGTAAATATTAAAAACACTTTTTATAATAAAGGTATTTGTAATTTTAAATATTTATTAGGGGTTTGATAATTACAATGGTGGCTTTATACCTTTTAAACGAAACAAAACCCTCTGTTTACATAGTAAAAGATTTTTGAAAATCTTTGAGATAATGTTGGCATAATAATGAGATTAGAAATTAAAAAAACAAAAAAACAAATGCCGGCAGAAACGGCGATGATTAATGTTGAAGAGGCGTTACAAAAGAAAGAAAGTGGGGTAATTGTAACATAAATACAGTGGTGGTAGTGGGTCCTGACAAAAAGGAATACTACAACCCTCCCCATTTCAGCTTGACAGCTTCATTCCAACCCCACTCCCTCCCCAACTGCTATCTCCCTTCTTCTCTTTATATACTTCTTTTCTCTCTTTTCTTTTCTATACGTCTTCCCAATTCTCTTTCTTGCACAAACATCATTTCAAACTATTACTTCATCCATGGCTGAGGAAGTTCACCAGTCTGAAGCTCATCAAACACCTGTTTCTCAGGTTGAAGAAGTTGTGGTTGTAACTGATGAGAAGACTGCGACAATAACAAGTGCGGCTGTGGAGAAACCGGTGCCGCAGAGTGAAGAGGAGGATCAGTTGAAGCCTACCCACGTTGAGGACGCTCCGCTTTTGGAGACTGAGACTGTGAAATCCGGTGGTGATGATGGCGAGAAGGTGCCTGTTTCAGATTCTTTCAAAGAAGAGAGCACTAGAGTTGCTGATCTTGCTGATAATGAGAAGAAAGCTCTTGAAGAACTTAAGCAGCTTGTTCAAGAAGCGCTTAACAAGCATGAATTTAGTAATGCCACCTCATTATCATCAGCACCACCCACCGCACATAAAGAAGAAGAAAAGAAAGCGGCTGCTGTGGTGTCTGAGGAGGAGAAAAAGCCAGCCCCGGAGGCACCAGCCGAAGCGGTTCTCGAAGAACCACCAAAAGCGGAGCCTGAAACCGTTGTCGAAGAAAAGAACGAAACAGAAAAGGAGGAGAGCGCTGCTGTGGCGGAAGCTGAAGTGGTAGAAGAAAAGAGAGCTGCGGTTGTAGTTGCTGAAACGGTTGATGACGACGGTGCAAAGACTTTGGAAGCCATAGAAGAGACTATTGTAGCCGTGGCTTCAACGGCTCCACAGGAGCAGCCCGAGTCTCCGGCCAAGGATCAACCAGAGTCAAAGGAAGCCGTGACTCCACTAGAAGAACCTAAAGATGCCAAGTCTGAGACTAGAATGCCGCCGGAAGAGGTTTCCATTTGGGGCATTCCACTTCTGGCGGATGAAAGAAGCGATGTGATTCTCTTAAAGTTTCTCCGGGCAAGAGATTTCAAGGTGAAAGAAGCCTTCACAATGCTGAAGAACACGGTTCACTGGAGGAAGGAGTTCGGCATTGATGAGTTGGTTGAAACAACAGACTTGGGTGATGATTTGGAGAAGGTTGTGTTCATGCATGGTGTTGATAAAGAAGGACACCCAGTTTGCTACAATGTGTATGGGGAGTTCCAGAACAAGGAGCTTTATCAGAAAACGTTTTCTGACGAAGAGAAGAGGCAAAAATTCATGACATGGAGAATTCAATTCCTGGAAAGGAGTATCAGAAAACTGGATTTCAGCCCTGGTGGGATTTCCACCATTGTTCAGGTTAATGATTTGAAGAATTCTCCTGGATTTGGGAAATGGGAGCTTAGACAAGCAACCAAACAGGCCCTTCACTTGCTTCAAGACAACTATCCAGAGTTTGTTGCCAAACAGGTAAACATAAAAGTTTCACCACAGGATTTTTGTCTTTATGTTAAGTCATACAAGAAAAGAAAACATAGCATTGCTGATTTTGTTTTGAATGTGTGGTTTGTCATTTTAAGGTGTTCATCAATGTGCCATGGTGGTACATGGCAGTTAATAGGATGATAAGTCCATTTTTGACCCAGAGGACTAAAAGCAAGTTTGTCTTTGCTGGTCCTTCCAAATCTGCACAGACCCTTTTCAGGTTTGCAGATAAATTTGTTTTCTTTTCTCTCTTTTTCATATAATGTTTGTTTGGTGCAATATTGAACATTGGAATGTGCAACCAGATACATAGCTGCTGAGCAAGTTCCTGTCAAATATGGAGGATTGAGCAAAGATGGTGAATTTGCCCCCACTGATGCTGTTACTGAGATCACGGTAAAACCAGCGGCTAAGCACACAGTAGAATTCCCAGTTACTGAGGTGAGTAATTTTTTTGCCTTCATTCTCATTGGTCAATAGTAATTTATATATTTTTCATACAAGAGGTTAATTGTATTTACCCTTAGGGGTTTAAAATATCTGGATATGCACAAATGAAGTTGAGAAGGAATAGACAGTCAACAGATAGAATTTAGACATAATTGACCAAAATCTAGGGGATAAAGTCTTTCTCTCTGTCAAACATTAATAAATATGGTAAAGTACTGGAATAGAGCATCTTTTCTTGGATTCTCTGGTTGGTTTTGTTGTTTTCTAGCCTAGTCCAAACTGGGAAATTGATAATATTAGCCAAAGATTGGTCTGAAAATTTAATGGTTAATTGTGCAGGAATGCCATTTGTCTTGGGAAGTGAGAGTGGTAGGATGGGATGTGAGCTATTCTGCAGAATTTGTCCCAAGTGCTGAAGAAAGTTACACAGTGATAATCCAAAAGGCAAGAAAAGTGACCTCAAATGAAGAAGATATAGTGACTGATAGTTTCAAGATTGGTGAACCTGGGAAAATTGTTCTCACCATTGACAATTCAACCTCAAAGAAGAAGAAATTATTTTACCGTTTGAAGACCAAGCCTTCTTCTGGATATCCAACCTTCAAGGATCAACTTTGTTCTGCCTAATAAATATATTATTATAGGGTGTTTAATTAATTTCTCTTCTTCTATGTTTAATTTATTATTATTATTATAATTATATTTTTTGGGTTCTTTATAATGTTATTAAGATTGTATTGTATACCAAATTTTAATTTATTGGGTTGTGAGATGTTGATTTTGAGCAACATTGCAATGGAAATTTTATTGGGGTACGAGAATTGAAGTGATATTATTATTATTATTAGGCAATTTAATTGTGGGTACCTTAAATTTAATTTGTCGGACCATTAAAGATTCAATTGATTAATTTTAAGGTAAAGTTTAAACATAAAAAGAATGGAAATAAAGTAATTTAGACAGCCATGCCATTTATTAAATTAAATGCCTCCAATTGACTAATACTCCCTTTACATTTCCATTACCAAATACCAATTTAGTATCGGCAGATCGATAGACTCGATCTTATCGCTAACCTATCCCTTGGTTATCAATTACTTTGAATTTTTAATTAAAGGAAGGTATTTTGGTTTAATAGGTGCTGAAATTTTAGAATATAATTATTTCCTGACATGCTTTCATAAACATGCTATTTTCTAATTAAATTTTAAAAAATGGGTTATATAATATAATTTGTATGCATTCCAAAGTTTTGAAATTAATTTTTAAGTCCATTTAATAGTAACTGCTGCTTAACGAACACTCTTCTATTACTAATAAAATTATATAATTTTATTGGATTTTCAGCCAAAATCTTTTTATTAATAATAAAACGTTTAATTTTTTAGTTTAAAGGAATTATCAGATACAGATGTTAATTCTTTTAGATAACGTGAGAAAAAGAATTGATGATGGTATGGTATTAATCGGAGAGCTCTTTGTTGGGTTTGTTTTATATTTTTGTTTGGCTTTTGAGGCTTTTGAGGAAAGAGATATTTATTTTTATATGGCAAAAAGTAAATGCAGATCACTACCAACACCTCTTTAGTAGCAATAATTTATTAAATTCAGCCTTAATTTGTTTAATGGTAAAGGAGGTGTTTTTATCTGGTCTCGTCATTCAACAAAGTGGAAAGCATGAAAAGCAGTTACTTACTTCAAAGCTCAAACGAAGTACCTAAAAAAAGAGGTATTCGATGTGAAAGGGGTTTTGGGTTTATCGTTTGATATAGGTTATACATATAAATAAAATTTTAACAAGGAGAACTTGTGAAAATATAATTTTTATTATTAATTGTTTAATTAGGGAAATATATAAAAAAAAAAATCTATAGAAAAAGGGTTTTAAATACAAAAAGATATTAAGTTAAATTTATGAAATATAATATGTGTTTAGTTTTGTTGTTATGTATTGTATGAGTCAAATGAAAAGACTAAAGATCATCTGACTCAAAGCAAAAGATAAAGACAAAAGAAAAGTATGAATTCACCGAAATAATATTGTCGGACAGAGATATAAGAAGAAAAAAAATAAAAAAACACAT
This sequence comes from Pistacia integerrima, assembly GCA_026225825.1. Lineage (NCBI taxonomy): Eukaryota > Viridiplantae > Streptophyta > Magnoliopsida > Sapindales > Anacardiaceae > Pistacia > Pistacia integerrima. Next base: position 14,261,584 of record CM047740.1, on the reverse strand, counting down.
CATCAACTTGCAAACTCTGATTAATTTGTCTCTGATGGGTCCAACGCCGAGTGCAAATTGTAAACCCATGTGCGCTCCGGGGATGTCTGCCTTTACTTATATATAGTATATACACACGCTGCTCTCTTCATCTCACCATGTTATGAGATTTGACGACACCATTATTATATGTATATATATATAAATAAATTTAATAAATTCAAGATTTGTTCTAATTTTATTGATATTATTCTCAATATTAAACTTCAGAATCACTTTTCTCACCAATAAAAGAATATGTCTTTTTTTTTTTTTTTTTTTTGGTATTTGGGATGTTCGGACCAATTTGTGCACACCTCAACTAATTTTTCAGGATTCTGAAGTTAACGGTTAGGTAAACTTTCAGTGGTTGTCCCTAGAGATGGAAAAGTAACCCGCCTGGCCTGACCCGACTCGGCCCGCGGCGGGTTACTTCTTTTGGTGGGTTGGTCCTAACTCGCCCGCCAACAAAGGCAGGCCGGGTTAGGCCCGCCATTTTTGGGGTAATGGCTGGCCCAACCCTAACCCGTCGGGTTAGGCTGTGGGTCGGGCCGGGTTAACCCTATTTTTTGATTTTTTTTTTTTGTTTTATTTAGTTAACTTTTCAAATAAATAATTAACGATTTATAAATGAATAAATGTAATTGTTTTTAGTTAACTTTTCAAATATCAATAATTCAATTAAATTAATTTTTTTTTTTATTAACATTTCAAATATTAATTCAGTTTTAATACAATAAAATTGTAATATAAGAAAAATTAGATTTATTCATTCAATTGATGAAACTTTAGCATAAGAATTAATTATATTTTATACAAGACATGGAAATTTAAGAATAAGACTTCAGTATTTAATTTTTTTATATTTTACGTACCATAAAAAATAATAATAACAATGTGTCAAATATTACAAAGTTTTATACATTTTAATATTTATGATTTAGAAGTATAGTTTAATATTATTGTGTAAAATTATTTGTAAGAGTTCAATCATAATAGTTTAATTAAAAGAATTAAAAAAAAGGGAGAAACTTGAAAAAAATAATTAATTTTTTATTTTTTTTTAATTTTTTTTGGGCCAACTCGCCGGGTTGGCTATTGTAAAGAAATAGCAACCCGTCGGGTTGACGGGTTGCCATATAGCAACTTGACCCGTCCGAGGGTTGTATGCGAGTTGAACTTTTTCTAATGCGGACTGGGTTAGGATTGACCCACCTAACCCGATCTATTTATTTCACCTCTAGTTGTCCCTTCTTAATATTCGTAAAAATTTAAATTGAAGATATCTTAATTAATAACCTAAGAGTTTCAAGTAAACCATCAAACTATTTAGAAGTGATTAAAATTTGCGGCTGTTGGCGGATGAAACCTGGGTCAACCACATGACAGGTGGGGATCGAGCTCGGGTCATTCTAGTAAAACTTTATATGTATAAAATATTGTAGTAATTTTATGCATACTAAAGTTAGTATCCCAATTTTATATCTTGGCGGATGAAACCTGGGTCAACCACATGACAGGTGGGGATCGAGCTCGGGTCATTCTAGTAAAACTTTATATGTATAAAATATTGTAGTAATTTTATGCATACTAAAGTTAGTATCCCAATTTTATATCTCATCATGATAAAGAGTAAACGACATGCTCCACCCAAGGTTTAGCAAAATTCCAGATTTCCACCCATGATTTCATAAATTTCAATTCTTACTCTTATATTAACTTTCATTTAAAAAAAAAAATCTTCAAATAAAATAATTATAAAATATAAAAACCATAACTCATTTTTACTCTTTCTTCGATCATTCCTCATTTTTCTCTCTCTGTCACTTCTCCTGAAACTTCACTGTCTCCCCTTCTCTTTACTTTGGCCCTTTCTTCCCATCCCTGTCTTTTTTTCTCTTTTCTTCTTTACTTCTTCCTCAATTCTTCGTCTCTTTCTTCTTCACTTTTCCTCCTCTTGTCTTAGCCTTTTTCTTGTTCTCATTCTTTTTCCCTTTCTTCTCACTTCCTCTTATTCCTTCTTTTCTCCTCCTCCTCTTTCCTCCTTCCCTTCTATTTTCTTTACTTGATGGCCAAAGAAAGCCTTGGCCGCACAATCTGGCCGAGCGATGGCTAAATCGGGCCGGCTGGATTAGATCCGACAATTTAATCGGGTTGTTTAAGTTTAATGCTTCCTGCCAAGTTTCTTTCTCTTTCCAGAGAAAAAGGAAGCTTTTGGATTGGAGATGTGGAAAGTAAAAGAAATTCAAAGCTTAAGTGAAATAAGTTTTTAAAATTTCATAAATCAACCTTAATTTTTTTTTTTCTGTGTTAGCACTGAATCCATGGTGCTTTCCTATTAATTTAAAAATTTTAAATCATCTCCTTGGACATTTGCTTATTTGGACAAACATTTGGAGATAACAGATGAAAATGAGGAAGTAGCTAGAAGTTTGTTGATTTTATAATAGGTTTTAGGTTATGCTTGGTTGTGATATTTTTGGTAACAATGGTGGAGGTTGTGATAATTTTTTATGAGAAGTGGAGGCTGTGAGAAGTTTGGTTGTGATGATTTTTAGTGGGAATGGTGGAGATTGCAATCAAAATCAACTATATTTTTTTTTTCATTTCGGCCGGAATCGCACCCGGTCGGATGCGACCTGGCCGGATGAGGAGATGAAGTGGGAGGAGGGGGAGATGAAGAAGAAGAAGATGGGAGGGTAGTTTGGTTACAGCGGAAGAGGGGAAGAAAAAGAAGATTGGAGGACAGTTTGGTAATAACACACTTTATAGAATCCAAATTCCAACCGTTATTAACGATGGTACTTTAAGCGTAAAAATCTGGAATTTAACATGGAATTTCGCTAAACTGAGTGGGAACATGTCGTGTACTCTTGTGAATGTCGTCAGTACATAAAACAACTGTATTAATTGTGAACGTGCAGCTGTAGTCCTAATTATTGTTGGGTAAAATAAGAGATATAAATATTAGTTTTAGTTATTGTTATACTTTAGATAAAAAGGAAAAAAAACTGTAGGGTCGACAATAGATTATTTAAATTAGGATGTTTTGACGCATGCTTCTTGGTTGCTTTGATAGACCTACTGCCAAATTACACTACCTCCACCTCCATTCATCTTGTCTTCTCCTGTTACATCTCAACTTTCTATATTAATGCTTATATATATATATATATATATATATATATATATATATATATCTACTTTGCTTTTCACATTTCATATCACGTAATATTTAAATGAAAACTATTCGGTTCGAAAACTGGTGTTGGGTTAGTTTAGGATTGTTGTAACTTTTAAGTTTAATAACTTTAAAAATAACCGGTTTTGAAAATAATTTTTTATGTGTTTAGTAATAATTGTAATTTTTATAATTATTGTGATTTTCAAAATCTACATCACATGTTAGGTAAATTAGCTGTCTATGTATAATGACTAAAAAAGACATTTTATTTTTTATAATATTTTTATAATTCTAAATTGTAATGTATTAAAATAATTAAATTATTAAATAAATCATTACTTAATTAATAATTACCAAGTTGATAGAAATTTCTAATTATTCGTTGATTTATTCAATTTCTGAAATTAAATATCATAAATTGACATTTAATATCATACATTGTCAACCTTTGGAATTAGGTTGATTTTATGGAACTTTATAAGTTAACTTACTTATTTACATTATTCAGAAATTTTAGTTTGAAATATTCTCGATAACTTCCAGAAGCAATTCTAAGAGTTCATTTAAATTAGGAAAATTATTAGTTATATTTTCAGGATGAAGAGTTTCGAGATAAAATGCTAAAAAAATTTAGTTCAAAAATAGCTGACTTCAGCTTTTAGATTTTTTTTTTTTTCTATATATTTTAATGTTCATTTATATTTTAAATTTTAAATTAACCTTTATTACTTTTTTATATGAAAAGGAGTGAGCCGGATAAAAAATTAAATCCTGAATTTTCAACAATTCAATTAGTGAAATTTGATCATAATTACTGTATCAGCAAAGGTGTAGGGAGAATTTTAACTCAAGGGAGAGGGGATCTATTAAATTACATTTGTAATTCTTATGAATCCAATTTAAAATTCTTATTTAATGCTTAGATTTTAGAAATTAGAGTTAAAATTAAGGTTATAGTTATAATTATGAAGTATCACTAAATAATCAAATGTAAATAAGTTTTTTTTTTTTTTTAATTTTAATAAAATTGTAGGGAATTAATTATAATTTTAATTAACTTATAAGTCTTACAGATTTAAGAGAACAAGTTAAAATAGAAAAAAAGTATTGGTAATATATGATTCAAGAAAGTAATAATAATAAAAGATAAATTTGGCATATTATAAATAATTAAAAGATCTAGAGAATTTGAAAAATGAAAAGGTCAGTTTTTGATATTCTATAATTAAGGAAGAAATGAAACTAATAAGATATATTATTATTATAGGTTGAAATATTTCCAAGGACTCGTCTCGCCACATGTCACTATCTAACCATGATAAACTCGAGGGGAACTACATGCCGCCGCCCGTAAACCCCACAAAAATCTTATATAAAATAAAATTTAACCCCTATAAATGTAGTAATTCTACTGGGCACCCCTAGTTTTTGAAAGTAACACTATAGCCTCGGTAAATGTAACTTTCTAATTGCTTTCTGGCCTCGTTATTCATTGAAAATAACATTTTAGGTCCCATAGAAAATATTTTCTGGCTCCGCCACTGGTTGCCTAGTACCATGAACATATTGATATGTCTAAAGATGGGTTGACAACCTACTCTCAAAGAGAGAACCATGAAGGTCATCAACTCTCGCTTATTATGGGAATCCTATGAAGGTAGGGTGGCGATTAAAAGGAGAGTCATCCCTTGCTTGCCCATAATTACCACCCAAACGTCCATGTAATCTTCGCCAAGGCAAGGATCAGTTAATGGTGAAACAGCCATTTCCATGTCTATTCCTTTTTCACAAACAATACACGTGTAAGCTTCACATGGATCTTTCTAGAGTTTCGGTTAAAGTATAAGGCTCATACAATAACAAAATAGGCGAGGCGGGTGTTGAGGATACTTTGCCTCAATCTAAGGCATAATATTTGTAACAATTTTGACCCATGATTCTAGCCTTAATTCTATGATATTCTTTCCATCATTTCCATTGTAATTGATATGTAAATATTCTAGATTGATTTGTAAATATTCTGTGCATCTATATAAATAGAAATACTCACCACTTCAAGCAGTGTGCATTGTTTTAAAACCCTGCACGAGGACAAACCGCTTTGTCAGTCTGGGTCACGGTCAATCACCCAACCGATTGGACCGGCTTGGCCTGACATCAGCAATATTTTATTTTTAAAAAATTACATATTAACCCCTTAAATTTTAATATATTACAAAAATTCCCCTAAAAAAGTTTAAATTGGTCCCTAAAATTTTTATTTATTCCAAAAATACCCCAATAAAATTACCAATTAATCCCTAAACTTTTGATATATCTTCAAAATACCCCTATAAAATTACAAAGTAACCCTCATAATTTTAAAATATTTCAAAAACCCCCCTGAGACCTAAACCGGACCGGAGAAGCTACCGGTTCACGGTCCAACCGGTCCGACCGGTCGGTCCGGTCCGGTTTTTAAAACAGAGGCAGTGTGGTGAATTCTCTTCAAACTGTCTCATGGTATCAAGAGTAGTCTTGGCTTAACATCCATCGATCCTTCAACCTTTCCATGGCTGCCGAATCTAATCCCACCCTCCTCATTTTCCACACGATGATTCACATGGTAACAATCAAGCTCTCCTCCTCAAACTACCTCCTATGGACAAGCCAACTCCTTCCTCTTCTTGAGAGTCAAGAATTACTCCAGCATGTAGATGGAACTCTTGAGCCTCCTCCACGGTTTGACCCACCCAACTCTCAGACACCAAACCCAAATATCTGATGTGGAAAACCACTGATCAAAGGCTTTTTAGCCTTCTCCTCTCCTCCCTCACCGAGGAGGCCATGGCTGAAGTCGTCAGACTCTCCACCTCCCGCGAGGTCTAGCTCACCTTGGAAAATACCTTCAGCCACCGCTCCAAAGCTCGCGAGATTCGTCTCAAAGATGATCTCCAATTGATGAAGCGTGGACCACGCTCTGTCTCCGAGTTCTCTTGTGCTTTCAAGGCACTTTGTAACCAACTCCATGCCATTAGAAGACCAGTTGATGGCATGGACAAAGTTCATTGGTTCCTCTGCGGACTTGGCGTTGAGTTCTCGTCGTTCTCCACTGCGCAGATGGCTGTTACTCCTCTCCCTTGCTTCGGCGACCTCGTATCCAAAGCTGAAAGTTTTGAAATGTTCCAGAAATCCCTTGAAACTTCGAGTCCACCCACAACAACATTCACGACCATAAATCGCACCTCTGATCGTGCGCACTAGAAAGGTTCTTCCTCGCGCAACAATCGTGGACGCAATGGCACCAATGGATCCCCTAATCATGGCCATGGACGAAACTTCTCTGGCCAAGGACGTCGCCCCCCGCGATGTCAGATTTTTCAGACCGAAGGCCATTACGTTGATCGCTGCAATCAGAGGTACGCTCGGCCAAACAACTCTGCTCACCTTGTTGAGGCTTTCAACGCCTTTTGCTCCATGACCGAAAATGAAGCCACTAATTGGTATTTGGACACAAGGGTTTCGGCTCACATGACCACTAACCCATCCATTCTGGACCACTCTAATAACTACACTGGTAAGGATTGTGTGATTGTAGGAAATGGTGCTTCTTTACCTATAACTCACACTGGTACCATATCTCCTAACCCAAATCTTCAATTACTTGATGTTTTGGTCGTTCCTCATTTAACCAAAAATCTTTTGTCCATTAGTAAATTAACTTTTGATTTTCCTTTATCTGTCACCTTTACTAATGCTTCTTTTACTATTCAGAATCGTCAAACGGGAAGGGTGGTGGCAACCGGTAAACGAGATGGAGGTTTATATGTGCTGGAGCATGGACATCCCACCTTTCTTTCTGTTCTTAAAAATAAATCGCTTCATGCCTCATATGATTTATGGCATGCTCATTTGGGACATGTGAATCACTCCATTATTTCTTTTTTAAATAAAAAAGGTCACCTTCATCTTACATCTTTATTGCCTTCTCCAACGCTTTGTAGTACATGCCAAATTGCTAAAAATCATCGTTTGCCTTATTCGTGTAATGAACATCGATCATCTAATGTGTTGGACTTAATTCATTATGATATATGGGGCCCTTCTCCCATCAAATCCAATTTACGGTTTGTCTATTATGTTATCTTCATTGATGATTTTTCTCGCTTCACTTGGCTATACCCTTTGCGTTTAAAATCTGAATTTTGTGATATTTTCCTTCAATTTCAAAAATTTGTGGAAAATCAATATTCTGCGCGTATAAAATTTTTTCAAAGTGATGGCAGTGCAGAATTTACTAGTAATCGTTTCCAAGCGCACCTCCGCGCCTCTGGCATCTATCATCAACTATCTTGCCCATATACACTTGCTCAAAATGGTCGCGCTGAAAGGAAACATCGCCATGTGACTGAGATTGGCCTGGCTCTTCTTTTCCACTCCCATCTTTCTCCTCGCTTCTAGGTTGACGCCTTCAGCACTGCAGTATACATTATCAACCGCTTGCCCACACCGCTTCTTGGAGGTAAGTCCCCTTTTGAGCTTCTTTATGGTTCCTCTCCGAATTATGAAAATTTCCATCCTTTTGGTGTCATGTTTATCCTTGTTTGCGTGATTATATGTCTAACAAATTTTCTCCTCGCAGCATACCTTGTATTTTTCTGGGATATAGTCCCTCCTACAAAGGTTTTTGCTGCCTCGATCCTACCACTTCTAGACTATACATCACCCGACATGCACAGTTTGATGAACATCACTTCCCCTTTCTAGACTCCTCTCAAGGTTAGCCTCTCTCATCTCTCCATTTTTCCAACTTTTTGGAACCTAGCTCATCTCCTACAGACACACCTTCCCCTTATCCCCAGCACCCATTCTCCTAACATTACTCAATCCGGATCTAACCCGTGTGTTATTTGTACTGACCCAGTGGATGAGTCTGTGTAGGTTATTAACTCTTTTGCAAGTTCTCCTTCAATGCACTCAGACCCTAGACCATCTCCTGTTGAGCCTGACACTGCTTCTTAAGTTCATGATCTCACTCCAGCTCTAGCATTTCCATTGGGTTCTCACCCTATGCTGACACGAGCCAAAGCTGGCATTTTTAAAACTCACCACCTGGTGAACCTTGGTGTCTTGGACTCATCTGGTCTTCCTTGTGCTCTTCTTACCTTTACTGAGCCTAAAGGATTCAAATCTGCTACAAAGAATCTTGCCTGGCTCGCTGCCATGGATGAAGAGATGCAAGCTTTGCAAAACAATCGCACCTGGATTTTGGTCCCTAGGCTTACTAACACCAACATTGTGGGCTCTAAATGGGTGTTTAGGACTAAATATCTATCTGATGGATCCATTGAGCGTCTCAAAGCTCGTCTTGTTGCCAAGGGCTATACACAGGTACCTGGTCTCGACTACACTGATACTTTTAGTCCTATTATCAAGGCTACCACTGTTCGTGTTGTGCTATCTATTGTTGTGACTAACAAATGACCTCTTCGCCAACTTGATGTTGAGAATGTGTTTCTTAATGGCACTCTTACTGAGCATGTGTACATGGAGCAACCTCCTGGATACATTGATCCTCGTTTCCCTAATCATGTCTTTTAGTTAAAGAAAGCTCTTTATGGCCTAAAGCAAGTGCCTCTTGCCTGGTTCCAACGCTTTAGCTCCTTCCTTATTCAACTTGGTTTCTCTTGCAGTCGAGCTGATACTTCTCTATTTGTCTTCCATAAAAACTCTGATATCATTTATTTGCTTCTATATGTTGATGACATTATTATTACTGGCAACAACTCATCTCTCATCCACAGATTCACTTGCAAACTCAACTCTAAGTTTGCCATTAAGGATTTAGGTCCTCTCAGCTACTTTCTTGGCCTTGAAGCCTTGACAACTACAAATGGCCTTTTCATCAGTCAGTTGAAATATGCACGGGACATTCTTACTCGAGCTCGTTACTTGACAGCAAACCACTCCACACTCTTATGGTTGTATCTTAGCACTTGTCTGCCGAGGGTCCTCTGTTCTTGGATCCTACTCTTTACAGATCTCTAGTTGGCGCCCTTCAATACTTGACCATCACACGCCCAGATATTGCTCATGCTGTCAACTCTGTCACTCAATTTCTGCATGCTCCAATAGCAGATCATTTTCTCGCAGTTAAGCGAATTCTTCGCTATATCAAGGGCACTCTTCATTTTGGCATCACTTTCCGCTCCTCTACCACTCCCAGTGCTCTCATTGCTTACTCTGATGCTGATTGGGCAGGATGCCCTGATTGTTAGTAAACGGTCCCGTATACGCAGTGGAAACAAAAATAATATAACTCAGGGATCGTTTACATGAGCCAAGATCAAGGGTATAATTTTACGATTTATATTAAATAAAATCTGCATAAATATTCAACATGAGTTTAAAGAAACAAACGCACATTGAAGGCTCCTCAAAATTTATCGACGAATGTTTTGCTACCGATCCAAGTGTAGGATCGAACCTGTGTAGTCCACACGAAGACAATCTCAAAAGAACCAAAGAGGGATTTGCTAGATCCTCTTTGGCTTCAAGATTGAGAAGAAAAGAAGAATCAATGAAATTGATTTCAAGGCAAAATCAATCTGCCGTGGGAGTGTCAAAATGGGGCTGCTGTGTGTTTTTTGTTTTTCAAAAAAAAATCTCTTCATTAAAAATCACACACTTTTTCCTTTTATATTTAAAAACAATTTGCCCTAATCCCATACGGAATAGGCTTGGGCTCCAACCCAAACGCCCCATGTTGCCAAACACTCCCAATTTGATTTATTTTATTTTCCATCATTATCTCAATTAAAATCAATTAATATATATATTTAAATATATATGTATTAACATTTAACAATAATAATAATATATTTAAATATGTGCGAACACACATTTAAACGTAATTTCGCTTATTTAATTTTTCTAACAAATTAAATAAAGGCTACGACCTCAAAGAAATTTAATTGCCACCGTGAAATTACCAAAATACCCTTTCGCCTTAAAAGACGAAAATGCCCTTTTTTCTTCTTGCATCTTAAATTGTCTTCTATGTGTGTGACCCATAGGCTCCTCATCATATCGGCAGTGTATAGTATCGCGATTAACACCAATTAATCGTCCTCACTAATACACACACCAAGATTGCCCCTAGCAAGGCATCATGGCCACCCGATAGATTCGGATTCAGAAAGTAGCTACCTGTCAACGATATGGTTACCGTGCAATTCGATCCTTTCATCATTCGTTATCTCGATGAGACGAAGGCATAGAAATAGTGTCAACCTTCGGTTACTCTCGATATTATTTATTTAGTTTCTGGACCAATGACCCGTATTATAAACTGGATAGAGCAACAACTCAATCCCACTGTGGCCACAGTTTTAGTGTCATTACCATATACTGAATTGCGTCGTGAGATAATTTTCTCCCATACCCGGGAGTGATGAATCCTCTGTCAATCCACCATAGTCTTGATACACTTCTTGATGCAGCCAATCACCACCGTATTGACAGCTCTGAAAAGAACTGCGTTAGGCTAGTGTCAAACTACACCAATCGGTGCACAAGGCGCTCCGGTGATCTCAAGTCTAAGGATCACATGCATCACCATTCGTTAGAGGATTTGTTCCATAGACACTGGGGTTACCATCCATATGGAATCCTCTCGGTGGGTCACCCGTTGAACTTGCCCGTGGTGTAATCGCCACAACAAACACCCATGTGTTGCACCAGTTGTCACCAAACAACCTTGACAAGTGAAATCGCCACCGCCTTTCGACAGGTCGCTTCAACACTATGATAGCCTTACCGTATTATCGTGCCCTTAGTTCGAATAATACGGGGCTACTGGACGTTTCTAGAATGGCCACCTTATGTGCTCATAGGGTTCTCACTATCAAGATTTGAAACACTTGATACCCTCGTTACGGCTCTACCATTCTAAGGACATATATCAATACATATTGCAATAATAATGCTTTACGCGATATAGAATAAAATGCCTTTTATTGATTAATGAACATTATTACAAAGAGTCAATTCTACAATAATTGATTGGCTCTAGGCATCTACTCTGACAATCTCCCACTTGCACTATAGCCAATCATTCATGTATTTAATACCAAATGATCTCAAGTGCCTATCATGCTTTTGCTGCGACAGAGGCTTTGTTAGTGGATCTGCGAGATTGTCGCCAGTATGCACTTTACTAATCTGCACGTCTTTCCTTTCAACTATCTCTCGATGAGATGGAATCGTCGAGTATGTGTCGGATTTCGATGAGACCGTGGTTCCCTGGCTTGAGCAATTGCTCCATTGTTGTCACAATAGATGTCTATAGGATCAACAATCGTGTGAACCACACCAAGTTCAGTAATGAACTTTTTAATCCAGACTGCCTCCTTGGCCGCATCTGATAATGCAATATACTCAGCCTCCATTGTAGAATCCGCTACTGTGCTTTGCTTGGAGCTCTTCCAGCTCACCGCACCGCCATTGAGACAAAATACAAACCCCGATTGCGATCGATAATCATCTTTGTCCGTTTGGAAACTAGCATCACCTGTATCCTCTTACGGGGTGAACTCATCTTCCCTCCATAAACCAAGAACATATCCTTAGTCCTCTTCAAGTACTTAAGAATATTCTTGTGACCATCCGATGCGCTCACTGGATTTGATTGATATCTACTACAAGTGCTCAAGGCACATGAGACATCAATCCGAGTACATAGCATGGCATACATGATGGATCCAATTGCTGATGCATATGGGATCCTCTTCATCTTATCTCTCTCATCTTGTGTTTTAGGACACAATTCCTTAGAGAGATAAACACCATGTGACATCGGAAGAAATCCTTTCTTGGATTCTTCCATACTGAATCGTTTCAATACTTTGTCAATATATGCACTCTGACTTAGGCCAAGCAACCTACGCGATCTATCACGATAGATCTTTATACCAAGGATGTAGGCCGCTTCCCCTAAGTCCTTCATGGAGAAGCACTTGGATAACCAAGTCTTTACCGACTGCAAGTTCGGTATATCATTCCCGATCAAGTATGTCATCGACATACAACACTAGGAATGCTACTGCGCTCCCCACTCACTTTCTTGTAAACACAGGGCTCATCTTCGTTCTTAATAAAACCGAATTCTTTTACGGCTTCATCAAAACGAATGTTCCGGCTCCTTGAAGCTTTGCTTGAGTCCATAAATGGATCTCGCAACTTGCATACCTTATTAGCTTGACTATCAAGAACGAAACCATCAGGTTGTGTCACATACACATCCTCTTCAAGGTTTCCGTCAGAAAGCGCTTTTGACATCCATTTGCCAAATCTCATAGTCATGATATGCAACAATTGCAAGCATAATCCGGATGGATTTAATCATGGCAACCGGCGAAAAGGTTTCTTCATAGTCAATGCCATGAATTTGTTTGAAACCTTTGGCAACCAGTCGTGCTTTATAAGTATGCACGTTGCCATCCATGTCATTCTTCTTCTTGAAGACCCATTTACACCCTATGGGTTTTACCCCTTCAGTGGTTCCACCGAGACCACACTTGGTTCTCGGTACATGGAGTCCATATCGATTTCATGGCTTCAAGCCATTTAACAAAAATCGGATCCGATATAGCCTTCGTAGGTTCTCGGGTTCATCGCCTTGGTAGACCAGTACGTCACCATGTTGAGTCACGAGATAACCGTATCTCTCGGGCTCATGGCGTACTCTCCCAGATCTACGTAGCTCCTGTGCTACTTGAGGTAGTTCACTTTGATCCACAAGTTGTGGAGTAACCTCCTCATGATGCTCAACCACTTCTTGTGGCACATTATCCCGTCCTTCGTCTATTATATCTTGTGGTTCTAGAACTTCATCGAGTTCTACTTTTCTCCCACTAGTACTTCTTAGAAAATATTCCTTTTCTAGGAAGACACCAGATCGAGCAACAAAAATTTTGCGCTCTTCTGGGTGGTAGAAATAATATCCTTTGGTCTCCTTTGGATACCCCACAAATATACATTTACAGGATTTTAGGCCCAGCTTGTTCGAAGTCAATTTCTTAACATAAGCTTCGCAACCCCAAATCCTTAGATAAGACAAGTTGGGCTTTCGCCCACTCCATAGCTCATATAGAGTCTTATCTACAGACTTTGACGGCACACGGTTCAAAACGTGAGTCGCAGTCTCTGGGGCATAACCCCAGAACGATACAGGTAAATCACTAAAACTCATCATGGACCTAACTATGTCAAGTAAGGTCCTATTCCTCCTTTCTGACACTCCATTGTGTTGAGGTGTATAAGGAGGGGTGAGTTGTGATACTATCCCACATTCCTTCAGGTACTCTGAAAACCCTGAGCTTAAGTATTCACCTCCTCGATCCGACCGAAAAGCTTTAATACTTTTGCCCAACATATTCTGTACTTCATTCCTGAATTCCTTGAATTTATCAAAGGCTTCAGATTTATGTCTCATAAGGTAGACATAACCATATCTACGAAATCATAAGTAAATGTGATGAAGTATGAATATCCACCTCTGGCTTCAATTGTTAGTGGACCACATACATCACTATGGATGATGCCTAACAAGTTCAAGAGTCCCTTTCACTTTGTCCCTGTGAAAGGAGACTTGGTTATCTTGCCTAAAAGGCATGACTCGCATACCTCAAATGACTGGAAGTCAAAAGGGGCCAAAACTCCATCCCTTTGAAGTTTTGCAATGCGAGTCTTATTAACATGACACAATCTACAATGCTAGAGATATGTTTGGTTTTGATCGCTATGTTTAGCTTTCTTGGTTTCAATATTGAGAATATCTTTATTGTTTAAATCAAGAACATATAATCCATTATATAACCTTGCAATTCCAAATAGAATACCATTCAAACTAAAGGACAACAATCCATTAGATATCTCAAAATGATACCCCATATTATCCAAAGCGGATACTGAAATAATATTTCTAGAAATAGAAGGTACATGATAACAGTTATGTAGTTCCAATAATAAGCCCGTAGGCAAAGATAAACAATAAGTCCCTATAGCCAATGCAGCCATATGTGCTCAATTTCCAACTTGTAGGTCCACCTCTCCCTTGGCGAGCATTCTACTCTGCCTTAGACCCTGCACATCAGTACAAATGTGAGTACCACATCCTGTGTCAATGACCCAAGATGTTAAGGGAGAGAAGTTAATCTCAATCATAAAAATACTTGAAGTCGTAGCCTCTAACTTCTTCTTGCTTGCGAGGAAAGCCTTGTAGTGTTTCCTCCAGTGGCCAGGCTTGCCACAAAAGAAGCAGACTACCTTATGCCACTCTCAGGCCCAAGAGCAACCTATCCTTTGGGCTTGAGCTTGGGTTTGGCCTTGGCCTTACCCTTGCCGTAACCCAACCCTTTGGTTTCTGCGCAAGCTTGAACCAAAGAAACAAAGCTTGGACTTTTTCAAGTCCCTCTCTGCTGATCCCTAAGCATGTTCAAGCTTTGACAGGGTTTTTCTTTTTTCCATCGTGTTCATATTGAAATTCATTATGAACGGAGCATAAGAGTCGAGCAAGGATTGCGTAAATAAATCCATTTGTAATTCGCATCCAAGCCACATCCCAAAGTCTCAAGCCTTTCTATGTGCTCGATCATCTTGAGCACATGAGGACCAACTTGGGCTCCCTCAGTCAGACGACTCCCAAACAGTGCTTTCGACATCTTGTACCTCTCATGTCGAGCATTTGTTTCGTAAAGCTCCTTGAGATGTAGAATAATGGAAGAAGCATCCATATTCTCATGCCGCTTTTGCAAAGATAGGTGTCATCGATGCTAACATCAAGCATTGAACGCTATCACATCATCAAGGAACTTTTGATAAGTATCCTTAACTTCCCGAGTGGCATCGGGGATCAGGCTCACCATGTATGGCTTTTCAAGGATATACAATTTCTTTTCGACTTGAGTATAATCCGAAGATTACGATACTAGTCTGAGAAATTGGATCCATCCAACCTGTTTTCTTTCTCGATTATCGGTCGCAGGTTCATAATGCTCATTTTGGTGAATCTACAATTGCAGAAAAGATAAAGTTAATATAAAGTTCATTGTTGTTTAACATGGTCTTTTATTAAACGATGCTCCCACTATTTTACTCAAGCCAATAGCCCTCACTATTAACTCGGGAAAGCCCGTTGACTTTCCTAGTGGACCGAGATCCCATCCTGCCCATTTCAAACCTTCGCTTTGGCGAACAAGCCAAAATGAGTTGATTAGGTAGGCCAACAAACTTAATCCACACCAGTTGATAGCTCCCACTATCAACCTCAAATGTGAGAAAGCCAACAAGCCAATCACACAATCCAATGGCTCCAACCATTTTCCTCAAGTGTGATTCTCAATATCGGTAGAGTGGACACTACATGTCACCACGTACACATAATATGTGTACTACTCTACTATGCCTATGACGCGTTTATCAACCTTCGCTTTGGCGAACAAGCAAAACCGTCATTTTAAGTCGACCCATCACCATTAAGGAAAACTCCAATGTATTTTAACCTCCCACTGTCGCTTTGGCGAACAAGGTTTCGACGAACAGTGGTTTGTTTAAAACCATGGTGATAGAAGGCTTACGTGACTTAATATAATTCAGTTGAGGGGTTTGTTATTTAATGTCTCATCAGATTATTATCTTTGTTAGAATGACATTGTTTGGCATGTTATCAAACATTCAACCTTAGCATGCATTCTAAACAAAAATTAAACGTGCCGGTACATGGCCCAACTAAAACCGATTTCCTCGAGCCTAGAGGAATCGGTGGGTCACCTAGGGGTCCTGTAATAAACATCTTGAGTCTTCAAGTATGGTTGCCTCGTCCTTTGCTTCGTCTTCAAGTACATTACAAAAACTATCGTTCTAAATTTACAATAAATAATTATACAAATTCTTTACATCAATAAATTTAGAAACCTCGATTTACATTCGAGGGGAATTAGATGAGAAGAGAATGTACATCGAGAAGAGGAGAAAGGCAGGACACGCAGGCCCTATTTAATAAAATACAACCATACATACCCAAAAAATATTTAAAACATTCACCCTTAGGTCTAAGGCTCATGTACCGGGCACCATGCAATATACAAACAAGTACAAAGCATACATTTAAAAAACAATCAATTTCTGAAATTTGTGGGTTAATTACTTTACCCCCTGACAATTTCAGATTTGCAGTTTGGTCTAAAAGTTTTGAAACTTTGCATTTTACCCCCTGCACACTTGGAAGTGCGCTTGCTGCAGCAATGAGTTAGATCGCCGCGGCGTGCATTGGTTTTGGTACAGCGCATGTCCGAAGGACGATCGCCGCGGCGAGCGCTATTTTCATAGCGGCTCGAAATCAGGGACGACGCGCCGCGGCGATGAGTTATATCGCCGTGCCGAGCGCTGGTTTTGTCACTAGCGCCAGTTTGGACAATGCTCGCTGCGGCGATAGATTATATCGCCGTGGCGAGCGTACACAGATCTGTAGCTCCGGATCTGTTCATACAAAGAACCAAAAAACACTCTAACCGGATTTTGCAATCAATCAAACACATTGATCTCAACAAAAATCCATCATGCATTAAACCAAACCAGCAGATCATCAACAAATTAAAAATTAATCGATTAATCAGTTTCTTAAAAACATATTTCAAGACAGATTTACGCAGATTCAATATGGCAACATATTATCATCAAATACATGTTATCAACCATACACATAAAAATTGTAAAATTCAGTACTCTAGGCTCTGATACCACTGTTAGTAAACGGTCCCGTATACACAGCGGAAACAAAAATAATATAACTCAGGGATCGTTTACATGAGCCAAGATCAAGGGTATAATTTTACAATTTATATTAAATAAAATCTGCATAAATATTCAACATGACTTTAAAGAAACAAACGCACGTTGGAGGCTCCTCAAAATTTGTCGATTTAATGTTTTGCTACCGATCCAATCGTAGGATCGAACTCGTAGTCCACACGAAGACAATCTCAAAAGAACCAAAGAGGGATTTGCTAGATCCTCTTTGGCTTCAAGATTGAGAAGAAAAGAAGAATCAATGAAATTGATTTAAAGGCAAAATCAATCGGCCGTGGGAGTGTCAAAATGGGGCTGCTGTGTGTTTTTTGTTTTTCAAAAAAAAATCTCTTCATTAAAAATCACACACTTTTTCCTTTTATATTTAAAAACAATTTGCCCTAATCCCATACGGAATAGACTTGGGCTCCAACCCAAACGCCCCATGTTGCCAAACACTCCCAATTTGATTTATTTTATTTTCCATCATTATCTCAATTAAAATCAATTAATATATATATTTAAATATATATGTATTAACATTTAACAATAATAATAATATATTTAAATATGTGCGAACACACATTTAAACGTAATTTCACTTATTTAATTTTTCTAACAAATTAAATAAAGGCTACGACCTCAGCAAATTTAATTGCACTGTGAAATTACCAAAATACCCTTTCGCCTTAAAAGACGAAAACGCCCTTTTTTCTTCTTGCATCTTAAATTGTCTTCTATGTGTGTGACCCATAGGCTCCTCATCATATCGATAGTGTATAGTATCGCGATTAACACCAATTAATCGTCTCACTAATACACAGACCAAGATTGACCCCTAGCAAGGCATCATGGCCACCCGATAGATTCGGATTCAGCAAAGTAGCTACCTGTCAACGATATGGTTACTGTGCAATTCGATCCTTTCATCATTCGTTATCTCGACGAGACGAAGGCATAGAAATAGTGTCAACCTTCGGTTACTCTCGATATTATTTATTCAGTTTCTGGACCAATGACCCGTATTATAAACTGGATAGAGCAACAACTCAATCCCACTGTGGCCACAGTTTTAGTGTCATTACCATATACTGAATTGCGTCGTGAGATAATTTTCTCCCATACCCGGGAGTGATGAATCCTCTGTCAATCCACCATAGTCTTGATACACTCCTTGATGCAGCCAATCACCACCGTATTGACAGCTCTAAAAAAATGCGTTAGGCTAGTGTCAAACTACACCAATCGGTGCACAAGGCGCTCCGGTGATCTCAAGTCTAAGGATCACATGCACCACCATTCGTTAGAGGATTTGTTCCATAGACACTGGGGTTACCATCCATATGGAATCCTCTCGGGTGGGAGGGTCCCAGGTTGAACTTGCCGTGGTGTAATCGCCACAACAAACACCCATGTGTTGCACCAGGTTGTCACCAAACAACCTTGACAAGTGAAATCGCCACCTTGCCTTTCGACGTGGTCGTTCAATACTATGATAGCCTTCAATCATATATCGTGCCCTTAGTTCGAATAATACTGGGGCTACGGACGTTTCTAGAATGACCACCATATGTGCTCATAGGGTTCTCACTATCAAGATTTGAAACACTTGATACCCTCGTCACGGCTCTACCATTCTAAGGACATATATCAATACATATTGCAATAATAATGATTTACGCGATATAGAATAAAATGCCTTTTATTGATTAATGAACATTATTACAAAGAGTCAATTCTACAATAATTGATTGGCTCTAGGGCATCTACTCTAACACTGATACTCGCCGGTCTACCTCTGGTTACTCCATCTATCTTGGAGGAAATTTGATTTCTTGGAGTGCTAAGAAACAACCCACGGTCTCTCGTTCAAGCTGTGAGTCTAAGTATCGTGCCCTTGCACATGCTGCTGCTAAGCTCCTTTGGATTACGCGCCTTCTTCAAGATTTACATGTGTCACTTCCACAGCGGCCTCTCCTTCTATGCGACAATAAAAGTGCCATATTTCTGAGCTCAAATCCAGTTTCCCACAAGCGAGCCAAGCACGTTGAATTAGACTATCACTTCCTTCGGGAGCTTGTTGTTTCTGGCAAACTTCACACTCAGTTTATCCCTTCTCACCTACAGGTTGCCGACATTTTCACCAAAAGTATCTCTCGACCACTTTTTGAATTTTTTCGATCCAAGCGTCACGTCTATTCCAACCCGACACTTAGCTGGGGGTGGTCCGGATATCTAAGGCATAATATTTGTAACAATTTTGACCCATGATTCTAGCCTTGATTCTACGATATTCTTTCCATCATTTCCATTGTAATTGATATGTAAATATTCTAGACTGATTTGTAAATATTCTGTGCATCTATATAAATAGAAATACTCACCACTTCAAGCAGTGTGGTGAATTCTCTTCAAACTGTCTCAGCGGGGGCAGGCCAGGTGTCATGACATTATAGGGCCTCTAAGAACTTTATTCAAAAACCTAAACTTCATTTTAATTTGATTTTCCCATTGGACTTTGTTTAAGAATTAAGCTCTCCTAAAAATTCTTCTAGTGATTTAAATGTCGGAGAGCTCACGCTAACAAAGTTTGTGAGCTGAACATCATACTCTTACTGAAATCCCTACCGCAATCCACAATCTTTTTCTCACAAACCTTGAGTTATTATATTTTTCGATTTCTTTTTTCTTTATGGTATTTCTCTTTCATTCACATTTAAAGCTTGTTACTACGTACTTATACAACAAGTAAACAACTATTAACTGGGAAAACATTAGTCGGTCTCTGTTGGTCCCATTTTTCCAAAGGGCAGATTTAATTTCGATACTTAAAATTTACCGTATAAAATAGTTGTCTTCAAATAATTAAGAGGACGATGCACCATATTTTTCATTAAGCGAAAACTTAAAGGAAAAAGATACATTTCTTAAACAAAAGAGCACGACATAGGTCTGATAATTCTCCCTAGATGGAAGAATTAATATAATTTATTTCATTATAAAAAACCAAACATAGCGTCTTCATTACATGCATTAACAATTCTTGGTACAAAAACAGCGTCGAAGCACTCTTTGAGTTTTGCATCTGCCACCAAAAAAACCTTCATTCCTGCACACAGAAGCGCAGTTGCGGCTACTTATGCATGTTCCATGAAACAAATGGCTTTGTGACTCACAAAGCCTTCCTTCTGTTGGCACCACCATCACTTCTGTAAACTCGCAAGATTAAACATTTACAATTAACAATTAATGAAAACCTAATCAGTTTAATGGTACAGAGTTTTTCTCACTTTACAAAGACTTACCAGAAGCCAAGATAATAAGCAGCAACAAGAAAAACCCAAAGGATCTCTTCTCCATTTCTCTCACTTCAACCAAATCGCTATTTCACTCGCAAATTTGTGCACTGAAAGACACCAAATATATAGAATTTAAGATTGCAGTGAAGTGATATATATATATATATACACACACACAATTAGATGATATTAATAACGTGTACCAAAGGAGTGCATGCATGACCAAGAGGCACCCATATATTTGACACCAGAGCTCTGCACGTCATAATATAGTTTGGTTCTTTCTTTCTAAATAGATAAATAAATGTATAAAAATGACGAAAATTTCTGTGTTGTTTCCAACAGGTGGATGTTTCTCAGCACCTTCTTGACAAATGGAGGTAACACTTATTCTCAACGGCAAATGGAAAGGCATCAAAGTTCTCAGGTTTTTTATGAACATAATTAGCTCAAGAGTGCACATTTTGATGTTGCTTCTGCTGGGATCAACAATTCTGTTGCTTGTATTTATACTGTAAATACAAATAAGTCTGTTAATATCTGGCACCAGATTCATGTACTTAATTTCATTAATACAAACATGGATTCAACTTCTAAATTGTCATTTTTGAACTCTTGTCGACTTGGTAAGTGTAGTCAATTACCTTTCTCCAAATTCTGTCACTCGATATCAAAGGCCTTTTTTTTTTGTTTGGGCCTTTCACCCCATATCTCTGATGAAGAATATCGATACTATGTCCACTTTATTGATGCTTTCAGTGCTTTCAGTGTGTCTATTTCATAGTTAATTAACTGAAGAAAATAAAGAATGAAAGTATAAAAGAACACCAACTCAATTTTTTTTGTGATTTATTTTTTCTATTGAATAAAGAAGACAGAAATAAATAGGATACAATGGTGAGACAATCCCGAAAAGGAATCTCTCTTAAAGGAAAAAAAAAAATAAATCAAGAAGATTTGACAATTAAGAATTCAATCTTCTTGTAAAAGGAAAATAATAATTAAGAAATAAAAAACTCCTAAAATAATAAAAACTTCTAAAAAACAAGATACACTAGCTAATACATAACAAGGAAACCAAACAATTAAATAAATACAATCAACGACTTGACTTTCAACACTCCCCCTCAAGCTGATGCATAGATGTTGATCGTACCAAGTTTCTCTACCAAGTCTTCGAAGTTGGCTCGAGCAAGAGCTTTTGTGAGAATATCTGCAGTTTGACTGGTTGTTGGAGTGTAGCTAACCTTAAAAATTCCTTCTTCAATCTTTTCTTTGATAAAATGTCTATCTATCTCCACATGCTTAGTTCGATCATGATGAATCAGATTCTTGGCTATACTGATGGCGGCTTGATTGTCACAATATAATTTCAGAGGATGCTCCAAGAGAACCTTCAATTCTGATAATAATCTTTGTAACCAAATTCCTTCACAAATTCCTTGTGCCATGACTCGGAATTCTGCTTCTGCACTACTACGAGCTACAACAGATTGCTTCTTGCTTCTCTAAGCCACCAAGTTTCCCCACACATAGGAACAATATCCTGATGCTAATCTGTGATCTACGCACCTCATAATCGATGCTAATCGTGATCTATCACCGAACTCCGCCTTAATCTGCATCTGAAAATATCTCAATATTCCTCTTGATCGTTCTTTGGAAGAAAAGACCCTTACCGGGTGTCATTTTGGTACCTTAATATTCTATAGACAGCTGTCATGTGACTCTCAGTAGGATTGTTCATGAATTGACTTACCATACTTACTGAGAAACCTATGTTCGGTCTTGTATGAGATAGATATATAAGCTTCCCTACAAGGCGCTGATACCTTCCTTTATCAATCAGTGCACCATCATCGTTGTTAACAAGTTTGACAATTGAATCCATATGAGTTTTTGCAGGCTTTCATCCTAGCATTCTTGTTTCATTCAATAAATCCAGAACATATTTACGTTGTGAGACTGCTATACCTTTCTTTGACCGTGCAATCTCCATTTCGAGAAAAAAATTAAGGTTCCCGAGATCCTTGATTTCAAACTCTTTTGCAAGGAATTGTTTAATCTTACATAGTTCCTCCTCATGATCACCTGTCAGAATGATATCGTCCATATATACAATGATAACAACCAATTTCCTATCAGAGGAGTGCTTTACAAATAATGTGTGGTCCGATTGACACTGAGAGTATCCATACTTTTTCATTGCATTAGTGAATCTTTCAAACTAGGCACGAGGAGACTATTTTAAGCCATACAAGGATTTTCTGAGACGACATAGCTTGTTGACATTGAATCTTGATTCTAGGCCTGTAGGAATTTCCATATACACTTCTTCTTCTAAGTCACCATTGAGAAAGACATTCTTTACATCGAGTTGGTGAAGTGACCAATCAAGATTTGCTGCCAAGGATAACAGTACATGAATGGTATTGAGCTTGGTAACAGGAGCAAACGTTTCCTGATAGTCAATGCCATATGATTGAGTAAATCCTTTGGTGACCAATCTCGCTTTATACTTGTCCACATTCCCAACTGCCTTGTACTTTACTGTGAAAATCCATTTACACCCAACCGTTTTCTTCCCTCTCAAGAGTTCAGTAATTTCCCAAGTACCATTCTTTTCAAGAGCTTGAACTTTCTCATCAACTGCAGTTTTCCACTTAGGACACTTGAAAGCTTCTTGAATGTTCTAAGGAACCTGTATCTCTATGATGCTAGCAGTAAAGGCACGGAAAAATGGTGATAGTTTATCATATGAAATAAAATTCCCAATGGGATGCTAAGTGTATGATCTAACTCATTTTCTCCAAGCTATGGGCATATTCAGAATATCATTTTCTAACTCGGAATCAACAACACTATCTAAGCTAGAAATATTGTTACCTAGAATTTTGCTCGAATTTGGACTTGGTTCAGCTTCATGGATTTGTTGAGGAAGTGCTCCTTCCTCCGTTTCCTTTTGGATGTGTTCCTTATCCGGCAAGTTAACAATGAACTCAGTGTTTTCAACAGGTAGGAGTTGATTAGGAGGCTCTGGAGAAATGTGATTTTCTATGGTGATGGGTGACTCAATGAGTGACTCAAAGTCCCAAAATTGATATTCCTGAGTTGAATTCTCCCCCTGAATATCAGTTTTGGGGTTGTAAGACTGTTTTTCAAAAAAGGTGACGTCCATCGAATGGTAGAATTTCTGCGTGACTGGAGAGTAACACTTATACCCTTTTTGATTTGAGGAATACCCAAGAAAGATGCACTTGAGTGATCTAGGATCAAGTTTTCTTCTATGTTATTGATGGGACAAAGATAGAGCACCCAAAAATTTTGGGTGGGATGGTGGAAATAAGACGAGTTGTTGGAAAAGATTTTAGGAGGGTGTGACAAGGTGTGTTGAAATTTAGAACTCTAGACGGCACTCTATTGATAAGGTAAGCTGTCGTAAGAACTGCTTCCCCCCAAAGATATTTTGGTACATTTTTTGTGAACATGAGCGATCCAGCCACCTCTAGTAAATGTCTATTTTTTCTTTCAACGATTCCATTTTGTTGTGGGGTATCTATACATGAACTTAAGTGAACTATTCCTTCTTTTGCTAGAAATTCTCCTAGTTTGGAGTTGAAATAATCTCCAGCATTATCAAACTATAGGATTTGTATTTTTGATTGGAATTGGGTCTGAATAATATTTTTGAAACTTTTGAATATCTGAACCATTTCTGATTTTTCTTTCATGAGGAACACCCAGGTTAATCTAGTGTGATCATCTATGAATGAGATAAACCACCTTGCACTTGTTACATTTTTTATTTTTGACAGACCCCAAATATCACTATGAATCATTGAGAATGGACTAAACACTTTGTAGGGTTGAATGGGAAAATGAGACCGAACATGTTTTGATAATTGACAGATTTAACACTCAAAGGATTTTGGATTTTTGTTAAATAAGGATGGAAATAAATGCTTGAGATACATCAAATTTGGATGACCTAAGCGATAGTGCCACAACATGATTTCACTATCATTATTTTGACGAGAAATAGAAAAAGAATTACCACTAATTGCCTTTTGAGGTTGTTTTTGTGGATAGTGGCACTCCTTAAGGATGTAGAGTCCAGAGCATTCCTCAGCATTGCCAATCGTCTTCCCCAAATCCAAATCTTGAAATTCACAATGAGTGGAGGAAAAATTAATAACACACCTCTTTTCCTTAGTGAGTTTACTAATTGACAATAGATTACATTCCAAGTTAGGAACAAAAAGAACAGAGTTGAGAGTAATGTCTTTTGATAGCACAACTAAACCTGTACCGATAACCTTTGATAGTGAACCATCCGTTATTCAAACCTTTAAATTATTTGGACATGGGCTATATGTATCAAACATCGTTGCATCTCCTGTCATGTGATTAGATGCTCCTGAGTCCACAATCTAAGGTTTTTTACGTTTCTTACCCACAGTAAAGGTGCTAAAAAAATTATCTTTGTGAGTCAAGGTTCCGTATCCAATGACATGGTTGGAAGATGAGTTGGTTGTGACTGAGCTGATAGAAGAGGAGACAATAATTTTTGAAGCATCTCCATTTGCTCTTTGTTAAACGGACTTGCTTTAGAAGGTGATGCTCCTCGGCAGAGACATGATTTCCTCGGCCTTCTTTCTCCATCTATTGATGCAGAGATAACAAGTAGGAAAAACTTGATGATAAAGACAAAGAGAGGATTAAACCTGCTTTGATACCATGAAGAAAATAAAGAATGAAAGTATGAAAGAACACCAACTCAATTTCTTCTGTGATCTACTTTTTCTATTGAATAAAGAAGACAAAAATAAATAGGTTACCATGGTGAGACAATTCCAGAGAGGAATCTCTCTTAAAGGAAAAAAAAAATCAAGAAGATTTGACAATTATGAATTCAATCTTCTTGTAAAGGGAAAAGAATAATTAAGAAATGAAAAACTCCTAAAATAATAAAAAATCCTAAAAAACAAGATACACTAGCTAATACATAACAAGGAAACAAAACAATCAAATAAACACGATCAACGGCTTGACTTTCAACATTAACTTTGATCCTCATAAAGTTAAGATGGTTTTAAACAGCAAGGGATTTTCTTTCGATATTGTTGCCCTATACACATAATCAGAATGCGAATACCAAAAGAAAATACATACATGTAGTAGAAATGGGCTTAACTTTGCTTGCTTAAGCCTTCATGCCTTCGAGATATTGGTGGCATGCATTCCAAATTGCTGTATTTCTTAAAAACTAGCTTCCTACTTCAACAATAAATCATTCTAGTCCCTATGAAGTCTTGTGTCATACAAAACCAAATCATCAAGCTCTTAGAGTGTTGGATGCTCTTGTTTTTCCTATTCAGGCCTAACAATAGACACAAATTTGAGTTTCATACCTCTCAATGTCTGTTCTTTGCTTATAAAGTTTTTCATAAAGGCAACAAGTGTTTACATCACATTTGTTATACCTAAAAATTTATGGCTGACGTAACCTTATGTCAGTAAGCACCAATCGAGTTCAGGAAGACTTTGTGCTGTCCACAGTCTGCCACGTCGTCCCAAGATAGAAAGAATATATCTGTCAACAACCTAGCCAACTCAAGTTTTGTCTATGAATGAATTTGGTTCGCAGACCTGTCTAAGCCCCATTTAATTTAAAGATATTTCCTAAGTTATTAACTAATGGGAGGTTAGGAAGAACTTGCATGACACCTACCCACTTGCAGATATGTAATCATTACCTTGGGCTTAGCGGGTATAAATAGGCAGCTCCCCCTCACAAAATCAAGACCAGACACTCCGAATTTAACAAAGCAAATAGCAAAGACACCCTACGGGAAAGAGATTGGCTTAGTATTCTCTTAGAATACCAAGCATTTGTAAATCAGTTATCAGTTCGCAACCTCTTGTAAACTTGGCTAATCACCAAGAACACTCATATAAAAGAAAACAGTGGATGTAGGAATCGTTTTAAGCATCTGAACCACTATAAAACTCTCATCATCTCATTTATTTTAAGTTTTTGCAAACAGTGACCTTTAATCGACTTGTATAATTAATCACGTGTAATTTCTAAGACTTTCTTAGCACTTTGCACGTGCGAGGTTGTTGGTGTCAAAATCCAGTATCAACAACATTAATATGATTTTTTTTTCTAGACGGTGTCTTTTGGTGAGCTTACTTTTCCTTTTGTTTCAAACACTCATTTTGATTCTTCTCAGTTTACTTGTACTAAATCTTCAAATTTTGATAATTCTATCGTTTCTTCTTATGGTTCCTAGCCTATATCTCAAGTTCAGTCATTAACTAATTTGCCTGTTGAATCTTCTTCGGATATTGCTTCTCAAATGTCTTCAGCTCAATCACCTTGTTCTGGTTCTTCTTTAAATTCTAATTCCGCTACTTCCTCTCATACTTCTTGTATTTCTTCTAGCCATAATCTGCTCCCAGTAGATATGAGTCATATTCCCAAAGATGTTTAGTTTCACATTGAGTTACCAATCTCATCCAATTGTATTTCTACTAATTCTAGTACTCTTTGTCACAAAACAGATCCTATGCAGACTAGATCCTCAGCTAAACACTTCTCAGAATCTTCTATAGCTCTTTTAGTCTCTACTTATACAAGAATTTTTAAATTCTCCTGAGTTGTTAACTACCATGAAAACTGAGTTTGAAGCTGTATAAAGAAACAATACTTGGATGCTTCTGCTTAGATTTGATTAAATGAATCTTATAAGAAGTAAATGGGTGTACAGGGTCGAGTATAAAGCAGATGGATCAGTAGAGAGGTGTAAAGCAAGAGTGGTTGCTCAAGGATTTCAAGAGACCCTTGCTCTTGACTATGTTCAAACCTTTAGTGTTGTTATTAAGCCTATATAGTAAGGAGTTATTCTAATTTTGAATTACTTTCAGAATGTCTTTACAAAACTGATTATAATCAACTTTAAACTTAATTAGTTTTAAATTTTTTTTTCCAAATACTTTTGTTATTATAGCTTAAGAATTTAGTGATTAATTCTTAAGTTATAACAATCTCAAACACACTTTAGTGTATATGCTATATAAACACTCTATACAAGTTAATAAATGGAAACAATTCATTATGGATTTTCTTTTTAAAACTCTTATTGTGTTTCTTTATAGGCCATAACGTAGCTCCATTAGATCCAAGTGCTAATTTTGAAGTTATTGTGCGGTAAAAATCTCCAACCCGGGACTAGTTAAGAAAGCCCAGAATATGCTTCTACTCAAAGTAGATACTGACACAGGGGTAAGGACAAACCAAGGAGAGCACGGACGATTAGCAAACGTATGCGAGCACGACATTTGGCAAGGCAGGAAAGGGGACCCACCATGTGAAAATATCTTTTCGTTCGGCCAAGTCACCTAACCATGTATGGGTTGCATGCCCCGATTGATAGCGGCTAAGCGAACTCCACGTGCCTTCATGTAACCAAGTTGAAAGGAAATCTGTAAAGGTGCCTACTGTTA
Organism: Pistacia integerrima; assembly: GCA_026225825.1. Classification (NCBI taxonomy): domain Eukaryota; kingdom Viridiplantae; phylum Streptophyta; class Magnoliopsida; order Sapindales; family Anacardiaceae; genus Pistacia; species Pistacia integerrima. The sequence continues at coordinate 14,233,747 of CM047740.1, read as the reverse complement.
GAGGAAACTGATAAGTTGCATAAATTTAGTGTTTTTAGGTTTGTTTTTATAGCCTTCTAGTTATTTTCTCATTTGTTTTGATTGTTTTGATGTTAGTTTTTGTTAAGTTTGAAATATGAATGGTTAACTATTGATTTAGAGAATTTTTGTAATTTTCAGATGTTAATTGAGTAGATTGGAGCATTGGAATGAAATTGGAATTCAAAGTTTGAAGAAATTGAGATTAGCTGACAAGTTTGAAGGCCATGGCCTTGCCTTGGTGGTTCACCACGGCCGTGGTGGTGGAATGAAGATAAAATAACGAGGACAGGAAACACCATGGCCTAGGCTGTGGTGACGTACATTTGGACACGGCCAGGGCCGTGTCAGATACTTTTAGGGTTTTTTATTAGTTTTTCTTTCCTTTTTCACTTAGGACTCTTTTGGGTATTTAAGGGTGATTAAGATTACTCCTGAGGGAGGCCGAATTTTACCCATTCTTGGAGAGAGATTATTCAGTAACAAAAGAGAAAAGAGAATCAAGAACAAAATTCATCAAAGAGTTTGTTTTTACTTTTCAATATGATTTATTTCTTGGATTCTACTCTTGTTTCGTTTATTATGAACTAATTTTCTCAGGCTAAGACTAGGGTTAGTCTATTTATGGATCTATGATCAATATTTTACTCTTTGGTTAGTGAATTATTTTTCTAATGATAAGTTTATATTATGTGCTTAATGCTATTAGGAACTTGATCAATTTCTGATAGAATTGTTTTGTGTGATTGAGACCGAGAGGAGATATCACATAAGTGCTCTAGTAATATAGGCCATGGATTAATTGGATATAGAGATATATGAATTGATACATGCAATAGTCATAGGCAGGATTAACTTGTGCTGAAAGCTAGAGGATTTCATAAAGCTTAATGCTCGTCTATTTCATTAAATCTATATAGAGATATCTAGGTTATGAAATAGAAGTAGAATTAATATTGCTTGACAAAGAATATTGGTTAACCTAGGAAATCCCGTTGTCACATTAATTAAATAAATTCATTGACCATAGTAAATTGAGGGGAGCAGAGAAGTTATAGATGAGCCTGAAGTCTTAGCTGTTTTCTTTCATTGAATTCTTAATTTTAGTTTTACTGCAATTCGTTTATGATATTCCAGATTTTAATATTTTCAGTTTTAAGGATCACCATTCTAAGTTTTGATTATCTAGATAAAGTTAAGACTAATTAATATTTCAGTACTTGTTTACGCAATCCCTTGGGTACGATAACCTGTATTTTGTTATACTGTATTACTTGAGACTAGTACACTTGCTAGTAGTTGTTGCAAACGACACAACAAGTTTTTGGTGCCGTTGCCGGGGATTGCAGTTGGGCAATATTGAAATCATTAGTTTAGCTTTACTTTAGATCTTGTTCCATTTTTTTATATATATATATATTTAATTTTTTTTTCAAGTTCTCTTGTTTTCAGATTTTCCAGTGTATGACACACACTAGACGAAGATTAGAGATTCTTGAACCTTTTGACCTAGATATTGAGAGAACAATACGAGCATTGAGAAGAAGGCAAACAAGGAATATGACAGCCAACAATAATAATCAAGCGAATCGTCTACTTCTGGAGAATCTCGAAGAAGATGCAGCCCCACGTTCTTTAATGGATTATGTGATGCCATCATTGAGTGGCACTGCTTCTAGCATTAGGAGGCCACCATTGCAGCAAATAACTTTGAAATTAAATCTACGATCATTCAGATGATTCAGTCACCCTGCCAATTCAGTGGTTTAGCTCACGAGGATCCAAATGCTCACATTAGGAATTTCTTGGAGATATGTGATACATTCAAGCAGAATGGTGTCACAGATGATGCAATTAGATTGAGACTGTTCCCTTTTTCCTTAAGAGATAAAGCCAAGAATTGGCTAGATTCTTTGCCTGCAGAATCTATTACAACTTGGGATGCATTGGCTTAGTGCTTTCTAGCTAAATATTTTCCTCCCTCTAAAACTGCAAGGATGCGTAATGATATCACTAATTTTATGCAGGTAGATGGAGAGTCGTTGTATGAAGCATGGGAGCGTTACAGAGAGTTGTTGAGGAAATGCCCACATCATGGACTACCAATTTGGTTACAGGTACAAACTTTTTATAATGGTTTAATTCCTGCTAACCGTTCTATGATTGATGCAGCTTCAGGAGGCACTATAATGAAGAAGACACCAGAAGCAGTGTACGAATTATTGGATGAGATAGCTTCAAACAGTTACCAATGGCAATCTGATAAAGTACCACAAAGGAAGGTAGCAAGATTATATGGAGTGGATGCAATCACAACAATTTCTGCTCAATTAGAAGCATTGAACAAAAAGATTGATAATACGAGTGCCCCAATCATGCAAGTGAAGAGCATGAGTTGTGATCTATGTGGAGGAGACCATCTTAGCAATGAATGTTAGGTAGGTAACCCTTTTGCTAATTCTACTGAAAGTGCTAATTATGTTGGTAATTTTCACAGGCAACAACAGGATAATCCCTACTCTAGTACTTACAACCCTGGTTGGCGGAATCACCCCAATTTTTCATGGAGCAATCAAAATGCAGTGAAACCACCACCTCCGGGTTTTCCTCAAGAAAAGAAGCCCAATTTGGAAGGAACTAGTGACGAAGTTTGTAAGCTCCACTGAAGCAAGATTTTAGAATCAAGAAGCTTTGATCAGAAATTTGGAGACTCAGATGGGGCAGTTGACAAATTTAATATCAGGGAGAGCTCAAGGAACGTTGCCTAGTGACATATAGAAGAATCCAAAGGAACATGTGAAGGCAATTACACTAAGGAGTGGCAAAGAAATTGGGCATAAAGAGCAAGAGAAAGAGGAAGCACCGAAAGTGCAACCATACAACATTGCTGAAAAGTTGTTTGAACCTAAGAAGATAGTGATTTAGCCTCCTTTCCCTCTTGCATTGAAGAAGCAGAAAGTTGATCAGCAATTTGCAAAATTTTTAGATATTTTTAAGAAATTGCACATTAATATTCCATTTGCAGATGCTCTTCTTCAGATGCCTAGCTATGCAAAGTTCTTGAAGGAAATCCTTTCTAACAAGAGAAAACTAGAAGAGCAAGAAACAGTAAAACTCACTGAAGAATGTTCAGCAATTTTGCAAAATAAATTGCCACCAAAATTAAAAGATCCAGGGAGTTTTACAATACCTTGCATTATTGGTTCACTTTCATCTTCCAAAGCTTTATGTGATTTAGGTGCTAGCATTAATCTAATGCCTTTATCTATTTTCAGGAAATTGGGACTTGGAGAACCAAGGGCCACCATAGTATCTCTACAACTGGCTGACAGATCAATTAAATATCCAAGAGGTATTGTGGAGGACGTGCTTGTCAAGGTAGATAAGTTTATTTTTCCTGTAGATTTTCTTGTGTTGGATATGGAAGAAGATGTTGAGATACCTCTCATTCTTGGACGACCATTTTTAGCCACAAGTAGCGCATTGATTGATGGAGGCATTCTCCGTGATTGGTGGATAAGTCTTCAGGAGTATAGACAAAATTTGTTCATCCAAATGCTAGATATCAACCAAGCCCTGTATCTCATGTATGATGAATTTTGTGGATTACCTCATCTTTATGAGAACCAAGTCAGAGAAGAATATTTTAAGATGCGATGCTGTTCTCTAAAAAAGAAAGATCTTGACAGGCATTATAAAGAGATGGTAAAAAGGTATCATATACTTAGGGGTATGGATGATCCTAATATGAAGCAAGCCTTTTTGGCATCCATTCCTGAATCCCTAAGTCATGAAGCAACCAAGCTTATGCAGTCTCAGAATAAACAACTTGGCTCCACTTCTCTTGGTGAAATTTACCAGTTTGTTATTCTTGCTCTGGAAAAGCTCTGTTCTCAAAAACAATTTTTTGATGATTATATGAAGCGTTCTAAACAGCTGACAAAGGTTTGTCAACGACTAGACTTGCAGATCAAGTGCAAATCAGATCGCTCATGTTCTTGTCCTCCCAAAAAGAAGTTTCATTCCAGACGCATCAAGTTTTCTCCGCCTAATGCTCCGGCTCGACGCAAATTTCGACGTTTCAAGAACCGCAAGTTTCTTCGCAAGAGGAAACGCAAAGGCAAACGGTCTAATCGGTGTTATTTATGCAATCGCCCGGGTCATTTTGCCAAAAATTGTCCAACCAAGCCTAAGCAGTCAGTCAAAATGATGCAACAACTTTCTCACTCACAGGACGATTTTTCTCGATGATGATGTTGAAAGTTGGTTTTCAATGGATGACGAACCCACTTCAGACACCATTTTCCAATTTGCAGCCACTGATACTGAGTACTGATTCAGATGATTGTCATTATTTCTACCATATCCAACAAGCACCACAATCCCTTCTATCGTTAGCCTTCTCATGTCACATACCTACAGCAAAAGTTCAGATCTTTTCTACCAAATACTCAAATCCTGTTTCAGTCATTGCATTCTTTGATACTGGTGCTACTCGTACTATAATCAACCCTAAGATCCTTCCAGCCTCTCAGTGGAAACCTCATCAGGAAATATTCTACTCTGCTAATAGTGAGACTTTCACTACTCATCCGAATAGCAAACCCATTAAAATCCAAATTTTCCCAGGCTGTTTCACCTTTCATAAAGTTCTTGGTTCCGATCTACCTGGCAAAGACATGGTTCTAGGTTTTGATGTTTATTCTAAACTCAGTAAACTTAGAATCCTCCCTGATGGTGTTCGTTACAAGATGTTTTTCCAATCCTAGACCACACAGCCTAATTTATTCCAGATTGAAGGCAATCCTATTGAGCGATCAAGAACCGACTTATTTCGTTCTTCTTGCGATTCTCATGCTGATTTTCTCACTAAATGTGCTCATCCATTATGGAAGAATTCAGATTTCTTTATCCGTCTTCCATTCATCAAGAAGCGAAGATATCAATCCCACTAAAGCTAGTCATTCCGGCATGTCACCGTAACATCTCGTCTCGCCCAACAAGAATGTACTCGCTTTTATCTCAAGGATTGCTTGAACCCTGAGACTCTCAATGGGCATGTGAAGCTTTTTATGTCAATAAAGCGGGCGAGCAGCCGGAGGAAAGCTTCAGCGGTCATCAATTATCAGCCCTTGAATTTCTTCTTTCGTGATGATAAATTTCCTCTGCCTTCCAGACAAGTTCTGTTTGCAAATCTCCATAATGCAAAGATGTTTTCAAAATTTGACCTCAAAGCTGGCTTTTGGCAACTTGGAATTCATCCTGATGATCGTCATAAGACTGCTCTCTGTATACCCAATCACCACTACCAATGGGACAATCATGCCCTTTGGACTAAAAAGTCGCCCTTCCCTTGCTTGTTTGAAAGCCATGACAAAGATTTTTTTCTCCCCTTCGCATACATGTCTCATTTATATCGATGATATCCTTCTCTTTTCAAAAGACGAGGAATCTCATATACGTCTTCTTTGTGACTTTGCTGATATCATCCACACTTATGGTATCATGCTATCTGAGAAGAAAATGCAATTGGGGCAAACAAAGATTGATTTTCTCGGTATGGTGATTGTTGATGGCAAGTATGATCTTCAGCCTCATATTGCTAATGAATTGCAAAAATTCCCAGATGTTCTCACAACCAAGAAAGAAATACAACAATTCTTGGGAATTGCCAATTACATGCGCTGTTTCATCCGCAACATTTCTCGTTTCACTACACCACTTTCCCAGATGCTTAAGAAGAATCCTCAGAATGGAGTCAAAAGCATAAATGCGCAAGAGTCTCAAACGCTCATCCTTCCATACACAGCCATTGAAGATTCCTTCTATGGGGAAACGCATTCTTCAGACGGATGCTAGTGACACTCATTCGGGGTGCAAGATTTTGGAACAAGATGACGACAAGGTACGACATCTGGTGCGGATACCGAGTGGACAATTCAAACCACACCAGCAACGATTATCATTCTACTTTCAAGGAAGTATTAGCAGTCAAAAATGCCATTGAAAGGTTTGAATTCCACCTTGTTGGACATCATTTCTTTGTTGAAACGGATATGAAGTCTTTTGATCAAATGCTTCGTTTCCATAAGAAAAAGGTTCCACATCAGCAGTTACTTCGCTGGGCAGAATGGTTCAGTAAATATTCCTTCACCGTCCAGCATATCAAAGGTCACACCAACACCATTGCAGATTATTTATCCAGACCTAAAACTAAACAAGTTGGTTTCATGAACCCTAGATCCAAACCTCTTCCATGTTTTATGTTCCAACCATTCACCCGATCCAGTTCTCATTCTGACCTCTTCACCAAACCATATTCCAGATGTACCTCCTGAATTCGACAACCTTGTCCAAACACGTACCATTGATGAAAATGCTACCACCCTCATGTTTTCTTACCAACTTCAATGCATTGAAAAATGTGGTCAATCCATGTATGATATGTTAGGAGTCCATCCAGTTACCCTTTTTTCAAAAAATCTTTTGTTTACCTCCGTGTCTTGATATCATATTTCCAGAAGAATTATTATGGTTCTTTTGGTATATGTTACATCAATACCACATTGCTATTCAATTCCCAATCCATCATATGTTGAAAATAATTTCTCAATACCAGTCAACCTCAACCCCTGAATTACGCTCTTTGATGACTTTTCTCCGATGGTTCAAAACCCTCGAAAAATGGAAATCTGTGTTTGCTCACCAACTTGCCCGATACAAAGGTCCTATGTCTACCAAAATGGCATAGTCTATAATGTTTTTTCACAGACATCACTCTATCCGATCTGATGGCCTATATTTTTCTCACCATCAAGTCACTTTTCATCGGTCTTATCCATACGATCTTGTCCATAATATGTTTGATCATCCTGTTGAGACTAGATCAATTCAAAAAATCCTTTTTGAAAAAAATCAGATCATTCCAGATGCACTATGGCCATCCTTTCACGATGATGCTCCGTGAAAACTCTTTCCTCCATATTATACTGAGAAATTGCTCCAAGCCAAACAGACATGCATACGATCCATCAATGCTAAATCCGATGACAATTCATCTTATCCAGAATGGTGGTACCCGGACTCACAGCCAGATATTGTGCAGGAAGAAGAGCTTGAGCAGTCTCGTGATTACTATCTCCATAAATCCAGGCGACAACAACACGTGCATGCACCAAGTACGCCTGCCACGCCAACACCTCAGATTCCAGACATTTCTTCGGATACTTATCCAGATACATCTCCCCGACAAATCCCTACTGACTGGATTCAATCAATGGGTTGTCTCGACTTCCAGGATGAAGAATCGTGGCACGTTACCAACTTGTCAGATGATTAAAGATCTGCGTATCTTGAAATAAATGGTAGTGTCCTTTATGTAAAATAGGAGTGGACTAAATAGTAATTTGCCTTTTTATTGTAATATCTCCCGTAGCCATTGTAAAAAAGTCAAGTATTGTAAACTTTTGTTTTGTCAACAATTGTAGGCTACTTAATGTACAAAAAAAAAAAAAAAAAAAAAAAAACCAAAGTCAAAAAGGTTAGTCTTGTATTTAATGCCTCATTTATGAGTGCTTGTCTCATTTTTTCTATAAATAAAGGTTTTCCCCTTCTCGGGAGGGAGGAGGAACTTTGTAGTAAAACTTTGCAAACACTTTTGTTTATTTCTCTCAATCTTTTCTACACTTCCATACTTTCTCTACACATCTTCACTTACATTCTTCCATGTTTCTTTCATATTTCTAAGTTTCCCTCAACCTCAAGGGTGTTGTAATACTCTGCAAATGTTATAGATAGCAAAAGCTTCCATATATGTGTTAATTTATGTTTTAATTTATGTTCTTTAACATGTTTAATATTTATGTTTTCATTTATGTTCTTGTTCTTTATTTATTTACATGTTCTTCATTTATATTCATGTTCTCTATTTATGTGGTTGTTTAATATTCACTAGCCCTTTTAGATGATGTTCGAATCTGTGTGGGTGTACGTGTGTGTGGGATAAAAGGAGGGCCTTGACCATTTTTAGACCGATCGTTGTGTTGATTGGTTCCGCTTAGGTCGGCTATCATAGTTTCCCACATGCATAAACTCCATGATTTTCTAACATCATTTCTAAGGTCTAGTAACCCTTGTGGTACCCTTGGTGCAGATTTAAATCCAGGAAGTATTGCAGCTACTTTGCATTATCAAATGGTTTGGCGAATCCAAGACCATGCTCTTGATCTCGCTATCCCTACGACTACTGATGCTCTGCTCCTTACTGTTGACTCTCAGAATACTCCTCATTGCATCAATATTCCCAGGCAAATTTATAGAGCTGATTTGATTAAATTGCTACCCGACTCGTGGGTGATGAGTTACGAGTCTCTTAACAAAAAAGAAACTCCGGTGGTTTCTACAGAATCTACCATGCATGACAACAGTGACGGAACAACAACTATCAGATTTAAGTCTCCAACAACTCCTAGTGCTCCACCTTTGAGTTTTCGACAAACTCAATTCATGATTACTCCGGTCATACCCACTACCACAGTTCGGGAACCTGGACTTTCCATTCATTCTTTTCAACAATCTGGTGCTCCTGTCTACCATCGGTATGATCCACTCCTTGGTCACACTCCATTTGATCTTGGATTGCCAATGCTCGGAATCTTTGTGATGATCCTATTTGGGAAACCGATAAGCATTATCTTCCACGACGAAACTATTTCAACCAGAAAAAGAAGAAAGCTCGCTGCAGTCAGACAGATCTTCATTCCCGCTTTGAAGAACATGATCCTGAAGTTGGTCTTCTTGGTCAACCATCTGGTAAATTTGACTATTATGTCAAATATTCTCCACCAGCTAGAAAAGATTCACCATCCAGTAATCCCTCATGGGCCATCCCTCCGAAACCTCAACCCAAATCACCTTTAAAACTATCCAAACTCGCAAAATCACCTTACTTCAAACTTGACCTTTTACCATGTTATCAACAGTCTCTGCGGTGGATTGCCAAAGAAAATAAACCAACCCATTCACCCCTTGCTCATACTCCACTTGTTCAGTCCGTTATGATGATCCAATCCCCTGAGCCCACAAAGACAGGACAACATTCCAATTATGACCACAGATTTTCCTTCCCTTCAAGGGGCGCCACTCAACAACCAAAGTGGTTCCTTCCAAAGCTATACAACTGATGGATCCACACCCAAACTCTCCCAAGTGAGCGGTTCTCAATTGGCAACCCGAAAATGCTTTAGCCCAAAACAAAACCATGACCAGACTTGAACAAAAGCGGATTTAGTAGCTCATCAGGTGGACTCTCAGTCTCACAACCAAACTATGCTGATTTCTCGGCTACAAAAACAAATTGATCAACTTCAACACAGGATTGATCAGCTCCATCAGGAATTAATGCATATTGTCGGTAGCTTCCATGGCTTCCATTGGCTCTTCATCCCAGAAGGAAGCGGAAATGAAGTCATTAAAAAACCCAAATGGCATCGCTTGAGGGGAATATCTTAAGCAAAAACTCAGAGAACCATAGACTTTCCCTGAAATGTCATTAGTACCAAACCCGTTTGATTCCACAACAGCATGGCCACAACCCTCTTTTTCCCCTTTCCCAAAAAATTAGCCAACCATTGGTCTCACCTCATATACCTTCTGTCTTTGTTCAAGCTTTTGGCAACACGAACAATTATATGCCAAGCTCAGTAAAGAACGTGATGAAAAGATCAAGTTGGAACGAGAACAAAAGAAGAGAGAAAAGTATTCTGCTAAACCGCGGACCCCATCCGCTAATATTCCTGACTCTTTCTCTTCTAGTCACTCAGATCCTCCATCTCCTAAGCCTCATCGTCCTTTATCAAAGGATAAGGCTCCAATGCACATAATGATGATGGAAGACCTGAACCTTCACGCTAATCCCGACCGCCCTTAAGAAAATCCGTCTCCTCCAATTTTATGAGCTCTTTTTTGCGAGACATGGCAGAAAGGCAACGTCTTGCCGCTTCGGGTCTTTCTCAGGATTCTCTATCAACCTTCCAAACAGAATCAGAATCAGAAGCCACTATACCTTCACCTGATGAATCATTTGAAAGTGAATTTGACTCTGACAGTGATACTTCTGATCAACATCATCATGTTTATCCCCAACTGATGACCCATCAACCTGAATCGTCCAGACCACCTGTTGTTTCTGAGATCGATGATGAGATGCCTGAAGGTGATGACTCCATTCCAGACTCTCCGCCTATGTATCGATAATCTCGTCATACTCTGGCTGAACGTGACTCTTATACAGCTTCAGCAAAGCTCCACACTTTTACTGTCGATGATCTTCCTCCACACAAATGGAGAACTCGAATGTATGAATTTCAGGCTTGGTTACAAGCTGAGATGCTGAAACCTAATGCCCAAGTTTGATGTTTTTAAAACTATGAAACACCCTTTAGAAGATAACAAGTGCTTTAGAATCGATGCTTTTGATCCTTTGGTTCATGACTATTTTCAAGATAACAGGTATGGAGATCCATTGGAAACTTTCTTGGTTGATTCAAAAGAAGATGGAGGGGAGAATAAGCACTTAATTGAGATTGTAGCAAGTTTGGAGGCCAATCCACCTTATAAAAGGGTCATGTTAAAGGATAAAAAGCTTGCAAAGTCCAGCCTTCACCACAGGGTACCCCATGTCAGTTTACACAATCGTGGGTTCCCAAAAAAAAAAAAAAAAATCCCTAAAACCCAGCATCACAAGTGTCAATGACTGGCTGCTCATTCGTGAAGCCACATTTGACCCTTTATGAGCCCAAATTCCTAGTAGTTTTGTCCTCTCACTTCAGGGAAGTTTCTGTCTTTCATTTTTCATTTTTCATTTTTTTTGTTTTTTGTTTTTCTTCTCTTTGTTTTTCATGCACTGAGGACATTGCATCCTTTAAGTTTGGGGGAGTGGGTAGTTTGGTTTGTGTTGCATTGTTGATGGTTTATTTCTTTTGTTTGGTGTGTTTGTTTTTAGGAAGTGTTTAGCTTATTTGTGTTTTCATACTTTTGATACAATCCCGAACGAAACTTTGTGATATCCCCAAGGAAAAAAATTGTTTTTTGTGATGAACTTGGTAATCACTTGGAGTAGTGGTAGTATAAAGTCATTGAAAGGATTCAAACATGCTCATATATTTAGGAATGCTGAAAAGTATGCAATTCTAGATGGTTGTGCAAATTTTGGTTTATCACTTGATTTTGTTGTGTATTAGCTGAGCCTTGTCTTCACTCTCTACTTAAAAAAAATGTGCACATACAGTCTTGAAATAAATTAACTATGCTTATGTGTTTATTTTTGAACGAACTACTTCTCTGTTTCGAGCTACTTAGTAACCAGGAGTATTCATGAGACCCATGTTTACTTTTGCTTCAAATCGTAGCTAGAATTATGAGTATGCAAAGCACTTTATGTGTTGTGACATTGCTGAGTAATCGGGGGCATTCATCACAAATGTGTGCATTCGCGTAAAAAGGTGATGCAACAATCTAAAGAAGCCTATGAAAAAAAAAAAAAAGAGAGAGAGAAAAATAAGCAGGGGGTTAAGTATAAAGTCTTGGTGAGGCACAACTGAGTTGGGGAAAGATTAGAGTTGCACAATTAGCTGGGTTGTATGTTTGGATGCATGAGAATTATTTAAAGCATGTTTGCCTTCTTCCCTTGATTTTGGAAATGCTGCGAATCCTTGATAATTGTTGAATTTGTTTTTCTGATATTTTCTTTACTCGGGGACGAGCAAAGGACTAAGTTTGGGGGAGTAACCCCATCATTCTCTACTACGTAAGGGCATGTGAGTTTCTGGCCGCCATGCAACATATGATAACCCAGCTAACACACCTATTATTAGAACACTTCCAAGTCTTCGTATAAATGGAGATGACGATAAAAGAAAAAGGGATATGATCCATCTCTTCCCCAGCTCAGGCTCCAACTCCAAAAAGGGAGTAAAAGGAAAACTCCCCATCTTCTGTAGGAAGAAACCCACTTTTTGTAACCCAGATGGTATATACACTCGAATAATATGTTAGTAGATGTAGGCCTTGCTGGTTCCCTGACCGAACCACTTTAAAAAGGCTTAATTCTCACATTATTTTTTGGAAGGCACGTCGTCTCCTTGACCACTGTAATAACTGCTTTCTACTAGTATACTTTAGAACATATACAATAAAAACATACATAATTAGTATATGAAAATAGATGGGCCCAAATTTTTCTTTACTTACAAAACATAATTCTTTACATATATCAAAATAACTAGTACAAAAACTTAGCGACAGTGGACAGTAATGCCAATCCTCCATGCTTGTCGACGTCCTTCCGACCGCTACTCACCTATTTCCTGCAAAAATATGGAAAAACAACGTGGTGAGCATAAAAATGCTCAGTAAGTAAATTCCTTAACTCTTCTCCTTCTTAGGTTCTTTCCTTACTTAATTCATTCTCTTTTCTGTCTCTGTTTCTAACTCTCACTGTTCTTTTCTTTCTTTCTACTTCTCTTTGTTCTTTCTTTCTTACTCTTTCTATTCTTCCTAACCATGATGAAATTCATGGCAATATGCATGAATAAAATGCATATGCAATAATGCATAAAATGCTTTTTCTTTCTTGTTTCTATTTTTTTGTTTTATTTCTTTTCTTTTTCTTTCTATTCTTTTCTTTTCTTTCTTGTTTTTCTTTTCTTTTCTTTTCTTTTCTTATTCTTATTCTTTCTCATTCTTTCTTTTCTTACTCTTTCTCATTCTTTCTTATTCTTTGCCGATCGGACTCGGTTGATGTATGGATTTGGAACCTTGGCCGTGTGAGTGAGTACAGTCCTCATCTACATGCACTCTTGCGGATCGTACAACTTCTTCTTTCTTCTTAGGCCACTCAATTAAGGTGGCGTGCATGTAGGAATTCTTCTCGGTACAACCCTCATCCACATACACTCTTACGGGCCGTATAATTCTTCTTCTTCTTATGCCACTCAATTAAGGTGGCGTGTATGTGAGAATTTCTTCTTAACACGCACGGTTCCCCATCACAACAACCTATTCTTTTTTCTTCTTTAACACTCTCTAATTCCTTAATGCTTATTCTTCCTTCCTCTTTATTCTTAGAGTGTTTTATTCTTTATTCTTTATTCTTTCTTAAGTTTCTACACATACACAATTATATGCATATGGATGGCTCATGCTTAAAATTTCTACTTAAATGCACTTATGAAATGCACATATGCAATGTTACATAAAATTAAGGTTTCTACTCAAGTCATACTTCTCTTAGGCATTTCATCAAACAATACTTGTGCATGAACAAACCCTAATTTAATTATCATTCTATTGGTTTCTTAAACCACCCAAATTGAGAGAAAAACTCTTTTATAGCATCACCATACCTACACGGCACAAACACTCCCAAAAGATTTCTCCAATTCTTCCAATTTCAACCCATCATCAAACCATCACATACACTCCTCATATTCAAATATATCCAACAACAAGCATAAATAATCATCAATCTCATCTCAATTTCTCAATAATCATAACATATACATAGTTAAAGGAAATCTCTACTCACTTGATTTTCTTAAACTTTAACTTGAGTTGGATTTTGAGTGGAATTTACTTACCTTATGCTTGAGTAGTCTCTCCTAAGCTCTCTACTCTTGTTGGATTCAAATCTTCTCTTAACCCTAAGCATAAACTTCATAAGAACTCAACTTTTACACAAATAAATCATAGATAAAGAGCATGAGTTCTTACCTTTTCATGCCTAGAATCAAAACCCTATGAAAATCTACTCAAAAGCCCTCAAATTCCTTGGAGAAGGGAATACAATTTGAGAGAAAATGGAGGAGGAGAGTGGCGGTGGAATGAAGGAAATAAAGGTTACAAACCCTTATCATCTTATTTTATAAATATGCTTTCCCATTTTGCCCTTACACTTTTTTAGAAATTCCATCCTTGTCCCTTAGTCAATTACCATAATGTCCTTATTTTTATTGTATTCTCTATAAAATTCTAGCTCTTTTCAGTCCCCGCAATTTTAACTAATTTTGAGTGAAAAGACTATTTTACCCTTAATACAAGTTTAAGGTATTTTCTTCATCTTCTCTTAAAATAATTCTAACAAAAATTAACTAAGGGCTATAAAACATAATTTAAATCATGTACCTCCATGTTGGGCGTTACAACCACCGTCATGCATGGATCGAGTCACTTTTGCTAATTCCCCGGAATCATGCACCCATCTTGCTTGGTTCCTTCCTTGGTCAACTGAGTACCTCTAGTTGACGTGTGTTCACGGCTCGACGTCCTAGTTGATAAGGAATTTTGTAACAATAATTTGGCGCTAGAAGGAGGGCCTCTCGCCCTTGAATATTCTGATCCAAGCCTATTGTAGTATCAACTGTCTCCCCGACTGACAGTTTACTTGTCCAGTGACAGTAAACAACCCTTGATCGCGATATCCATCAACTCTATGTCTCAACTTGAATCAACCGGGGACTTTCTCAATCCATACATGCATAGGACGAGCCTCTTGTTGGCTAGGTCGAGGAACTGCACAAGGTTCCTATGGACCTGTGGTTCCCCACCCATACTCTCAAGATCGGGAGCAATCTCGAATGAGAAACGCGTAATCGAATGGTCACTTTCCTAAAGGAAAACCTTGATGTTTTTGCTTAGGAACACGCCGACATGGCCGAGATAGATCACGGGGGTCATGTATCATCGCCTCAACATTAACCCCAAAACCCAATCGGTCTATCAAAAGAGAAGAGCAATGGACGTGGAATGATCCCAGGTACTAAAAAAGAGGTCGACAAACTCCTCATAATAAAGTTTATTAGGGAAGTCAAATACCCAAAATGGCTCACCAACCCTATGCTCGTCAAAAAGTTGAACGGAAAGTGGAGAACATGCATCGACTTTATGGACCTCAATAAAGCATGCCCCAAGGATAGATTCCTCCTTCCTCAGATTGATCAGGTAGAAAATGCAACAACATGGAACGCTTTACTCAGCTTTGTGGATGCCTACTTGAGGTACAACCAAATCTCGATGAGCCACACACCTCGTTCATTACAGACAAGGGCCTTTACTGTTACAAAGTTATGCCCTTTGGGCTGAAGAATGCAAGGGGACCTATCGACAGTTGGTAAATAAGATATTCGTCGACCTCATTAGAAAGACGATTGACGTATATATCGATAACATGTTGGTAAAGTCAAAAAAGGTAGAAGATCATGTGGGGTACCTTGAAGAAATGTTCCATATCCTAAGGAGATACCGGATGAAGCTTAACCTTTTGAAGTGTGCCTTCGGGGTTGGCTCAGGAAAGTTCTTAGGATACATGGTCAACCAGTGCAGGATCGAAGTGAACCTTGAAAATATCCAAGCACTTTTACATATGAAAAGCCCGGTGAAACCAGAGTAGGTTCAAAGCTTAACTAGACGAGTTGCCACCTTCGCAGGTTTGTCTCTCGAGCCACAGATAGGTGTCTACCTTTCTTTGAAGTGCTCAAAGGCAACAAAAAGTTTGACTGGACAGAGGAGTGCGAGTGCACCTTCCAAGAACTGAAGGATCACCTCGGGTGACCCCCACTGCTATCGAAGCCAACCCCAGGTGAACCACTCTTACTATATCTATTTGGTTCAAGTGCAACCGTTACGTTTGCTTCAAAGGATGGTGAAGTAATCACTTTCAAGTGATTCATAATTTTATTTAATGCGTATTTCTTTATTTGGCAACCAAGAGATAATGAACCAATTTCTAAATATTTTGTAAGTTTGGTCTTATTACACCACTATTACAAGGAATGTTTGATATATATACTACTACAACAAGAGTGTATTTTGAGTTTTAGGGAGATTTGTGTATTTTGAATTTTAGGGAGAATCTCCTTATAATGGTCATTTTGTTCTTTTATAAGATCAATGAATCCTATATCTTAAGAAATTAGAATTCATTTTTAGGTGGTAGATATAAGTTTAGGATTTTACTTTGTCCTACAGGAATAAGGTGTTATAATTTTAGTAGTATAATTATAATAAAACAAACTAAGAAGAACTGAAATAAATAAACAAATTAAAGATGACAGAAATAAGAAATTTTTTATTAACCCTTTCTCTCAATTGCGTTTAGAATGCAATAAATGAGCTCAATTTATAGTCATTGTCAACTGACAGATTTAACAAATCAATGTACATGTGTCATTAAGGAAGAGTGTACGAGCCATGTGCCATTTTGCTTGAAATGTGGCAAACTGGTGAAAGTCCCCCGCCAATTCTTTTAGACAGTATAATCAGCGTAGTATTACTCTTTGTTTATGGTATTTCTCTTTCATAATTCAGCGCTTCTTTACCTTTATTAGTACTATTAAAAATATGGGATGTTATAGTTTTTAATATTTGATATTATCATGACATAAAAGCAGCTTCAACGACCCAAATAAACTTACAAGGACGTGGTTATTCGACATGTAGGATATTTTAGAACTTATTTTGGGTCTGTATAATTGTTTTATCTTGGCACCTTGGATTGACAAATAGGATTTGTGGTTTAATGAGCCTAATCAAATTGTTTCATCTTAACACGTTGGGTTTATATTTATTACTCCATCTATAATTAATAATTAATAAAAATTATTAGATCTGTATTAATAATTAATAATAATAATAATAATTATTATTATTATATATGTGCATTATATTGGCATTCCAAAAGTCTAACCATTTTGACGCGTTGGATGTGTATTAATAACAAGTATACAAGTGCATTACATTGACATTACAAAGGTCTAAATAAAAAGATAAAAAGATTGGAGTTAGTCTCTTCATATTTTGTTTTGTGGCCTTACAATTACTCCGTTTTGACATGTTGGATGTGTAGTTTAATGACATCTACCTAGGATTGCTATTAATAATTATATAGGTGCATTGCATTGGCATTGCAAACGTTTTTTCGTATTCAATTGCGTTGGCATTCGAAAGGTCTAAATAAGGGGTTATAAAAGGGGTGTATATTCAGTTGTGCATTATCACAATATGTTGGTATCAACAATATGTTTGGTCTTTTGTTAATTGTTTATAGGTCATGTTAGTTTGTGTCAATAATATGTTTGTTCTTCATGATTTTGTTAATTGATGATTTTTTATTTATTTATTTATTTGTTGTTGTTTATAGGTCAAAGATTCATGAATTGGTATGGAATAAAGGCAGGATGTTTAATTGAGGAATTGACATTGTCAAATGAGTTGTTATTTTGATTCATTCTTCTGAACTATAAGTATATCTTCTAACTATTTTAATACAAAACTATAAGTATATCTCCTAAATATTTTAACGGTTATTATTTGATTGAAAGATTGTTTTTGTTCGGTTAATCTATTTGAATGATTAATTGTGTTAGTCTGGCCGAACGGTAAGTGTATTCCTTAATAATTTTAATATGAAAATTAATTAACTTTTGTTGATTTCGTTTTCAGGTAACAATTGCCATACGAATGAATAATTGTTCCTTAACAATCTTAACATGAAGATCGATTAAATTTTGTTATGTTTGTTTTCAAGGAAATGTTCATGTATTTTACTAAGATCAAATCGAGGACGATCATATTGTCTGCTGAATTGTGAGTATGTGTCATATCTATCTTAGTAGGAATTGTTCATTTGTGTTGAATATGTTTTTTGTAAAAACATTCATGTATTTTAATTTGTTATATGAATGATTAATTGTTTATGTCCTGTTGATGTGTAAGTATATATGTTAAATGAATTAATTTTGGTTGATTCCGTTTTCCAGTTAATAGGTGTTATTTGAATTAATAGTTGGTTTTGTACCGTGGAATGATAAGCATATTTCTTATTAGTCCTAATATGATAATCCTTTAAATTTGGGTTAATTTTGTCTTCTGGGAAAATATTCATGTGCATTAATGAAATAAAAATGAGAGTGTTTCTATGCCCTGCCAAATTGTGAGTATATGTCTTACTATATTAATATGTCAAGCAATTAATATTTGCCTGTATTGTTTATACGGAGTAACATATTGTGATATTGGTTGAGAGACTATTCCTTGCTTCATATTGGTAAGGTGGAATTGGTTTCCTCTGGGTTTATCTGTTAGTAAACGACCCATTTACGCAGCGGAAAACAAAAACGTAAACAACATGGATCGAACCAAGATCCGGGTACAAATTTATAGTTTATACAATATATATTAAATCTGCAGAAAATTAATCTAGAGTTTAAGAAACCATACGCACGTTTGGAGGCTCCTCCAAGTTGTCTCTGAACATATTTTTCTACCGACCCAAGTGTAGGATCGAACCGACATAGTCCACACGAAGATAATCGCAAGGAACTAAAGAGGGATTTGCTAGATCCTCTTTAGTCTTAAGAAACAAAGAAGAAGAATGAAGAATGTTTGATTTCCAATAAAAAATCAATTCTGGTGTGAGAGAGTTTAGGGGCTGTGTGTTTTTCTCTTTTCAATGAATAATGAAAATGAATGAATCAAATTATTTTACAAATAACCTTTTTCTTTTATAGTAAAATTTAATTGCCCTATTCCCATATGAAATAGGCTTGGGCTTCAACCCAAACACCCCTTGTTTCCAAACACTCTCAATTAGATATTTATTTTAATTCATCATTATCTCAATTAAAATCAATTAATATATATTTAATATATATATTAACATTTAACAATAATGATAATTTATTTAAATATGTGTTAAATATATACTAACACATATTTAAATGCAATTTCACTTATTTAATTTTTCTAACAAATTAAATAAAAGGCTACGACCTCAGTAAATTTAATTGCACTGTGAAATTACCAAAATACCCTTTTGCCTAAAAAGATGAAAACACCCTTCTTACTTCCTAAGTCTTAAATTATCTTCTATGTGTGCGACCCATAGGCTCCTCATCATACCGGTAGTGTATAGTATCACGATTAACACCAATTAATCGTCTCACTAATACACAGACCAAGATTGGCCCCTAACAAGGCATCATGGCCACCTGATAGATTCGGATTCAGCAAATTAGCTACTTGTCAATGATATGGTTACCGTCGATCCTTTCATCATCGTATCAACCGGCGAGTTATTCTCGATATTATGTATTCTTACGGATCAATGACCTGTATTATAATCTCTGGATAGAGCAACAACTCAATCCCACTGTGGCCACAGTTTTAGTGTCATTGCCATATACTGAATTGTGCCGTGAGATAACTTCTCCCGTACCCGGGAGTGATGAATCCTCTGTCTATCCACCATAATCTTGATACACTCATTGATGCAACCAATCACTACCGTATTGATAGTGCTGAAAAGAACTGCATTAGGCTAGTGTCAAATTGCACCAATCGGTACACAAGGCGCTCCAATGATCTCAAGTCTAAGGATCACATGCACCATCATTTGTTAGAGGATTTGTTCCATAGACACTGGGGTTACCATCCATATGGAATCCTCTGGCGGGTCTGTCCAGTGAACTTGCTATGGTGTATTCATCTACAGCAAGCACCCATGTGTTACATCAGGCTGTCACTAAATAAAGTTGACAAGGGAGATCAGTTGCTGCCTTTTGACAGGGTCGTTCAACACTATGATAGCCTTACCGTATTATTTGTGCCCTTACTTCAGAATATTACTGGGGCTACGGACGTTTCTAGAATGGCCACCATATGTGCTCATAGGGTTCTCACTATCAAGATCTGAAACACTTGATACCCTCGTCACGGTTCTACCATTCTAAGGACATATATCAATACATATTGTAATAATAATGATTTATGCGATATAGAATAAAATGCCTTTTATTATTGATTAATGAACATTATTACAAAAAGTCAATTCTCCAATAATTGATTAGCTCTAGGGCATCTACTCTAACAATCTCCTACTTGCACTATAGCCAATCATTCATGTATTTAATACTAAATGATCTCAAGTGCCTTTCATATTTCTGCTGCGACAGAGGCTTTGTTAGTGGATCTGCGAGATTGTTGTCAGTATGCACTTTACTAATCTGCACGTCTTTCCTCTCAACTATCTTTCTGATGAGATGGAATCGTCTAACTATGTGTCTGGACTTCTGACGAGACTGTGGTTCCCTGGCTTGAGCAATTGCTCCATTGTTGTCACAATAGATGTCTATAGGATCAACAATTGTGGGAACCACACCAAGTTCAGTAATGAACTTCTTAATCCAGACTGCCTCCTTGGCCGCATCTGACAGTGTAATATACTCAGCCTCCATTGTAGAGTCTGCTATAGTGCTTTGCTTGGAACTCTTCCAGCTCACTGCACTGCTATTAAGACAAAATATAAACCCTGATTGCGATCGATAATCATCTTTGTCCATTTGGAAACTAGCATCATTGTATCCTCTTACAGTGAGCTCATCTTCCCCTCCACAAACCAAGAACATATCCTTAGTCCTCTTCAGGTACTTAAGAATATTCTTGACAGCCAACCAGTGCTGCTCACCTGGATCCGATTGATATCTACTACAAGTACTCAAAGCACATGAGACATCAATCCGAGTACATAGCATGGCATACATGATAGATCCAATTACCGATGCATATGAGATCCTCTTCATCCTATCTCTCTCATTTTGTGTTCTAGGACAGAATTCCTTAGAGAGATAAACACCATGTGACATCGGAAGAAATCCCTTCTTGGATTCTTCCATACTAAATCTTTTCAGTACATTTTCAATATATACACTCTGACTTAGGCCAAGCAACCTACGCGATCTATCACGATAGATCTTAATACCAAAGATGTAGGCTGCTTCCCCTAAGTCCTTCATGGAAAAGCACTTGGAAAACCAAGTCTTTACTGAATGCAAGTTTGGTATATCATTCCCGATCAGAAGTATGTCATCGACATACAACACTAGGAATACTACTACGCTCCCACTCACTTTCTTGTAAACACAAGGCTCATCTTCGTTCTTGATAAAACTGAATTTTTTTACGGCTTCATCAAAACGAATGTTCCAGCTCCTTGAAGCTTGCTTGAGTCCATATATAGATCTCTGCAACTTGCATACCCTATCAGCTTGCCCATTAAGAACGAAACCATCAGATTGTGTCATATACACATCCTCCTCAAGGTTTCTATTCAGGAAAGCTGTTTTGACATCCATTTGCCAAATCTCATAGTCATGATATGTAGCAATTGCAAGCATAATCCGAAGGGATTTAATCATGGCAACTGGCGAAAAGGTTTCTTCATAGTCAATGCCATGAATTTGTTTGAAACCTTTGGCAATCGGGTCCGTGCTTTTATAAGTATGCGTTGCCATCCATGTCGGTTCTTCTTGAAGACCCATTTACATGGGTTTTACCCCTTGGTGGTTTCAGAGACCACGTTACGGTACATGGAGTCCGTCTTAGATTTCATGACTTCAAGCCATTTAACGGAATCTGGATCCGATATAGTGTCTTCGTAGGTTTTGGGTTCATCGTCTTAGTAGACTAGTACGTCACCATATAGGGTCACGAGATAACCATATCTCTTAGGCTCATGGTGTACTCTCCCAGATCTACGTAGCTCCTGTGCTACCTGAGGTGGTTCATTTTGATCCACAAGTTGTGGAGTAACCTCCTCATGATGCTCAACCACTTCCTGTGGCACATCATCCCGTCCTTCGTCTAGTATATCTTGTGGTTCTAGAACTTCATCGAGTTCTACTTTTCTCCCAGTAGTACTTCTTAGAAAATATTCCTTTTCTAGGAAGACACCAGATCGAGCAACAAAAATTTTGCACTCTTCTGGGTGGTAGAAGTAGTATCCTTTGGTCTCCTTTGGATAACCCACAAATATACATTTACAGGATTTTGGGCTCAGCTTGTTCGAAGTTAATTTCTTAACATAAGCTTCACGACTTCAAATCCTTAGATAAGACAAGTTTGGCTTTCGCCCACTCCATAGCTCATATGGAGTCTTATCTACAGACTTTGACGGCACACGGTTCAAAACGTGAGTCGAAATCTCTAGGGCATAACCCCAGAACGATGCAAGTAAATCACTAAAACTCATCATGGACCTAACCATGTCAAGTAAAGTCCTGTTCCTCCTTTCTGACACTCCATTGTGTTGGGGTGTATAAAGAGGGGTAAGTTGTAATACTATCCCACATTCCTTCAGGTACTCTGAAAACCTTCAGCTTAAGTATTCACCTCCTCGATCCGACCGAAGAGCTTTAATACTTTTGCCTAACATTATTCTGTACTTCATTCCTGAATTCCTTGAATTTATCGAAGGCTTTAGATTTATGTCTCATAAGGTAGACATAACCATATTTACTGAAATCATCAGTAAATGTGATAAAGTATGGATATCCACCTCCAAGATTAATCACATCGGACCACATACATCACTATGGATGATGCCTAACAGCTCAGTAGCCCTTTCACCTTGTCCTGTGAAAGGAGACTTGGTCATCTTACCTAACAGGCATGACTCGCATACCTCAAATGACTGAAAGTCAAAAGGGTCCAAAACTCTATCCCTTTGAAGTTTAGCAATGCGAGTCTTATTAACATGACACAATGTACAGTGCTAGAGATATGTCTAGTTTTGATCACTATGTTTAGCTTTCTTGGTTTCAATATTGAGAATATCTTTATTGTTTAAATCAAGAACATATAATCCATTATATAACCTTGCAATTCCAAATAAAATACCATTCAAACTAAAGGACAACAATCCATTATATATCTTAAAATGACACCCTATACTATCCAAAGCAGATACTGAAATAATATTTCTAGAAATAGAAGGTACGTGATAACAGTTATGTAGTTCCAATAACAAGCTTGTAGGCAAAGATAAACAGTAAGTCCCTACAGCCAATGCAGCCACATGTGCTCCATTTCCAACTCATAGGTCCACCTCTCCCTTGGCGAGCACTTTATTCTGCCTTAGTCCCTGCACATTTGTACAAATGTGAGTACCACATCCTGTGTCAATGACCCAAGATGTTGAGGGAGAGAAATTAATCTCAATCATAAAAATACCTGAAGTCATAGCATCTGACATCTTCTTGCTTGCGAGGAAAGTCTTGTAGTGTTTCCTCCAATGGCCAGGCTTGCCACAAAAGAAGCAGGCTACATTGCCCTTCCCTATGCCACTCTCAGGACCAAGAGCAACCTGTCTTTTAGGCTTGGGCTTGGGTTTGGCCTTGGCCTTCCACCTTTGCTTTCTTGGGCAAAGAACTAAGTGGGGCAGGCTTGGACTTTTTCAAGTCTTGCTCTGTAGTCCTCAGCATGTTCAAAAGTTTTGACAGGGTTTTCTCGATTGTGTTCATATTGAAATTCATTATGAACGAAGCATAAGAGTCAAGCAAGGATTGCAGAAGTAAATCCATTTGTAATTCTGCATCCAAGCCACATCTCAAAGTCTCAAGCCTCTCTATATGCTCGATCATCTTGAGCACATGAGGACCAACTTTGGATCCCTTAGTCAAACGACTCCCAAACAGTGCTTTTGACACCTTGTACCTCTCATGTCAAGTATTTGTTTCGAAAAGCTCCTTGAGGTGTAGAATAATGGAAGAAGCGTCCATTTTCTCATGCGGCTTTTGCAGCATATGTGTCATTGATGCTAAGATCAAGCATTGAACGCCATCAGCATCATCAAAGAACTTTTGATAAGTATCCTTTACTTCCTGAGTGGCATCAGGATCAGGCTCAGCCAAGTATGGCTTTTCAAGGATATACAATTTCTTTTTTGACTTAAGTATAATCCGAAGATTACGATACCAGTATGAGAAATTGGATCCATCCAACCTATTTTCTTTCTCGATTATTGGTCGCAGGTTTATAATGCTCATTTTAGTGAATCTACAATTGTAGAAAAATAAAGTCATTATAAAGTTCATTGTTATTTAATATGGTCTTTTATTAAACGATGCTCCCACTATTTTACTCAAGTCAATAGCCTTCACTATTAACTCGAGAAGGCCCGTTGACTTTCCTAGTGGACTGAGATCCCATCCGGCCCATTTCAAACCTTTGCTTTGGTGAACAAGCCAAAATGAATTGATTAGGTAGGCCAACAAACTTAATCCACACCAGTTGATAGCTCCCACTATCAACCTCAAATGTGAAAAAGCCAACAAGCCAATCACACAATCCAATGGCTCCAACCATCGTCCTCAAGTGTGATTCTCAGTATCAGTAGAGTGGACACTACATGTTACCACATACACACAATATGTGTACTGCTCTACTATGCCTATGACGTGTTTATCAACCTTTGCTTTAGCGAACAAGCAAAACCGTCATTTTAAGTTGACCCATCACCATTAAGGAAAACTCTAATGCATTTTAACCTCCACTGGTAGAAGTGTACCCTTCGCTTTGGCGAACAAGGTTTTGACGAACAGTGGTTTGATTAAAACCATGGTGATGGAAGGCTTACATGACTTAATATCCTTTAATTGAGGGTTTGTTATTTAATGTCTCACTAGATTATTATCTTTGTTAGAATGGCATGTTTGGCATGTTATTCAACATTCAACCTTAGTATGCATTCTAAACACAATATTAAAACGTGCTGGTACATGGCCCAACTAAAACCGATTTCCTCGAGCCTAGAGGAATCGGTGGGTCACCTAGGGGTCCTGTAATAAATATCTTGAGTCTTAAAGTATGGTTGCCACGTCCTTTGCTCCGTCTTTAAGTACATTACAAACACATCATTCTAAATTTATAATAAAATTAATCTTAAACTAATTTTACATCAAAAAATTTAGAAACCTCGATTTACATTCGAGGGGAATGAGATGAGAAGAGGAGAAAGGCAGGACACGCAGGCCCTATTTAATAAATTATACAACCATACATACCCAAAAATATTTTAAAACATTCACCATAGGTCTAAGGCTCATGTATCGGGTAGTGATGGCAATGGGCTGGGCTGGGCCGGGACCGGGTACCCCTTGGCCTAGGCCTAAGCCCAACCTCATGACACAGGCCCAAGCCCGGCCTGAGCCTGTTACGGGTATGATAGGCAAAGCCCAAGCCCGGCCCGATGGGTTTTTTATAACCGCAGGCCTGGCCCAAGCCTGCCTTTTTTAATAATGTCTATTTTTAAATATCAATAAATTTCAAATTTTTTTAATATTTTTAATTTTAGAAATAGTTTTTAAATATTAATTGAAGCTATTTCCACAAATAATTTAAGCAATAAGTGAGCAATTAAAACTCCATAATATTTGATTATACTAACTTTTCATCTGTGCATAATATGTTTTGGTTGAACCAAACCCATCTAACTTATTTAAAGGCAATTTTAACATGTTAAACCTTCAATATGGGATGAAAATTGAGGTTAGGGTTTGGGAAAAATGGATATATATATGTAGGATAATATTGTAATTAAATATATAGTATAAAGGTAAATTAGTAAAATTAATACTAAAATTTTTGGGGCTGGGCCGGGCCTAAAGATATATCCATGCCCGGCCCGTACCCGAGGCCGGGCCTTAAAATCAAGCCTAGGCCCAAGCTCAAGCCCCCCAACCTCGGGTAAAGCCTGCCCCTTTTGGGCTGGGCCGGGTACCTGAAAATGTCAGGCCTATTGCCATCTCTAGTACCATAGGCACCATGCAATATACAAACAAGTACATAACATACATTTAAAAAACAATCAATTTTTGAATCGGGTGGGTTATTTATTAATTACCCTCTTAAATGTATAGAATGACCATTGGCTTTATAGGTTATTAAAACTGTAGTTCGGTCCCTTCGCAAAAAACACAACATTGGGGCAGCAGCCACGTCGCCGCAGCAAAAATTTCCAGGGAGCACGTCGCCGCGGCGAAGATCCCCAATATGAACAGTTCGTGTTTTTTGCAGTTTTTGTGTAATAACACGAATCCAAATCAAATTGAATGCACACACGTTCAACCAGGACATCAACCAACAAATATAACATCCATCAACACATTATTAAACCAATTTATCATTTGAATCATTCATTCATAAGCAGATTCTTCAGATTTTGCAGATTTTTCAAAAATAACATGTTATCAACCAAATACATGTTATAGTGCATACAATAAACTGTAAAAATTTGATACCCGAGGCTCTGATACCACTGTTAGTAAACGACCCATTTACGCAGCAGAAAACAAAAAAATAAACAACATGGATCGTTCCTTAGAACCAAGATCCGGGTACAAATTTACAGTTTATACAATATATATTAAATCTGTAGAAAATTAATCTAGAGTTTAAGAAACCATACGCTCATTTGGAGGCTCCTCCAAGTTGTCTCTGAACGTATTTTGCTACCAACCTAAGTGTAGGATCGAACCGACATAGTCCACACGAAGATAATCGCAAGGAACTAAAGAGGGATTTGCTAGATCCTCTTTAGTTTTAAGAAACAAAGAAGAAGAATGAAGAATGTTTGATTTCCAATAAAAAATCAATTCTAGCATGAGAGAGTTTAGGGGCTGTGTGTTTTTCTCTTTTCAATGAATAATGAAAATAAATGAATCAAATTATTTTACAAATAACCTTGTTCTTTTATAGTAAAATTTAATTGCCCTATTCCCATATGGAATAGGCTTGGGCTCCAACCCAAACACCCCTTGTTTCCAAACACTCCCAATTAGATATTTATTTTAATTCATCATTATCTCAATTAAAATCAATTAATATATATTTAATATATATATTAACATTTAACAATAATGATAATTTATTTAAATATGTGTTAAATATATTTAAATATATACTAACACATTTAAATGCAATTTCACTTATTTAATTTTTCTAACAAATTAAATAAAAGGCTACGACCTCAGCAAATTTAATTGCACTGTGAAATTACCAAAATACCCTTTTGCCTAAAAAGATGAAAACACCCTTCTTACTTCCTAAGTCTTAAATTATCTTCTATGTGTGTGACCCATAGGCTCCTCATCATACCGGTAGTGTATAGTATCGCAATTAATACCAATTAATCGTCTCACTAATACACAGACCAAGATTGGCCCCTAGCAAGACATCATGGCCACCCGATAGATTCGGATTAAGCAAATTAGCTACCTGTCAACGATATGGTTACCGTACAATTCGATCCTTTCATCATGCGTTATCTCGACGAGACGAAGGCATAGAAATAGTGTCAACCTTGATTACTCGATATTATGTATTCAGTTTCTGGACCAATGACCTGTATTATAATCTGGATAGAGCAACAACTCAATCCCACTGTGGCCACAGTTTTAGTGTCATTGCCATATACTGAATTGTGCCGTGAGATAACTTCTCCCGTACCTAGGAGTGATGAATCCTCTGTCTATCCACTATAGTCTTGATACACTCCTTGATGCAGCCAATCACAACCGTATTGATAGCTCTGAAAAGAACTGCGTTAGGTTAGTGTCAAACTACACCAATTGGTGCACAAGGCACTCCGGTGATCTCAAGTCTAAGGATCACGTGCACCACCATTCGTTGGATGATTTGTTCCATAGACACTGGGGTTACCATCCATATGGAATCCTCTGGCGGGTCTGTCTAGTGAACTTGCTGCGGTGTATTCGCCTACAGCAAGCACCCATGTGTTGCACTAGGCTGTCACCAAACAACCTTGACAAGTGAGATCAGTCGCTGCCTTTCGACAGGGTCGTTAAACACTATGATAGCCTTACCGTATTATCTGTGCCCTTACTTCAGAATAATATCGGGGCTACGGACGTTTCTAGAATGGCCACCATATGTGCTTATAGGGTTCTCATTATCAAGATCTGAAACACTTGATACCCTCATCACAGTTCTACCATTCTAAGGACATATATCAATATATATTGCAATAATAATGATTTACGCAATATAGAATAAAATGCCTTTTATTATTGATTAATGAACATTATTACAAAGATTCAATTCTGCAATAATTGTTTGGCTCTAGGGCATCTACTCTAACATTATCAAAAGGGAAACTAATATTCCGTCTATAAATAGCGCCGCTACAAATGTGTGCTAAAGTTAGCACACCGAACTGATGTTGGAGTGGAAGATGGCTGGAAATTGAGGACTTAAATATTTTATTGTTCTAGTGTTTTGGTTTTCATGAAATGTTAAGATTGGTTCCATAAAATTGATTTGTAATATAGGAACAATTGGGATTGCAAAGTTGGATCATGTAAAGTTTTGTATCATGTATATGTATTTCATGGAGGATTTGTTGTTTTCAATCTATTTTAATTTTGTTATTTAGTTTTGTTGGTCTTTGCTATTTCATTTTTTGTTGATAATATTGTGTTCTATATATAATGTGAAAGAATTAGAAATGCGACTGATCACATCATGTTAATGGTTTGGCAATGGAATGTTAAACTCAATGATACATTGATCTATCAGATTTCCAAGCATGCACCATCTGATTAGTCACATTTCTAACAATCTGATTAGTCACATTTCTACTTTGTTATAACTATTTTAGGAAAAACTGATACACCGGATGTCCGACCATTATCCATTATTATAATTGTTCAATGTCTGCTTCAGTTCTCACTAAAAAATCATCGATTTGCCTATAGAATGGTAATAAGACGTCTACCGAACAAACCTTTATCCTATTATTATTATCATTTTTAAGATTAACCATTTTGTATAAATGTCGTATACATGTTTAATAGCTTATCCAATCTATCCTTATAATGTTTTCTAACTTGCATGTTTAACAAAATATTTACTATCCTTTCCTTTGAACTTGTGCCAATAAGATTTTATTCTTCTCAAATCGACGTGTTATTCATTTCAAAATCTCACTGCCTAATACTTAATTTGACTATAAAAAATAACCTAAGAGTGATTAATATAGGAACATATGGAATTGTTAGGTTCGATCATTATTGTACTATGAAATTCTGATAGATCAAGGTATCCTTGAGTTTGACATTTCATTTTCGTTATAACTTATAAAAAATTGTCTAACAAATTGTATGAAATCAGTTGCCTAACCATTGTCCATAATTATAATTGTTCAAAGTTTGCTGCAGTCGATAACTTCACTACCAAACCATCAATTTGGCTATAGAATTGTAATTAGGCAATTACTGATCCATAATTTATCCATGATTTAAGGATGGTTGGAATTCGGATAGATCAAGGTATCATTGAGGTCTACATTTCATTGTTGAACCATTATCAGGATGTGATTAGTTGCATTTATAATTTGTTATAACTTTTCTAGGAACACTGCCAAACCATGAATTTGACTATAGAATTGTAATAAGGCAGATACCAACCCATAATTTATCCATAGTTTAAATATATGAAAGATTTCTTATGTTAAAAATCTCACTACTATGATCTTAATCCGACTTTACAAAATAATATGGGGATGATTAATAGAGGAACTTTTTAATTTAGATAGATGACTGTATTCTTCAGGTCGACATCTTACAGCCAAATAGAATGGTAATAGGGCAAATACTGACCCATAATTTAAGCATAATTGGAATTCAGATACATCAATAAATCATTGAGGTCTACATTTCTCTGTCGAACCATTAACAGGATGTGATTAGTCGCATTTCTAATGCTATAACTTTTCTAGGAACACCGCCAAACCATGATTTTGGCTATAGAATGGTAATAAGGCATATAGCGACCCATAATTTATGCATAATTTAAATAAATAAAAGATTCCTTCTGTTAAAAATCTCATTGTCATAATCTTAATACGACTTTAAAAAATAATATGTGGATGACCAATATAAGAACTTTTTAGATTGTCAGGTTCGATCATGATTGTATTATAGAACTTAGATAGATGACTGTATCCTTCAAGTCGTCATCTTACAACCAAACTATTAATTATGTTGTAATTGTGATACAAGAAT
Source organism: Pistacia integerrima (assembly GCA_026225825.1). NCBI lineage: Eukaryota > Viridiplantae > Streptophyta > Magnoliopsida > Sapindales > Anacardiaceae > Pistacia > Pistacia integerrima. The sequence goes on along the minus strand of CM047740.1, from coordinate 14,203,817 downwards.
ATAATAAACGTTTGGCTGAATCATAACGTGATATCAGCCAACATGTCGAACTATAATATTAATAAAAAATTGAAGTGGCTCAATGTCTCTTTGAGTTGATATCAGCCAACCTGCCGAACTATAATATTAATAAAAAAATTGAAGTGGCTCAATGTCTTTTTCAGTTGAAAATTTCAGTACCAGTCTATAAATAATAAATTTTACGATTTGCATTGTAATAAACCATTTGCTGTGCCATAATTTATTCAATATATTAAGGGTGTGCTTTATTTTAAAAACTCAATGTTGAACCATGATATTTCGTGCCAATGACTTGTAATAAACAAACTACCGAACTAATCATGCCGCCCGATTATGAATGATGATTTTTTACTTCTTTTGTCAGTATGGTTGCATTGCATTGGCATTCCAAAGGTCTAACAATTTTGACACATCGGATGTGTATTAATAACAATTTTATAAATTCATTGCATTGGCATTCCAAAGGTTTAAATAAAGAGATATAAAGATTGGAGTTAGTTTCTTCATAATACGATAAATTTGATGATTTGAATTGTAATAAACCATCTGTTGAGTCATAAGTTATTCAATATATCATAGGTGTGCTTTATTTCAAAAACTCAATGGTGAACCATAATACTTTATGCTAATGAATTGTAATAAACAAACTGCCAAACCAATCGTGCTATCTTATTATGAATGATGATTTGTTACTTCTTTTGTTAGTATGGGTGCGTTGCATTGGCATTCCAGAGGTCTAACCATTTTGACACATTGGGTGTGTATTAATAACAATTATATAGGTGCATTGCAATGACTTTCCAAAGGTCTAAATAAAAGATATAAAGACTGGAGTTAGTCTCTTCATGTCCTGTTTTGTAGCTTTGCAATTGCTCCTTTTTGATGCGTTGGATTTGTAGTTTAATGACATCTACGTAGGATTGATATTAATAATTATATAGGTGCATTGTGTTGACATTGCAAATGTTTATAGATATATATTTATCTAAAATTGATTGGTGCATTGTACTGTTATGTGATATTTTTAATGTGAGATTACTATTAATGGTCAGGATATTAGAATTTCGGTTTAATTATGGGTTAATGTACTTCTTTTTGATTGACGTGTTCAGTATTTTGATGATTTTTGGTGTTCTGATATTTAATGCCGTTCTTAATGTAGTGCTTTTGCTAAAGTGTTAATGAAATAAATGGTATTGTTTATGTAGATATTTATACGGTATTAATGGAATTAATAAAAGTAGATATTTATGTTAATGTAACGTTATTGTTATATATTTGTTTTCGCTTCATCTTCTTGGATTTTTTGTGGTGTTTGATCTGTCGTTTTTTAATTTTGTTGTTATTGTTATGTTGTTTATGAAGTGTTATTGAAGTTAATACATTTTTGTAGATAGATATTTATCGGAAAGGGATCGATACATTGTATTTGCTATGTATCATTCTTAATGAGAAATCAATGTGAATTGTGAGGAGTATTTATCTGAATGTGAAAGGTTTTATACGTAACTCTTGAAATTAATGTGTTTGTTATATATATGTAGTTGTTTATGTTGTCGTACATGATTAAGAGAACTAACTAAAGGTACTTAAAAGTACATTGTTAGATAATTGTTATATGTGTTTGACTACTGTGCTCTTATTATAAATATTTTTTATTGCATCTTGGTGTTGGTATACTTGGCTGAAAAAAAAAAAAAAAAGCAAATTGCTGGTATAGTTGAAATATAGTTCCTGTTGTAGGTAATGTGATACCTTGAATTGTTTTTACCTTTCTATTGTAATACTATATCTGTTGAACTACGAATTCGCCTATAAAAGCTGTTAATTTGCGTATAATTATATTATATAATTGTAATAAAGAAGCTAACGAACAATATTGTAGTGACAATTGTAAGGAGTTTAAAATTTCAGTACCGAACAAAAAATTCCCGATACTATTAAATTACGATAAGAAATATTTATACTATGAATTAGACTATAAAATTGAAATTAACCAGTTATTAAACGTTATTTTATTTATTTATTTATAATTCTGGTACACCGACATTTGCTTTAGTTGTAAAATCTCAGTTGGGAATCATTATTGCTTTTATTGAATTGTACTAAAGATGAATTTCTTTTTACAGGCAAGTCATAACAATGTCCAATAATTCACTTAAAGATATTGATGAATCAAGAGATGATTGGATACTCACTGTCAGAGTATCTAGATTGTGGGAATGTAAGAATTTCAGAATGGGTGACAAACTTATGAGCGTTGACATGATTTTGATTGATCAACAGGTATAAAATATAATCTAAAAATAATGTTAAGACCTTTATTTCCGATTTATACAAGTTTGTTCAAATTTATAATTTTCATTGGTTGTTTAGAATCAAGTTATTCATGGCTTGATACCAAAGAATAGGATTGCGAAGTTTAAAAATCAACTTCATGAAGGGTTGATATATTTGATCAGACATATAAAAGTCATACCGTCTACTCCTTCTTACAGGCCTATTGACGATATATACTGTATACAATTTCTCATGATCATCACTATGCAAGAAATAAAAGAGTCGAGAATTGTTATTCTGAGATATAAATTTGAATTTGTTGGTCTTCATGATCTTCAGACTAGAACAAATGATACAAAGTTATTATCAGGTATAGTTAATTTGAATATTTGTATTTTAAATGCATAAGAAATAGCTTGGTATATCAAATATAATAAATTATATGCAGATATCATTGGAGTTTTGAATGCAATAGGAGAAATTGAAGAGATCAAACAACAAAGACTAAAAACAAAGACATCAGATTGCAGACGACACAGTAAGTTCTTTTGTTAATATTTTTACATTCTTCTTCCACTTTAAATAACTTACAGCAATATTAATTTCAGGGGAACAATTGACATTACGTTATGGGGAAAATTTTCTGAAGAGATCAGTGAAGATTTGCAATCAGGAAATACCAACCCAATTGTCCTAATAGTTACTTCAACAAATGTTAAAGATTTCCAAGGTAATAAAAATATATTATATGAAATTAATATATTTTTGACAAGTAATTTATGTTTTTTTTCCATACAGGAAGATTATATCTCTATATAGCTTTGGCATCTAGAATTTATATAAATTTAGATATTGAGGAAGTGCATTCTCTACAGAAAGAGTATGTGTTTGACAAATAGTATTTTAAAATAATTTCATAGGTAGATTCATATTTAACATTTTATATGCTCTTTGTTGAAAGTTTTAAATTTACCAAGTGAATTCAAACTTAAGTGGAAAAGGTTGCTATGTTGATTTTAGGAGTCCATTAAGCATAAACATAAAGCAACAAACATAAACCAAAGTAAAACACACAAGATTTTTACATGGTTCGGCAAAATGCCTACATCCATGGGACGAAGTCTAGAATGAAGCTAATCCACTAGGTTTACTTCACAGTTCAATTACAAAGTCAAAGATTAAGCCTTAGTTGCCAAAGCACCTCTGTTTTGCAACACTTCAATCTCTACCCTTTGGTTAAACAATGTACAACCATAGTGAGCTTACAATAACACACAACCAACATGGTTACCCTTGAGCTTCTCTCAAGGACCAGAAATGAAGACGCACTTTTGTGGAGGAAGCTCAACATGCTTCAACATCTCATAATGAGCAGGGATGTATTTTGGATACTTTGAAGGAGGTATTTTAAAGCTTTACCTAAGCATAGAAACTTGACAAAAACAAAGTAAAAATTCAGAGAATTTTTAGTGTACTTTTCAGAGAAATATCAAGCTTAAGAAAAAGTGCAATGGAGAGGAGTTTATATAGGAAAATAGCCGGCCAATGCAAGGGCAGATGGCAAGCAACCCTTTATTAAATTTACCTTTATAAAAGTTAAATCCAATATCAAGATGCCACCTATCAAAGAGAATAAAACTTTCCAGCACATTAAATATAAATTTGACAAGTGTTATGGACTACACAAAAACCACAAAAGAGAATATAATAGCTCATGCATTCTAGAAGCACAATATATGTAACTCAAATAAAACTACTAGATACAAGGTGATCACTCTGACTCAGAGGTGCTCACCAGATCCTGTAGATAACCAACACAAGAGAAGGTGGTCACCTTAAACATGAGGTGGTCATACTAGAAGTTTAAACAAAATTTATTATGCTAAGACAACGTAAGGTGATCATACTGGGATTGAAAGTTACCGCTCTAGGTTCATAAGTTGACAAAATAACTTACATTTGTTATTTCAGAAAAGGAATTCTACCCATAATTCAATTGCAAAAGAAGATTCTAAATCAAGTTCCGATTAAGAAGGAAATGTTTGAGAATAGAACATCATTGAAACATGTTACCAATCTTGTGTGGCATAATGTTGATGAGGTACACAATATTCACTAAAACGTTAAACTGATTATTATAACATAGTTTGTGAACAAAAATTACATTTGAATAGGTAATACAGTACACAATTAAGTCCAAAATAACTGAAGTTGATGATAGATATAGTTGGTGTTACAATTCTTGCACCTATTACAAGAAGAAAATTCTTGGTATTAATACCTATTTATATTGTGACAAATGCAACAAGGAATCAAAATCTCCTCAATTGAGGTATATCATTGTCTATTATTTACTATTTATAATTACGTATTGTCAATGCAATAACAAGTACATTCAATTTCAGACATTGATTTATAATGACGTTTTATCAATGTTATAACAGGTACAACGTAGAGATGAGATTGTCAGATGGAACTGTCAGAGCAACATTTATATTGTTTGATACAGTGACCCAGAGATTGGTTGGGTTATCATGTTCTCAATTGTTGAACAAACAAGGTAATGATCGAAAAAATATCCCAAAAGCTCTGAATGAATTGTGTGGACAGATGTTCATTTTCAAAATCAAGTTGAGGGTTATGGATCTGAAAGAAGGATATGAATCTTATACTATGACAAAACTTTTTGCGATTGATGAGAAACTTGAAGATGTATATAAGTTATGAGAATTGCAAAAGGTAGTATAATTTTTAATCTTAAATTGTTAATGTTCAAAATATTGAAGTGATATCAGTGCTTTCCAAAAAACAACAGGCAAACAATGGAGAATATGGATCACAATCTTCGACATTAACGACTGAATACGAAATACTGACACCAAAAATCAAAGACGTGTCTGGAAAAAGGTAGAATAGACAATTCTTGTACAGACATTGTTAGAGTAGATGCCCTAGAGCCAATCAATTATTGTAGAATTGACTATTTGTAATAATGTTCATTAATCAATAAAAGGCATTTTATTCTATATCGCGTAAATCATTATTATTGCAATATGTATTGATATATGTCCTTAGAATGGTAGAACCGTGACGAGGGTATCAAGTGTTTCAAATCTTGATAGTGAGAACCCTATGAGCACATATGGTGGCCATTCTAGAACGTCCAGTAACCCCAGATATTATTCGAACTAAGGGCACGAGATAATACGGTAAGGCTATCATAGTGTTGAACGACCTGTCAAAAGGCGTGGTGATCTCACTTGTCAAGGTTGTTTGGTGACAACCTCGGTGCAACACATGGGTGTTTGTTGTGGCGATTACACCACGGCAAGTTCACTGACTGACCCACTAGAGGATTCCATATGGATGGTAACCCCAGTGTCTATGGAACAAATCCTCTAACGAATGGTGGTGCATGTGATCCTTAGACTTGAGATCACCGGAGCGCCTTGTGCACCGATTGGTGTAGTTTGACACTAGCCTAACGCAGCTTCTTTTGAGTGTCAATACGGTGGTGATTGGCTGCATCAAGGAGTGTATCAAGACTATGGTGGATTGACAGAGGATTTATCACTCCCGGGTACGGGAGAAAGTTATCTCACGGCGCAATTCAGTATATGGCAATGACACTAAAAGCGTAGGCCACAAGGGATTGAGTTGTTGCTCTATCCGGGTTTATAATACGGGTAATTGGTCCAAACTGAATAAATAATATCGAGTAACCGAAGGTTTACACTATTTCTATGCCTTCGTCTCGTCGAGATAACGAATGATGAAAGGATCGAATTGCACGGTAACCATATCGTTGACAGGTAGCTACTTTGTTGAATCCGAATCTATCGGGTGACCATGATGCCTTGCTAGGGGCCAATCTTGGTGTCGTGGTATTAGTGAGACGATTAATTGGTGTTAATCGCAATACTATACACTGCCGATATGATGAGGAGCCTAAGGGTCACACACATAGAAGACAATTTAAGATGCAAGAAGAAAGAAGGGCGTTTTCATCTTTTAAGGCGAAAGGGTATTTTGGTAATTTCACGGTGGCAATTAAATTTCTTTGAGGTCATAGCCTTTATTTAATTTGTTAGAAAAATTAAATAAGTGAAATTACGTTTAAATATGTGTTCGCACATATATAAATATATTATCATTATTGTTAAATGTTAATATATATATATATATATTTAAATATATATATTAATTGATTTTAATTGAGATAATGATGGAAATTAAAATAAATCAAATTGGGAGTGTTTGGCAAGATGGGGCGTTTGGGTTGGAGCCCAAGCCTATTCCGTATGGGATTAGGGCAAAATGTTTTTAAATATAAAAGGAAAAGTGTGTGTGATTTTAATTAAAGGGTTTTTCTTTGAAAACCAATACACACAGCATCCCTTTTGCTTCTCCCACGGCAGTAACACCTATTGCCAAAAATCAATTCAATTGATTCTTCTTTTCTTCTTAATCTTGAAGCCAAAGAGGATCTAGCAAATCCCTCTTTGGTTCTTTTAAGATTGTCTTCGTGTGGACTACGCAGGTTCGATCCTACACTTGGATCGGTAGCAAAAAGTTCGTCGACAAATTTGGAGGAGCCTTCAACGTGCGTTTGTTTCTCTTAACTCATGTTGAATATTTATGCAGATTTTATTTAATATAAATTGTAAAATCATACCCTTGATCTTGGCTCATGTAAATGATCCTGTTATATTATATTTTTCGTTTCCGCTGCGTATACGGGACCGTTTCCTAACAGTGGTATCATAGCAAGGTTACTGAATTTTACAATTTTTATGTGTATGGTTGATAACATGTATTTGATGATAATATGTTGCCATATTGAATCTGCGTAAATTTGTCTTGAAATATGTTTTTAAAAACTGATTAATCGATTAATTTAATTTGTTGATGATCTGTTGGTTTGGTTTAATGCATGATGGATTTTTGTTGAGATCAATGTGTTTGATTGATTGCAAAATCTGGTTAGAGTGTTTTTGGTTGCTGTATGAACAGATCCGGAGCTACAGATCTGTGTACGCTCACCGCGGCGATATAATCCATCGCCGCAGCGATCGTCGTCACCGTGGCGATATAACTCATCGCCGCGGCGAGGGTCCTTTGGACGAGCGCGTATGTTTTCGCCGTGGCGATATAACCCATCGCCCGCGATCGTCCCTGGACGTGTGCTATACCAAAACCAATGCACGCCGCAGCGATCTAACTCATCGCTGCAGCGCGCACTTCCAAGTGTGTAGGGGGTAAAATGCAAAGTTTCAAAACTTTTGGACCAAACAAAATCTACAAATTATTAGGGGGTAAATATAATTAACCCATAAATTTCAGAAATTGATTGTTTTTGAAATGTATGCTTTGTACTTGTTTGTATATTGCATGGTGCCCGGTACATGAGCCTTAGACCTAAGAGTGAATGTTTTAATTATTTTTGGGTATGTATGGTTGTATTTTATTAAATAGGGCTTGCGTGTCTTGCCTTTCTCCTCTTCTCGATGTACATTCTCTTCTCATCTAATTCCCCTCGAATGTAAATCGAGGTTTCTAAATTTATTGATGTAAAGAATTTGTATAATTATTTATTGTAAATTTAGAAAGATATTTTTGTAATGTACTTGAAGTCGGAGCAAAGGACGAGGCAACCATACTTGAAGACTCAAGATTTTTATTACAGGACCCCTAGGTGACCCACCGATTCCTCTAGGCTCGAGGAAATCGGTTTTAGTTGGGCCATGTACCGGCACGTTTAATTTTGTTTAGAATGCATGCTAAGGTTGAATGTTTGATAACATGCCAAACAATGTCATTCTAACAAAGATAATAATTTGGTGAGACATTAAATAACAAAACCCTCAATTAAAGTATATTAAGTCACGAAAGCCTTCCATCACCATGGTTTTAATCAAACCACTGTTCGTCGAAACCTTGTTCGCCAAAGCGAAGGGTACACTTCTACCAGTGGGAGGTTAAAATGCATTGGAGTTTTCCTTAATGGTGATGGGTTGACTTAAAATGACGGTTTTGCTTGTTCGCCAAAGCGAAGGTTGATAAACACGCGTCATAGGCATAGTAGAGCAGTACACATATTGTGTGTACGTGGTGACATGTAGTGTCCACTCTACTGATACTGAGAATCACACTTGAGGACGATGGCATGTACTGTCCATTGGATTGTGTGATTGGCTTGTTGGCTTTCTCACATTTGAGGTTGATAGTGGGAGCTATCAACTGGTGTGGATTGAGTTTGTTGGCCTACCTAATCAACTCATTTCGGCTTGTTCGCCAAAGCGAAGGTTTGAAATGGGCAAGATCGGATCTCGGTCCACTAGGAAAGTCAACGGGCTTTCCCGAGTTAATGGTGAGGTCTATTAACTTGAGTAAAATAGTGGGAGCTTCGTTTAATAAAAGACCATATTAAACAATAATAATGATCATGGTAATAACGGTTACTTTTTCTACACTTGTAGATTCACTTAAATTTGAGCAAAATGATCCCAACATCACTACGACAAATCATCGAACTGGGAGAGAAATGGAGTGGTGAAAATTTCGTTGACTGGTATAGAAGTATAAATAATATACTTCAGTCAAGCGATATATTATACACCATTGAGCAAGCTCTATCACCAGAGCCTGCTGATAGTTCTATCCATGAGACTGGGTATGTATATGTGAAACATACACATGATGCAAAAAGGAAATGACTAGATACATTGTGCTTGCATCAATGGCACCATTCTTGTGCGAGTGCCAGAAAATGGATTTAGCTTCTATTCTTCATTTTCTTTGAAGAAATGAGAAGCATATGGTGTCTCGGTTGTTATTCAGATGTAGGATGGAAGAGGGTACCAAAATTGGCGATCATATACTCAAGTGGATCGAGTATATGAACAAGCTTGAGATTTTGGGAAGTGGACTTAGAGAAGGTTTAGCAATAAACCTAATATTACGATCATTACGGATTCTTATTCTCAATTTGTCTATGACTTTATTGAGGAAGATAAGAAGAATACCCTTTCCGAGCTTCTGGATTTGTTGAAGACTACTGAGTCAGGCATGAAAATGTCAGAAACATTGACGTTGGTTGAAGCCAACTCAAGTGAAAAGAAAAGGGCTCAGAAGTTGATGGAAAGAACTATTGCAGAAAGGAAAGGCGTTTGTCCTCACTGTGGGAATCCCAGTCACTGGAGAAAACATTGCAAGGCCTTCCTAGCAAAAGGGAAGAAGAATGTTACTTCTTCGTCAGGTACGTTATTGAGATTAACTTCTCCCATAAACATCTAGTTGACACAAGATGTGGTACTCACATTTGATTGATGTGTAGAAACTACGGTAGAGTAGATTGCTCGCCGAGGGAGAGGTGGACCTACCAGTTGGAAATGAAGCACGTGCTGTTACATTTCTGTAGGATCTTATCGTCTGATTTAGCCGATGGACTTGTTTCTTGGAACTTATGGATTATTATGGTTTTTTCTTCATTTCTAGAAATTATATATTTCGTGGTCCACATAGGACAAATGAGATTATAGTTTACTAATGGATTATTGTCCTTGAGTATAAATAATATTCTTTATGGAAACTGTTTCATAATAATATGTTCTTAAGAAAGACAACAAGGATAATCTCAAAATGACTACTATGCCAACTTTGGCAAGTTGAGCTAAACATATCTGAAGGAATGTGGGATAGTATCACAACTCACTCCTCCTTATACACCCCAACACAAAGGAGTGTCGGAAAGGAGGAACAAGACCTTTCTTGATATGGTTAGGTTCACGATGAGTTTTAGTGATTTATCTACATCGTTCTAGGGTTATGCCCTAGAGACTGCGACTCACGTTTTGAACCGTGTGTTGTCAAAGTCTCGTAGATAAGACTTCATATTAGCTATGGAGGGGCGAAAGCCCAACTTGTCTTATCTAAGGATTTGGGGTTGCGCTTATGTTAAGAAATTGACTTGAACAAGTGGGCCCAAAGTCCTGTAAATGTATATTTGTGGGGTATCCAAAGGAGACCTAAGGATACTATTTCTACCACCCAGAAGAGCGCAAAATTTTTATTGCTCGATCTGGTGTCTTCCTAGAAAATGAATATTTTCTAAGAAGTACTAGTGGGAGAAAAGTAGAACTTGATGAAGTTCTAGGACCATAGGATATACTAGACGAAGGACGGGATGATGTGCCACAGGAAGTGGTTGAGCATCATGAGGAGGTTACTCCACAACTTGTGGATCAAAGTGAACTACCTCAAGTAGCACAGGAGCTACGTAGATATGGGAGAGTACGCCATGAGCCCGAGAGATACGGTTGTCTCGTGACTAAACATGGTGACATACTGGTCTACCAAGACGATGAACCCAGAACCTACGAAGACGCTATATCAGATCCAGATTCCGTTAAATGGCTTGAAGCCATGAAATCTGAGATGGACTCCATGTACCAGAACAAGTGTGGTCTCTGGTGGAACCACCTGAAGGGGTAAAACCCATAGGGTGTAAATGGGTCTTCAAGAAGAAGACTGACATGGATGGCAACGTGCATACTTATAAAGCACGGCTGGTTGCCAAAGGTTTCAAACAAATTCATGGCATTGACTATGAAGAAACCTTTTCACCAGTTGCCATAATTAAATCCATCTGGATTATGCTTGCAATTGCTGCATATCATGACTATGAGATTTGGCAAATGGATGTCAAAACTGCTTTCCTAAACGGAAACCTTGAGAAGGATGTGTACATGACACAACTTGATGGTTTCGTTCTTGATAGTCAAACCAATAAGGTATGCAAGTTACAGAGATCCATTTATGGACTCAAGCAAGCTTCAAGGAGCTGGAACATTCGTTTTGATGAAGCCATAAAAGAATTCGGTTTTATCAAGAACGAAGATGAACCTTGTGTTTACAAGAAAGTGAGTGAGAGCGCAGTAGCATTCCTAGTATTGTATGTCGATGACATACAATAGATCGGGAATGATATACCGAACTTGCATTCGGTAAAGACTTGGTTATCCAAGTGCTTCTCCATGAAGGACTTAGGGGAAATAGCCTACATCCTTGGAATAAAGATCTATCGTGATAGATCGTGTAGGTTGCTCAAACTAAGTCAAAGTACATAGACAAGGTACTGAACACATTCAGTATAGAAAAATCCAAGAAGGGATTTCTTCTGATGGCATATGGTGTCTATCTCTGTAAGGATATGTGTCTTTAACCACACAATGAGAGAGATAGAATGAAGAGGATCCTACATGCTTTAGCAAGTGGATCCATCTTATATGTTCAGATTGATATCTAATGTGCATTCAGCATTTGTAATGGATGTCAATCAGGCTCAAGTGAGCAATATATTATGTACTTAGATTGATGTCTTATGTGCATTCAAAGACTAGTAGAAGATATCAACTAAATCCAAGTGAATGACACTGGGTGAGTGTCAATGGACATTCTTAAGTGCTTGAAAAGGGCTTAAGAATATATATTCTTGGATAATGGAAGAAAGATGAGCTCACTACAAGAGAATACAGTGACGCTATTTCCAAACAGGAAAAGGATGATTATAGTTCGCAATTTGGGATTACACATTTTGTCTCAATATAAGCTGGTGGAGCCGCAAGAGCTCAAATTGGTGTCTTGCGTGGATTCTACAATTGATGCTAAGTGTACCGCATTTTTAATGCGGTAGGTGTAGGCGGTTTGGATCAAGAAGTTCATTACTGAACTTGATGTGATTTCAAGCATTGCTAATCCAGTATACTTGTACTGCGATAACAATGGAGCCATTGTTGTGGCTGAGGAATCACGGTCTCACCAGTAATCCAAACACTTACTTAGTTGATTCATTCTGACCTGAAGGATTGATATGAAAGGGAATGTGCAGATTTGCAGAATACCTACCAACCCACTATTAAAGTTTCTGTTTTAGCAGAAGCATGATGGGCACTTGGGTCATTCAATGTTGAGTGCATGAATGATCGGCTATAGTGCAGCACTTGGGTCATTCAAAGGTTGAGGGCATGAATGATTGGCTATAGTGCAAGTGGGAGATTGTTAGAGTAGATGCCCTAGAGCCAATCAATTATTGTAGAATTGACTCTTTGTAATAATGTTCATTAATCAATAAAAGGCATTTTATTCTATATGCCCTAGAGCCAATCAATTATTGTAGAATTGACTCTTTGTAATAATGTTCATTAATCAATAAAAGGCATTTTATTCTATATCGCGTAAATCATTATTATTGCAATATGTATTGATATATGTCCTTAGAATGGTAGAACCGTGACGAGGGTATTAAGTGTTTCAAATCTTGATAGTGAGAACCCTATGAGCACATATGGTGGCCATTCTAGAAACGTCCGTAGCCCCAGTATTATTTTGAACTAAGGGCACGATAATACGGTAAGGCTATCATAGTGTTGAACGACCTGTCAAAAAGCGTTGGATCGATTCACTTGTCAAGGTTGTTTGGTGACAACCTGGTGCAACACATGGGTGTTTGTTGTAGGCGATTACACCACAGCAAGTTCACTGGATTGACCCACCAGAGGATTCCATATGGATGGTAAGCCCAGTGTCTATGGAACAAATCCTCTAACGAATGGTGGTGCATGTGATCCTTAGACTTGAGATCATCGGAGCGCCTTGTGCACCGATTGGTGTAGTTTGACACTAGCCTAACGCAGTTCTTTTCAGAGCTGTCAATACGGTGGTGATTGGGCCTGCATCAAGGAGTGTATCAAGACTATGGTGGATTGACGGAGGATTTATCACTCCCGGCACGGAGAAAGTTATCTCACGGCGCAATTCAAGATATGGCAATGACACTAAAAGCGTGGCCACAAAGTGGGATTGAGTTGTTGCTCTATCCGTTTATAATACGGGTCATTGGTCCAAGCCGAATAAATAATATCGAGAGTAACCGAAGGTTGACACTATTTCTATGCCTTCTTCTCGCGAGATAACGAATGATGAAAGGATCGAATTGCCTGATAACCAGATGATGTACATGTGAGCTACTTTGTTGAATCCGAATCTATCGGGTGGCCATGATGCCTTGCTAGGGGCCAATCTTGTGTACGTGTATTAGTGAGGACGATTAATTGGTGTTAATCGCAATACTATACACTGCCGATATGATGAGGAGCCTAAGGGTCACACACATAGAAGACAATTTAAGATGCAAGAAGAAAGAAGGGCGTTTTCGTCTTTTTAAGGTGAAAGGGTATTTTGGTAATTTCACAAAGGCAATTAAATTTGCTGAGGTCGTAGCCTTTATTTAATTTGTTAGAAAAAATTAAATAAGTGAAATTACGTTTAAATATGTGTTCGCACATATGTAAATATATTATCATTATTGTTAAATGTTAATATATATATATATATATATATATATATATATATGATATATATATATATATATATATTAAGGTTGAGATAATGATGGAAATTAAAATAAATCAAATTGGGAGTGTTTGGCAAGATGGGGCGTTTGGGGTTGGAGCCCAAGCCTATTCCGTATGGGATTAGGGCAAAATGTTTTTAAATATAAAAGGAAAAGTGTGTGTGATTTTAATTAAAGGGTTTTTCTTTGAAAACCAATACACACAGCAGCCCTTTTGCTTCTCCCACGGCAGTAACACCTATTGCCAAAAATCAATTCAATTGATTCTTCTTTTCTTCTTAATCTTGAAGCCAAAGAGGATCTAGTAAATCCCTCTTTGGTTCTTTTAAGATTGTCTTCGTGTGGACTACGCAGGTTCGATCCTACACTTGGATCGGTAGCAAAAAGTTCGTCGACAAATTTGGAGGAGCCTTCAACGTGCGTTTGTTTCTCTTAACTCATGTTGAATATTTATGCAGATTTTATTTAATATAAATTGTAAAATCATACCCTTGATCTTGGCTCATGTAAACGATCCTGTTATATTATATTTTTCGTTTCCGCTGCGTATACAGGACCGTTTCCTAACAGACATGTTAGACACATCAAAAGAGAGGGAACAAGGAAATGAGCCAAAAGAAAGTGATGATGAGAATGTTTCGAGCAGCAATAAGGATTACAAAAGCAACCACCCCCCCCCCCTTCCCCCCCGCCCTAAAAAAAAAAGATGAAGTCTTGGTAAAGTGATCATATCACACTTGATAGATTAAGTATATAATGTAATTGGGACTTCATTTGTGAAAATGCTTTCTCTTGGTTGATGGATGCCAACATAAATAAAAATAACATTAAACCACAATCCATCTACGTTCGTAGATTTCAATAAAACAATAAACAAATTATTTCGTGTAAAAAAAATATCACACCCTTCACTCATGAATAACCAAATTGAACCTTTCACTCTATGAACAATAAAGTTGTGTGGTTGGAATATGAAACATCATCAAATTATATAACGCATAACAACAAAAGAAATACAAAAATGTCATTAACAATCAGGTATAATTCTAAGTTCGGCATATTGTTTATTACAATTAGTATAAAACATTATGGTTTAGTTTTGATATTTTGAACTGAAGCAGATAGTGAATTACTTCATAGATGTTACTGTGAAAGAATTAAATGCATACTGTCCCTTGAAATTCACCGTAAGTATTTATCTATGTATTTATAAATGCGATGAATTTTATGTCAATATTTATTTATAGGATCAAATTTGTCTAAATTATAGTTTATTGACAATAATAATTATTGAGGAAATATAATTTTTTAAGATAAATTATCACAACATTAATAGTTCTATATACTTTTAGATTTGAAAATCTTTATTTAAAAAAAAAACAACAATAATGAAACTATGAAATTCATCATTAATTATATTTTTTAAATTATTAAGTTTTTTTTTACTATTTTAAATGAATAAAATAAGTATAACATGTGCTTATAGTTCGGCGAGCGATAGGATCATCCTCGATTTAATTTTGGTAAAGTACATGAATATTTCCTTGAAAACGAAGATAGCAAAAATTAATTGATTTTCATATTAAGATTGTTAAGGAACATTTATTTATTCAAATAACAACTGTTACCTGAAAAGGAAATCAGCAAAAGTTAATTCATTTTCATATTAAAATTGTTAACAAATACATTTACTGTTCGGCGAGGCTAACACAATTTATTATTCAAATAGATTTACAGAAAAAAAAAAAAAATCATTCATTCAAATAACAACTATTAAAATAGTTAGCAGCATTTATTTATAGGATCAGATTTGTCTCGATTATAGTTTATTAAGATTAATACATCAATGAGCAAATTAAAATTTACAAGATAAATCATCACAAAATTAACCTTTCGATATACTCTTATATTTTAAAATCTTCACATTTTTATTCATAATTAATTATAGTTGCTAAATTATTAAATATTTTGTAACTATTTTAAATGAATACAATAAGTTGTTTATCAGGTGTAATTATGTCTGGAGGTGGACATTTTTCATTTGAATAAAACATTGGCATTTGACATACATTGAATGACTATATAACTTAGAGCCTACCATCAGATGCAAAGACATATCTCAGCTTAGACAACACTTGCAAAGCAGTAGGTATCTCAAACGATGATGACATTCTCTATGCAACTGAATTTCTTGATATTCTGATGTGCTCCGGAATTCCCATACATTAATTACATCTGAAAATTGGCATTCCAATTATGTTACTACGTGATTTAAATCAATCCGATGGTCTTTGCAATGGAACCAGATTGATTATAACCTATTTAGTAAAGTGGTGCATATGAGCAACTAAGATGATGATCTCTACGACAAAAAATGAGCTTGATGTGTAAATATATTATAGTCTCAACTATTGAAACATTATGAGTACCAAATTAAGATCAAAATAACTTAAGTTAATGATAGATATGGTTGGTTCAAAAATGCAACAAGGAATCAAAACCTCCTCAAATAAGTTATATCATTGTTTATTAAGTTTATAATGATTTATAAGGCTGTTTGATTAATGTTATAACAGGTAAAAGGTAGATATGAGTATGTGAGATGGAATTGCCGAAGTAACTTTTATATTGTTTGATATAGTAGCCTATAAATTAATTGGATTATCATGTTCTCTATTGTTAAACAAACAAGACCTTTGAATGAACTATGTGAACAGACGTTTGTTTTCAAAACTAGGCTGAGGGTTACTGATTTGAAAGAAATATATGAATCCTATGCTATGAGAAAAGTTTTAGCGGTCAATGTCGAACTTGAAAATGAATATAAGCTATAGAAATTGCAGAAGGTTAGTATAAATTTTAAGTTTAAATAGTTGATCTTGATAATATTTAGGTGATATTAAACATCATACACGATTCACTACAAAATACTGACACCGAATATCAAAGACGTGTTTGCAAAAATGATAGTGACTGTACAAGGTGATGATCATGAAAATATAATTAGACCATTCTTATATAAACATGTTAGGCACATTAGAAGAAAGGAAATGAGGAAATGAGGAAATGAGGAAATGAACAGCAAAAAAGTGACTACGAGCACTTTTCAAGTAGACATAGAAACTATAAAAGCAATCCAAAAGAAACAACATTGAAATTTTGATAAAGTGTTCATCTCATATTCAATAGATTAAATACACAAACGAATTGGGTCGTCATTTGTGAATATTCTTTCTCTTGCCTGATGGAGGTCTACCTCTGCAATGTGGTTGTTGCTCATGTGTTGGTTGAGAGGATACATTGACTGCATCTTGAACTCTTGTTGAATTTGGTGGCAAGATCGTGTCCTTCCTTTTGTTCATCAGTTCCAAATATAATCTAGTGTATTTCTCTGTCTGTAAGCAAACAAAATAAACACAATTTTTATGAGTACCAAACTTTTAATAATGCCAGAATAATTTTCTATCAGCATAAAAATCGGTTATTCATTCAAATATATAATATTTTGATCAAAATAATCTCCAATCTTCTCAAGTGTTCAAATTCATTTCACCAATTTCATATATAAAATATAGTTTGTAGAAAGACATTATTTTGCTATAAAAACATTTTAAAATTATAAAAGTGATACAATAGCATATCTAATTAATAATGTGTAGAAGTCATACTGCTTCAAGTTTCCCAGATGCATTTTCTAGCTTCAAAGCCAATTGGTGATTTTCTTCCATTAAGGTTTCAACCTGCGTTTGAGTGAAAACAAGATCATTAAAATCGTTAACAGTACTTAAATAGATATAACATTTGAAGTCATCCAGAAAAGCGAATGATATTCTACCCACACTCTCTATACCTTCTTTTGGGATTTGAAGTAAAAATCTCTATTTTGGTTCGTTGATTTTTGATTAGTTGTATGAGGTAGTCAACTTTTCCTTTAAAATTTTTAATTGTGTTACTTGGTTCAACCTGTTCCATCTACTGAGATGATTGTTGTTCGTCATCTTGGTTGTTGTTAGTGTAAACCACTGAATCTATCAAACGCTGAACGTCGTCATTATGAACTATCCATAACTGTTCCTTGAAGTCTTACAGAGCGCCTACCAGGACCCCTAGCACCTTGCTTCCGTTTAATTTTCGAAGATAGATTCCTTCCATTTTCTTTGACTTTAGATTGTGGTTGTACCATCTTCGATGATTGATTCATTTTTTCCATTCTACCAAGATTACATAATAAAGCAGAACAAACATGAAACTAAAATATATTAAGAAGAAAAACAAATAGTTGAAAAAAAAAAAAAACAAGACATCGTTATCTCAAACATGTAAATTGTCAAGCAAAAAATTTCCCTTTAAAACTAAATGTAACAATTTTTTTTTTTTCTTCCCTTTTTGTGACCCTTCAAGTATTAATTTCTTATGAACAGAAAGAAAATTATGAAACTAGGTTTTCATTTTTTATAACGCTTCAACCAAATTTTTTTATGGGTCTTATAATTGCATAGATAAAACTTTGATTCATAGGAATGCCCATAAAATACGATTGTATACTATAACATTAAACACATTTAAATGATTAATTACACAAACAAACAGATGAAACTGCTACCAAAAACAAAAAATGGCATTAAAAAGAAGGATGAGATGTACAATAACTGAATGGACAATGTAGAAGATGTTGACATGAAAGCTCCAAGCCTATTCGAAAGAAAATTGGCATCGACAGAAGAGAAAGCCAAAACGATTACACTGATAGCATGTTCAACAGAAAATGGGAGTGAACATAATTTAAAGAAATAGAAAATACGTTAAATAGACGAACATTAGATAAATGAATATATAATGAAACATAAATGAGTGTTAATCTGCTGACTGTAGAAAACCGGTTGGACTGATGTTTTTGAAATAGCAGGCGTACTTTTTAATTAAAATAATATTAAAGCTTTTAGGAATACCCCGAACAACATTATTGTTAGATATTGCAAAAGTAAGTGGAATATTTTTAATTGAAATAAGTCACCTGGCGAAACATAAGTTGAATGAAAAATTAAAATGTCATTAGTAATTTAATACATTATTTACCTAATTAATATAAAACCATCAACTAAATTAAAATAAAAAATTACTTTAACTTACAATTTCATATTAATTAAGTTTGGTAATGTTTGTAAACATTATATTGTTCATTGAACTATAACATTCTTACTAGACCTGGCAAAACGGGCGGGTGGGACTGGTTAGGGTCGGGTCAGTATGGGTACGGGCCCAAGACGGGTCGAGTTATATGGGTCCAAAATATTGGACCCAGACCCTACCCTCTATGGTTATGGGTGAACCCGCGGGTACCCATTTTTTTTCTCTCCATTTTTCAAATTTTGCAGCTACACCCCTAAAATTCCTGCAATTTTCATTTTTTACAATTATGCCCCCACAATCAACTACTCTAAATTCAATTTAATTCACATAAACAAATACCAAACACCATAGACGAATAAATAATCACTAATACACATAAACAAATACCAACGACAAATACTGAAATACATCATCATTCATTACTAATACACAAAAAGAAACACAAATACATAAGATAAAATCTTGTCCAGCTTATGTTCATTCTATAGTAAGGGTGATAATAGAGTCTCTTGATTCCGCAATCCTTGGATTAGTTAATGGTGCATCAAGATCCTCATCCGAATCAACATTCACATCATCATCTACAATTATCAATTACAAATATTAATAAATGTAAATAATAAAGCAACATAATATTGTAAAGGCTAATGTGTAACAAAAAAAAAAAAAGAAAAAACAAAGCAATGTCATTCAAACAATTTTCAAGCAATCTGTGTAAAAAGAAAACAAGTTTAGCCTTAAATATCCATCACATTAATATAAAAACAGCTAAATAACCCAATTAAAAGTTTTAATTTGAATGATTGGGTAGTGCCATAGATGGGACTACCCAATCATTCAAATTAATCAAGAATTTACAATAAGCGTAAAACTGATTGGATAATGCAAGAATTTAGGATAACACAAAAGAAATGGTGTGAAAGCAAAAAGGCAAAGGTATTCTGCATTTCTGTTGGGCCTATATATTTATGTGCTAATATTTATATTTTTTTATTCTCAATATTAATTTAGTAGCCAATAAATGCTATGAAAATAATGTAGATTTACAAGCATAAAAGCAAGCTCTCTTCATTTTTAACACACATTTCCAGAAAACACCACTCCCCAACCCTCAATGCCACCATTAGTATCATCGCACTGTGAGAGTGTGTAAGTGTCAAGCATAAGCATGCTTTACAAAGTAAAAACAAACAGCAAACTACAACAAATTAAACAAACTCCAAACTGCACCAAACAAACACCAAATTACAGCAATCCTCAAAAACAAACATTTTTTGTTTTCATTTCCAAAAAGCAAAAAGTCATCCTTCCAAAATCCAAAATCCAAAGTCAAAAAATAATATATATGATAGTCCCATCAGTTTCTAGAAAACAGCAAATTAAACATACTGGCAGCCTTTACTTGGAGGAGCAAAACAGAAGCATGAGGGGTCTTCACTCTTTGGACAATCTCCTTGAAGCTCTTATCCTGAAAACATAGACGATAGTGAGTGAGTGTGACAGAGTGAGTGAATGGCTAAATGCTAAACAGAGGAGTAGAGGATGATAGTGGTCAGTGGGTGAGTGTGAGAGTGAGAGTGAGGGACGACAGTGAGTGAGTTAGGAATTAGGAATAGGGATACACATACCTTGGATGAGCGATGTGGAGTTGCGACAATATGGAGATTGGAGTCTGGAAATGCGGCGCTTGGAGATGTGACAACAGTAGAGACTGATGAGAGTGAGTGAGTGTGAGTTTGAATCAATGCCGACGGTGGAGACTGGCGATGATCGATCTACATTTGTGGGATTGATTTTGAGAGAGGAGTTGCGTTAGAGAAGAAGACGGCTAGGAGAGGAGTTAGGGATTTGGAAATGGAAAATGGGTCTGGGGTGGGAAGTCGCACTTTGCCTTAAAATGAAAAGGGGTTTAAAAAAAAAA
The DNA here is from genome assembly GCA_026225825.1 of Pistacia integerrima. Taxonomy (NCBI): domain Eukaryota; kingdom Viridiplantae; phylum Streptophyta; class Magnoliopsida; order Sapindales; family Anacardiaceae; genus Pistacia; species Pistacia integerrima. The sequence continues at coordinate 14,183,052 of CM047740.1, read as the reverse complement.
AAGGGGTACCTACAGGCACCGACGGGTGAACCCGCATAACCCGCTAGAAAAACGGGTAGGGTCAGGTACGGGTCTGACAAAAATGGGTCCAATGTCATGGACCCATAACTTATATATTTTTCCCAAGTTTAGGGTCAACCCGGGGGTCTGGACCTGTTTTGCCAGGTCTAATTCTTACCATTGGTCTATCAATTGGATTAATACTTTATCATAATACAATATTCTTGAGCAAATTGTTATGCTTATATCAAACAGTAACTATTGTATGAGACAATTGATTGATCAATCCAGTTATTACTATTGTTTCTTTACTATTATGAATTTAACAAAATATATATTATTGTTTCCTTTGACATTATCTGAATAGTTTTTTTTTTTTTTTTTAATCACTATACTTATTTATCAGTGTTTCTCTGTTGGTTTTCCAAATGTAATCTATTAGAGTCGGTGTCCTAGAGCCAATCAATTATTGTAAAACTGACTTTTTGTAATAATGTTTACTAATTAATAAAAGGCAATTTTCTTCTATATCATGTAAATCATAATTGCGTGTATTGATATATGTCTTTAGGATGGTAGAATCGTGACGAGGGTATCAAGTATTTCAAATCTTAATAGTGAGAGCCCTATGATCACATATGGTGGCCATTCTAGAAACGTCCGTAACCCCAGTATTATTCTGACCAAAGACACATATAATACGGTAAGGCTATCATAGTGTTGAACAACCCTGTCGAAAGATAGTAACTGTTCTCACTTGTCAAGATTGTTTGCCGACAACCTGGTGCGACACATGGGTGCTTGCTGTAGGCAAGTTCACTGGACAGACCCACCAGAGGATTCCATATAACTGGTAACCCCAGTGTCTATGGAATAAATCCTCTAACGAATGGTGGTACATGTGATCCTTAGACTTGAGATCACCAGAGCGCCTTGTGCAGTGATTGGTGTAATTTGACACCAGCCTAACGTAGTTCTATTCAGAGCTATCAATACAGTAGTGATTGACTGCATTGAGAAGTGTATCAAGACTATGGTGGATCAACAAAGGATTCATCACTCTCGGGTACAGGAGAAGTTATTTCACGGCGCAATTCAGTGAATGGCAATGACACTAAAGTTGCGGCCACAGTGGGATTGAGTTGTTGCTCAATCCAATTTATTATTCCAGTCATTGGTCTAGTAACTGAATACAAAGATATCGAAGATAACTGAGGTTGACACTATTTCTGTACCTCAGCCTCGATGAGATAATGGATGATGAAAGGATTAGTTTGCATGGTAACCATATCGTTGATAGATAAGCTGTTTCTCTGAATCCGAATCTATTAGGTGGCCATGATGCCTTGCTAGAGGCCAATCTTGGTCTGTGTTTAGTGAGACGATTGATTGGTGTCAATAAAGAGACTACTCGCTACCAATATGATAAGGAGCCTACGGGTCACACACATAGAAGACAGATTAAGGATGAATTGGTGAGAAAGGGCATTTTCGTCTTTTGTGATGAAAGGGTATTTTCGTTATTTATGATGGAAAGGATATTTTCGTCATTTATGATGGAAATGATATTTTCGTCTTTTGAGATGAAAGGGAATTTTGGTAATCTCACAGTGCAATTAAATTTGCTGAGGTTGTTGCCTATATTTAATTTCATATTGAAATTAAAATTGGTGAGATTATGTATTTAAATATATTCATATATTTAAATATTATATATATATTATTTAATATTAATATTTGATGATATTAATAAAGATAATATATGAATATGAAAATCATATTTGAATTTGAATAAGATGCCATGTGGATTATTACCTTGTTTGGTAATGAGGATTTACTATTCTAGTCATGGAATAAATTTATTCCTAACTAGATTGGGGTTTTAGTTTTTGTTGCATATAAAAGGCAACTTAAAATAAAAATAAAATTGGAGAACACATTAATTAAATCCAAGCCACTCACCTCACTCTCTCTCACGTCTTTCACTTGGTGGAGAAGATAATTTTTCTTGAAGAAAATTTTACATCCTTTTTGCTTGTGTGTCTTGCTGGCACTTGAGACCGCAAGTCGATCACCATCCTGTCTTCGTGTGGATACCGAGAGTTCACTCTTATCTTAGAGTGGGAGCGATTCATATCGATTGAAGGAGCCTCCAAACGCTGGTATGAAATCTGGAAATTTTATATTCAATATCATTTCATATGTAAATAACATAAATCGGGTATATGGTTCTTGAATTCAATGTTGTTGTTGGGGATTTTATTTTTGTTTTCCACTGTGTAAACCCCATCAGTGACTAACATAATCATCTATTGAACCAATGCAACGTTTCGAGCTAGTACATATCACCTCAGTTGGCTTTTCGATATTTTGGGGTTCTTCAATCATTGTATTCATTTAATAGGACATGTCTATTTGATTTCTGATGCATTGTTTTCACAACATGCAAAGTGTAGCAAGTGCACTAATCGCAAAAAGTAATAAAGTGATAAGTAAAGTATAGTTCCCACGAGGATTGCGTGTTAAGCACTAATTCTCCTAGTTTTGTATCAAGTTGGAGTAAACGAAAAAATGTTTGGATTTGTGGGAGAAAAATCAAGCTGAAGTTAAAACAAAATCCACAACGTAATTTAAAAGCTAACTAATAAAAGCAATATCAATTCAAGAAGATATCTGTAACGCCCCGCTTGAGGTACGTTGTTATTGTTTCCTCTTTCGCCCTTAATCGAGTTGGTTTTCGTTATTATTGTTTGATTGAGTGTTGTGTTGAATGGTTGCCCTGAAATTGGTTGAAAACAGAAGGATTTCAGTCTGCCGTGCTTCGCCGGGGCGAAGAAGAATCTTCGCCGCGGCGAAGAGAGGTTGAAGCCTCGGGGAAGGCTGTGGACGGTTTCGCGCGGACAGTTTCTTTTCGCCGCGGCGACAACCCGATTAAATTGTTGATTGAGTTTTAGATATTTTCTTCCTTAAGGGCAATTTGACCTTTCTACCCCTAATTAGCAGGAAAAGTGGGGAGTTAATTGTAAGGATTTTTCATGGAGAATGTGTTGATATGGGGGTGAGTTTGTAATGAATCAAAGGATATGGATGGAATTCCCAAAGAAGAATAAGGGCAAAATGGGAATGAATGTGTTAATATTTCATTAAAAGGAATTAGAATCAAAGAACCCCTCATTTTCTTCTTCTCAAACGTGACTCTTCATTTCTTCTCCTCTCAATTTCTCTTTTCTTTTGATCAAGGAATTTCAAGGGGTTTTTTGAAGTTATTTGGAGTTGAAAAGCAACCTAAGGCTTCCTAAGGTAAGGATTTCTCCTTAAGTTGTGTGATTTGTGGATTTTAGTTCATTTTGGTTTTTGAGGGTTTTCATTCTTTTGGTTAAGAGTTGAGAGAATAGTCAAGCAAACCAAGTGAAAAGAAGATTTGGTGAAGTCTCTCCATAGCAAGTAAGTAAAACCCAACCCAAGTTGAGATTTATGAATTTTTCTTGATTAGGGTTTTGATAGAGATGATGTATGTATGTGATATGCATGTATTATAGCATGTATGAAGGATTAAGTAGAGATTTCTATGCTTTGTGAATGTTATTACCTTGCAAATTTGAGAAATGGGTTGTTGGTTTGGCAAGGTAGTTGAGATGGAATTTAAGGGGTATATTGGAACCCTTTTTGGAAGTGTTTTATTTGACAGGTTATTATGGCTTTGTGAAGGGGTTTTTCCCCATTTTGGATGGTTAGGAAAAGTTTTAGATTCATGGCTATGATAGAGTTTTATAATGCACATGAGTTGTTTGATGAAATGCCTAATAGAGGTTTGAGTGTGAGTAATGAACCTTAATTCTTGCAACATTGCATGTTGGCATTTCATAAGTGCATTAGTAGTGATGAATCATCCATGTGCATTGTTATATGCATTGAAAAGTAACCTAAGAAAGTGTAAGGAAATGGTTTGTGCAATTACCCTATGAGTAGAGAGCTTAGTGGGTAAAATTACTCTAAGGGTAGAGAGCATTGAAAAATGCTACAATAGAATGAGTTAGAAGAGTAGTATAGTTGGGATGATGCTTTGTGATCATCACCCGATCCGTTATGGGAATCGGATTGATGCTTTGTGATCATCATCCGAATAGCCTTAGAGAGATGGGTCGACGCTTTGTGATCGTCACCCAATGAGTAATAGAAATGGGTAGATGCTTTGTGACCACTACCCGATTAGTTAAGAGATATGTAGGTTGATGCTTTGTGATCATCATCCAATGGCTAGTAGAAGCGGGTTGATGCTTTGTGATCATCACCCGATAGTGACTAGAGACGGGTAAATGCTTGGTGATCGTTACCCGAATTCATGAGGAACGGGTAGGTGCTAGGTGATCTCCACCCGATAGTTAGAGAGAACCGAGTTGGTGCTTTGTGATCCTCACTCGGTAGTCACTAAGAACGGGTTGGTACCGTGTGAATTCCACCCGATAGCCATAGAGTGAGATGGTGTTGTGTGAACGCCATCCGGCCGTACCTCCCGGTAAGATGAGGCCATGATGTTATAGAAACAGAAATAGAAACGAATTAGAAAAGGAAAGAATTAAGAGTCACACACGGGGAGACAGAGGTTAGAGAGTTTTACTTACGAGCATTATTTGTGCTCACCCCGTTATTTTCCTTTGTGGATGCGAGGTTCTAGGTGATGTTGCGGTTGGAGGGCGTCGGAGCGCGAGGAGCAATAGCTACACTGTTCCCCTATTTTGTCTTTTGAAATGCATTTTTGTAAACAGAACTTTTGTGTATAAAAGACAGGTGAATTGTAATGAAAAGAAGCTTTGTGGGCCCAATTTTCCATTGTTAATTGCATGCATTGTACTAGTTTTCAGTAGGTGTTACAATATCAATTAAGACAAAGCAGTTAGGGTTTTGACTTCAGTAGGATTTTATGATTTAATCTACGATTTCAGTTGCTTCTAAGTTCACATGCAAGGATTATAAATTGGACACCCTAACCTGTAAAACATACCTTCTCAGACTATGTTTTCCTACTTATCCCTATTAAACTTCCACACCCTACAAAATGAAGGTTAATAGTTGCAAGTCCGTTAAGCTAAGTGGGATCCTAAATTGATTTCATGGATCTTCGAACCTATCTCTAGCGTTCAATCAATCAATGGTATTTACTCTAAGAGGTTAATACATGATTTACTACCCAGTCTCATCATGCTCAACAATTAATTTCAATTAAAACAAGAATAAATACATAATCAAAGCAATAGAATATGAAAGCAACATCAATATATTGATTAGACATTAAAATCCCAATTACATCAAAACCTTAACCTAAAAGTGAGTTAGTTCATACTAAAAATAAAGCAAATCAAAAGAAAAGCTATAAAAACAGAGCTCAACATGTTGGAATAACGAAAAGAGAATAAATTATTCCCTATTTGATGAACCCAAAGGCTTCCAATCTCTAATTTTCTCCTTTTCTTCCAAAAAGTGTCGAACCCCCAAAAATAACCAAGTCCCTCTTAAATAGTCGACCCCAAAACCCTAAGACTAATCTCATACAATTAAAATGCACAATTTTAATAAACTAAAAATTGCAGTTTTCGCGCGATGAAGAATAAACTTCGCCGCTGCATCGAGTTGGATTTTATTTCACTATCTGACCTGAGACTTTCTCGCCGCGGTGAAGAATAAACTTCACTGTGGCAAACTTTTTTGAACTTTTTTGAAATTATGAAACTGCCCTCCGCTTGCTTCTTTGCTTGAATCTTCAATCTTAGTGATCCCCAATAGTAACAAGCTTCATAGTGCTTCGAATCCACATCAGAACTTTCCCGATTCTTGAAATCCACTTTATTCTAGGTCCAGAAACTCAATTCCGCTCAGTTTTTGCTCTAACTGCACGTTTTGGCCTGAAACGTAAAATATATGAAATTAAGTTGCAATTCAGGCACAAACTTAAGAAGAAGTATCCAAAATCTAGCCAAAAAGCATAGATAAAATAGTATAATCCTAGGATTATCAAATACCCCCAAACTTAAGGTATGCTCGTCCTTGAACATTAGGCACAAGATCCGATTAAAGAGGAACAACTAACAAATAGAAAAAGACAATAAAATTGAAAATGAAAAGGGAGAATTTAGAATCAAAATAAAAAACAACGATAAGCCTAGAATTGATGCAAGTCTCAAAAGTTGTTGAAACGTTATTACGAGAAAATGCTTAACACTCCAAGAAGTTATAAGTTGATTGAATATCTTTCTCTATTGGCCTCTTGAGTAGGTAATCCCCACTTCAGTCCACCTTCCGACTTCCTAGATTATTTTATGCAGAAATGCAAAGTTTATCAAATGATGGTAGACTCTATAAGCCTACGCATTGAACAACTCTCCACTAATGTGGACTAGACATCACTAAGGATCAAAAGGTCTTTGCAAGCTTGTAACGTTAGACTCGGTTAGTGGGCTCCAAGGAAAGGATAGGATAAACAAAGTAAGAGAACTCGGTTTTCCTCATGCAAACACTAAGAGCTACATCAATCTCCGCTTTCTTTCTCAACCACCAATCAAGGTGTCAACCATTTTATAACCCTTAAACATATGCATTTCTTATTTTTGATTCTGAATTGAAACTCTCAAATTTTTTTTTTTTTTTTTTTGAATGTAACATCAATTTATTGAGGTTAATTACCCTTTCTTCCTGCCTTTTTTGCGACCCCCAAACTTAAGATTTTGGTTCGTCAAATTCTCACACAACTCTCCAAGCTCTTTTGTGGCATTCATTAGGTCCAGAATTCTCTTAAAGGGTATGAAAAGTGTTTAGGGTGAGAGGTTTGGGAGTTTTTGGTTGCACAAGAAGAATAGGACAGTGATACTCTCATAAGGCTCAAATGGATGACTAGGGAAAAATTTACATGGTCGGCTGGAAAGGTTCAAACGTTCTGAAAAATTGCCTAAATCATATCCTCAATAATGTCTATTCCTAGAATTTTGCCTCAAGCACTTCTCAACTAGGTTCTAGAGTCCACCAATATTATCAAGACTTCACCTAACCACATAAAAATGTTTCTAAGCATGCTGAAAGAATGAAAATGGTGGTTGAACCACTCAACAAACCTCTAGAAAAGAAAATTTAATCAACCAACCTAAACTTGAAGCAATGCTTAAAATTTTCCATAAATAAAATCTCAACAATCCTGTTCTCATCATAGACTTATACAATTCATCTTTGGCAACAACTACACAAAACACAACATACTAAACAAATAACAATCAAAGAATTTAAAATAAGAAGAAACACATAAACACTAAACACAAAATTTTTCAAATTTTACTACCCCCAAACTTAAAATGACATTGTTCCCAATGTCACATCATGCACATCTCAGGAATAGAAAAACAAAATTAAAGGGTACGAGATATTCCCCTGATTAGTTAGTGAAGGCTGATTTTCGTTCAAAATCATGCACACCCGTTCCTTGGCTTCCTCATCATCATCATCTGTAAAACAAATAAAAATCTATGGTGCCCACTGTGTTAGATATGTTCACTGATTAATACAAAAAAATTACAACCTGATCTCAACCTTATCAAACTAAACCAGAAAATTCAAACAACAACAATTAACAATCTAACAAAGGAAAATCAGTTCCAATTTACAAAACAAAAAGAAATGAAAATAGAAAATACAAATACAAGTGTTTCAGGCTTCATTCGCCGTCTTCCTATTTTTCTTCGACATCATCATCTTCTTCCATGGCATCATCTTCTCCCTCCTCTTGCCAATCTTGCCATTGGAAGTTTGATACATCAATGGCTAGATTGGTGCAGCAGTTGTATTGCATCTTGTACAGCATTCGGGTCTGACCTGCCATCCAATCTTGACATCGTTCCATTATGTTCACTTTTTCCAAGATTTGTTGCAATAGCTCCCTTGTCGTGGATGTTTAACTAGGTGTTGTGGTAGTTGTTGTGGTTCTCTTTTCGAGCTGGAGTTGGTTCCTTCACTGGTAAGACGCCCTAGGAGCTTAACATAATAAGCTTGATCGATGATTGGGGCAGGATGAAGAAGTGATTCATCATCTGCCTTCTTTACTCCCGTTTGAAGTGCAAATCTCATTGATGAGACATGGGAAGGCAAAGCTTGCTCTCCCTGGTTTAGCTGCATGCCTTATACTCTCCATTATGATATTCCCCACATCCATTTTATTTCCAGTGGCAATGGCATAAAGTAAGACTGCTCGCTCAAAAGCCACTGAACTGTAGTGCGTTTTTGGAATCATCTGCGCACAGACAAAGTACAAAGTACTGCCACATTCTAGCCATGGGAATCAAATTAGTCCCTTTTATGCTTCTCATTCCCTTCTTCGAGAATTCCCAAGAGGTACCTAGCTTTGTTAAAACCTTGAGTATCTCATCATAGTTAATCTCTTTCTTTTTGAATTCTACATACTCATCACGGTCAATTGGATAAATCTTGTAGAACTTATTGATAATCTTTGCACTAATTGGCACCTTAATACCCCTCACATATACATGCATGGGCTCATACTTAGGGAAGTTTGCATAAAACTCTCTTACGATTGGCTCTATGGCTAAATGCTTCGGTTCAAGTAGAAAGAAATCCTAGCCTCTCCTTTGGATCCAAGCTTCTGCATAGACTGTGGTCAATCCTCTCTCGGCAATAAAACCTTTGTCTTTTCTTTTAATTGCTCCTTCGTAACACTGGCTAGCCTTCTCATTCACAAATTTATTATCGACCCGTTTTCCTTTACCCTTGGGAATAGTTTTGAGTCATTTCGTTTTGTCAATAATGTTCACTAAAATCTACCCCCAAACTTAGCGATTTAACTCGAAAATTCAACACCAATGCACAATTCTACAACCCAAAATCACTTCCTCACTTCACCCTAAGGTTTCAAAATTTACACTTACAGCCCAAAATCACCACTCTTCCAAATGCAATCAACCAACTTTGAAATCACAAACCTACACTTCCTTAATACACACAACTCAAACTCCACAATTTTCAACCCAAAATCACCATACAATTCGTACCAATTCAACCTCTGGCACTTCAATCAATTCTTAAATATAAAGCAAGTACAAACTGAAATTGATTAAAATCAAAGCTAGATACAGCAATTCATACCTTGCCCACCTCGGATTTACCCTTGATTTTGCCAATTTCTACCCAAATTGAAGGATCCCCAAATTTTTTTGTCAACCTAGGGTTTCCGCAAATTCTTGCACAATCCTTGAAAAATTGAGATGATTTAGTGTTTATGAGGGTTAAGGAGTGGAGTAGTGGGAAGAATCTTGACTGGAAACAATCTGGATTGAAGGTGGAAGTGTTTGGTTCTTGGAAATTTTTGGGAGCTCTCACGAAAAATGAAGAGTCAACGCGCGTTTATATAGAAAACAGTTTTCGCCACGGCGAAGTTCATGAATCATTTGTGCGAGATGCTCGATGCCGCGGCAAAGAATTTTTCTCGCCGTGGCAAAGTCTGGCAGTGCATACAATGCTGCGGCGAAATCTTGAATTTCCTTAAGTCCAACTTTGGCAGTGTATACGATGCCGCGACGAAGAATAAACTTCGCCGTGGTGAAATCTGGAGTTCCATGAGCACTTATTTGGCAGTGCATACAATGCCATGACGAAGTTCTTCCTTTGTCGTGGCGAAGTCTGGAAAATTCAAATTCTTGTCACATTCTAATCATTCACTTGAAATATCAAAAGACAAACAAAATTAAACTATTTCCTAAATCATAAAACACATAAACAAATTTAAAACAACTAAAAACGAGAACACTTGGGTTGCCTCCCAAGAAGCGCTTGTTTATAGTCGGAAGCTCGACTTTCTCAAGTCCTTATTCAGGAATGTCGAGTTTGATGGGTAGTGACTTGCAACTCAACACTCCATCAATGTATGGCTTCAATCGCTGCCCATTAACCTTAAATGTACGCTTTTCCTCATGTGAGATTTCCACAGCACCGTATGGGTAGACTTCTGTAACTATGAAGGGTCCGAACCATCTAGACTTAAGGTTTCGAGGAAAGAGCCTAAGTCTAGAGTTGTACAGCAATACTTTCTGACCCACTTTAAAGTTTTCTTTGTGATAAGCTTGTCGTGCCACATCTTGGTCTTTTCTTTGTAAATACGGGCATTCTCACAAGCTTCATGATGAAACTCGTCAAGTTCATTCAATTTCAGCATCCTTGCATCCCCAGCAGCTTGTAAATCCATGTTTAGGTGCTTGACTGCCTAATATGCCTTATGCTCAAGTTCCACCGGCAAGTGACATGCCTTCCTATATACCAATCAGAACGGAGACATACCAATTGGAGTCTTAAACGCTCTGTGGTATGCCCATAATGCATCATCTAACTTCCGTGACCACTCCTTCCTAGATGTGTTAACTGTCTTCTCTAAAATTCTTTTCAGCTCTGTTTGACAATTCCACCCTAGGATTATACTATTTTTCCTATGCTTTTTGGTTGGATTTTGGATACTTCTTCTTAAGTTTGTGCCTGAATTGCAACTTAATTTCATATGTTTTATGTTTCAGGCCAAAACATGCAGTTAGAGCAAAACCTGAGCGGAATTGAGTTTCTGGACCCAGAATCAAGCGAATTTCAGGAATCCGGAAAGTTCTAATGCTGATTCGAAGCACTATGAAGCTTGTTCTTATTGGGGATCACTAAGATTGAAGATTCAAGCAGAGAGGCAAGCGGAGGGCAGTTTCATAATTTCAAAAAAGTTCAGAAAAGTTCGCCGCAGTGAAGTTTATTCTTCGCCGCGGCGAGAAAGTCTCGGGTCAGATAGTGAAATAAAATCCAACTCGATGCCATGAAAAACTGCATTTTTTAGTTTATCAAAACTGTGCGTTTTAATTGTATGGGATTAGTCTTAGGTTTTGGGGTCGACTATTTAAGAGGGACTTGGTTATTTTAGAAGGAGTTCGACACTTTTTGGAAGGAGAGGAGGGCGAAAATTGCATTTTTTAGTTTATTAAAACTGAGCGTTTTAATTGTATGGGATTAGTCTTAGGGTTTTGGGGTCGACTATTTAAGAGGGACTTGGTTAATTTAGAAGGAGTCGACACTTTTTGGAAGGAGAGGAGAAAATTGGAAGATTGGAAGCCTTTGGGTTCATCAAATAGGGAAGAATTTATTCTCTTTTCGTTATTCCAGCATGTTGAGCTTTGTTTTTACAGCTTTTCTTTTGATTTGCTTTATTTTTAGTATGAACTAACTCACTTTTGGGTTAGGGTTTTGATGTAATTGGCATTTTAATGTCTAATCAATAAATTGATGTTGCTTTCACATTCTATTGCTTAGATTATGTATTTATTCTTGTTCTAATTGAAATTAATTGTTGAGCATGACAAGACTGAGAAGTGAATCATGTATTAGCCTCTTAGAGTAAATACCATAGATTGATTGAACGCTAGAGATAGGTTCGAAGATCCATGAAATCAATTTAGGATCCCACTTAGCTTAACAGACTTGGAACTATTAACCTTCATTTTGTTGGGTGCGGAAGTTTAATAGGGATAAGTAGGAAAACATAGCCTAAGAATGTATGTTTTACATTTCCTTCTCATGGCAATGCCTTAAAATACTCTCCATCTCCTCTTACGGGACACACATTCGTATCATCTGATTTGCACAGTGTTTATAGAAAAATGGTTCTTCCCAGAAATAGAATTTCAAGTCAGAGAAAAATTTCCTCTTCTTCTGGAAAGCCATGCCATTTGGAAGCACTCTCGATGATAAGTAATTTGCAATATCTGCATACCAAGGTCTTCTTTAACTCTCATCGGTTTCTCATTCGGGAATGTCTCCTTGATTTGAGTTTCCTCTTTACTTCCCTGGTTTGGTCGTTCAATCTTAGATAGATGATCTACCACCACATTTTCTGACCCCTTTTTGTCTCGGATTTCTAATTCAAACTCTTGTAGCAGTAGGATCCATCTAATCAGCCTGGGTTTTGCTTCTTGTTTTGCCAGCAGATGCTTGAGTGCTGAATGGTCCATGTAGACAATCACCTTAGCACCTAGCAAATAAGACCGAAATTTGTCAAATGCAAAAATGACAACTAAAAGCTCTTTTTTAGTAGTAGTGTAATTCAACTATGCATTGGTTAGTGTCCTGCTAGCATACTGAATTACATGCAAAACCTTATTCTGTCACTGTCCTAAAACCACTCCTAATGCAAAATCACTGGTATCACACATCAATTCAAATGGGAGTTCCCAATTGGGAACTGCAATAATGGGTGCAAACACTAATAATTTCTTAAGAGTTTGAAAAGCATGCATGCATTCATCATTAAAATCAAAAGAAGCATCTTTTATCAACAAATTGCAAAGAGGTTTAGAGATTTTAGAGAAATCCTTTATAAATCTTCTATAGAACCCCGCATGCCCCAGGAAACTCCAGATTGCCTTAACATTTGCAGGTGGTGGTAGTTTCTCAATCACTTCCGCTTTGGCTTGATCCACTTCAATGCCATCCTTTGAAATTTGGTGACCAAGTACTATTCCTTCTTGAACCATGAAGTGACACTTCTCCTAGTTGAGCACCAAATTTGTATCTTGACATCGTTGCAAAACAAAGGAAAGGTTAGAAAGACAATTATCAAAAGATGAACCAAAAACAAAGAAGTCATCCATGAAGACTTCTATGAACCGCTCCACCATGTCACTGAAAATCGACATCATGCATCATTGGAATATGGCCGGTGCAGTATACAACCCAAAAGACATCCTTTTGTAAGCAAAGGTACAATAAGGACAAGTGAATGTCATCTTCTCTTGATCGTCAGGAGCAATGGCAATCTGATTATAACCTAAAAAGCCATCCAGGAAACAATAATAAGCATGCGCTAGTCTTTCCAACATTTGATCAATGAAAGGAAGTGGAAAATGATCATTTCTTGTTGCTTCTTTCAACTTTCTGTAGTCAATACACACCCTCCAACCCGTGACTGTCCTAGTTGGTATCAATTCATTGTTGTCATTCTTTATTACCGCGATACCTCCTTTCTTTGGAACCACTTGCATCGGGCTCACCCAAGGACTATCTGAAATAGGGTAGATGATGCCTGCATGTAAGAGTTTCACCACTTCCTTTCTCACCACTTCCTTCATAGAAGGATTCAATCTCCGTTGCAATTGTACCTTAGGCTTGACATCATCTTCCATGAGTATCTTATGCATACAAAAAGATGGAGAGATGCCTTTAATGTCCGATATGGTCCATCCAATTGCTAATCTATGTTTTCTTGACACCCAAATCAACCTCTATTCCTCCAATTTACTCAGCTTTGCATTGATGATCACTGGAAAGGATTCTGATTCACCAAGATATACATATTTGAGGTGAGATGGTAAAGGCTTCAGTTCAAGTTTTGGAGGTTCTTCCGTTCTTTCCTTTTCCTTCTCTTTTTCTATGTCAGAATCTTCAAATTCTGGATCTTGGCTTGCTGATGCGTTGTTACTACAACATGCAAATATAGCAAGTGCACTAGTCGCACAAAATAATAAAGTGATGAGTGAGTATCGTTCCCACGAGGATTGGTTGCTAAGCACTGAATTTCCTATTTGTTTTCAAGTTGGAGAAACCGAAAATTGTTTGGATTTATGGGAGAGATTAAACTTAACTGAAAGCAAAATTTACTAAGTGTAAAAACAACTAAATTATGTAAGCAAGATTTAACACAAGAGTAATATCAATGTAAGCAAACTATTAGGGTTTGACTTCATTCGGACTCTATGGATTAATTATGTGGATTATGCTACTTCTACACTCACATGCACGGATTGTAAATCGAATTCCCTAAGTTGTCAAACATACCTTCTCAGGCTATGAATTCCTACTTTTCCCTATTAAACTTCCGCACCCAACAATTTGAAGATTAATAGTTCCAAATTCATTAAACTAATGGAGTCCTAGATTGATTTCATTGATTCTCAAACCTATCTCTAGCTTTCAATACTACAATGGTGATTACCCAAGAAGCTTTACATGATTCATTTCTCAATCTCATCATGTTCAACAAATACAATCAATAAAAATCAGAACAACCACACAATCTATGCAATAAAATGTAAAAGCAACAATAATCAATTGATTAATCCATAGAAATTCGATTTACATCAATACCCTAACCCAAAATGGATTAGTTCATAACTAAATTAACACAAATAGCTAGAAGGACAATAAACATAGCAGTCAACATATTGAGACAAAGAGAAAAGAACAGAGATCTCCCCTAGTTGAAGAATCCACAAGATTAAATCCCAAATCTTCTCCCTTTCTTTCCAAAATATCAAAGCTATTCTCAAACAAAGATGAATCAAGATGAAACTAGACGAACCCCCACCAAAATGGCAAGGTTTTTCTTATATAGTACGCCCAAAAACCTAAAACCTTTCCTAAAATAAAACTGTGCATTTTGGAGAAAACAAAATTTCGCAGACTTCGCTGTGGCGACGAACTAAAGTGAATCTCATGCCTAGCTTCTTTCGCCGCAGTGAAGAATAAACTTCGCCACGGCGAACCTTCTTGGAAAATTTTGAATTTACAGAAATGCCTTCCGCTTGCTTCCTTGCTTGAATCTTCGATCTTCGATGCTTTCCCATGGAAACAAGCTTCATAGTGCTTCACTTCGCTTCAGAACTTTCCCAAATTCTGAGATTTGCTTACTTCTGGGTCCAGAAACTCCAATTCGCTCATTATTTGCTAAAAATGCACGTTTCGGCCTGAAACATAAAATATATAGAATTAAGTAGCAATTCAAGCATAAACGAACTAAGAAGTATCTAAAATCTGGCCAAAAAGCCTAAGTAAAACAGTATAATCCTCGGATTATCAAATACCCCCAAACTAAAGACATGCTCATCCCCGAGCATCAGGTACAAAACACGACTACAAGAAAAACGACTAACACTAAAAACACAAAAACAACAAAACCAAAAATTAAATAAGAAACATTGGACTCAAACTCAACACAATGAACTGCCTAGAATTTATAGAAGTCTCAAAGATTGTTGAAAAATTATTACTAGAAAATGTTCAACACTCCAAAAAGTTATAAGTTGCATTGACTATCTTTCTCTATTGGTCCCCCGAGTAGGTGATCCCCACTTCAGTCCACATGCTGACTTCCCAAATTTTTCTATTCAGAAATGCAAAGTTTATCAAATGGCGGCGGACTCCATAAGCCTAAGTATCGAGCTCCACTAATGAGGATTAGACACTACTAAAGATCAAAAGGTCTTTGTAGGATTGTAATGTAGGCTTGGTTAGTGGGCTTCAAAGAAAAGGAAAGGATAAATAAAGCAAGAGAACTCGGTTTCCTTTAAGTAAACACTCAGACTTACATCAACTTCCACTTTCTTTCTCAACCACCACTCAAGATGTCAACCATTTTATAACCCTCAAACATGTGCACTTCTTATTTTTGCTTTTGAAGTTCAATTCTCGAAATTTTTATTTTTTTATTTTTTTATTTTTTTTAAACAACAATAATAACCAATTTGAGGTTAATTGTCCCTCTTATTTTTCTTGCCCTTCTCACAACCCCCAAACTATTCTTTTAGTTCATTCACACAACTTTCCAAGCTCTTTGTGTTTGCATTAGATTTAGAATTCTCTTAAAGGTTGCGGACGTGTTTAGGGTGAAAGGTTTGGGCATTATTGGTTGTATAAGAAAAATAGAACAACGATGATTTCATAAGGCTCAAATGGGTAACCAGGGATAAAATTCATGGTCGGCTGGAAAGGCTCAAACGTTCCAAAAGACTGCCTAAATCACTTCCCTAATAAATGCCTATTCCTAAAATTTGGCCTCAATCACTTCTCAACTAGATTCTAGAGTCCACCAACATTATCAAGACTTCACCTAACCGCATAAAATGAATCTAAGCATGCCAAAATAATGAAAATGGTGGTGGAACCACTCAACAAACCTCAAGCTAAATTCAGTCAACCAACATAAACTTGAAGCAATGCTTAACATTTTTCAACAAAAAAAATCCCAACAATCCTATTCTCATCATAGACTTATGTAATTCATCATTGACATACACAAGAAAACATGAAAACAGTTAAACACAAATAAAAAATTGTTCAAATTTTCCTACCCCCAAACTAAAGATGACATTGTCCCCAATGTCACATTATGCACAATTTAGGAATAGAAAAACATAATTTACAAAGGTACGAGATAGTTCCCTGATTAATCCGTGAAGTCAAAGTTTCGCTCAATAGCATGCACACTCGTTCATTGGCTTTCTCATCACCATAATCTGTAAAACAATTGAAATGCTGTGGTGTCCACTGTGTTAGAAAATTTCACTGACTAATATGAAAATATTACAATCCTAATCTCGCCATTACGACTACTAAGAGTTCAAACAAAATTAAACAATCCAAACCAAAAGAAAATTAGTTCAATGTTCAAAATAAAAGACAATACAACTGAAAATAAAAATAAACTACAAAACAGGTGCTCCGATTTCACTCTTCAGCCTCTTCCTCTCCTTCGGTGTCGTCATCTTCTGTGTCGAAGCCCATCCATTCCTCTAAATCCCAGTCTTCCTATTGGAAGTTCGAAGTATCAATGTTGAACTTGGTGCAATGGTGTCTTTGCATATTATACATCATCCAGTGCCGGGCTCGCTGCCAATCTCGACATCGTTCCATCTGTTTCATCTTAGCCAACATCTGCTACATCAGATCCTTGATGGTGGATGTTGAACTGGATGATGTGGCAGCTTCTGTGGTTCTTTGTCTTTTTGTTCTGGAGCGAGATTCTTCTATAGGAGTATGCCCAAGTAGCTGTTGATAGTAGGCTGTGTCGAGAATTGGGACAGGATGGATAAGTGGTTCATTATCTGTCTTCTCTACTCCTGCTCGAGTGCACAACTCTGTGATGAGATGTGGAAAGGGGAAGCTTCCTCGCCTTGGCTGGGCTGCATTTTGCATACTCATCATGATATTCTTCCCCACATCCATTCTCTTTCCAGTGGCGATGGAATAAAGCAATACTGCCTTATCAAAAGTTACTAAATTATAATGTGTCTTCGGAATCATCCTCGCACACACAAAGTACTGCCACAACTTAGCCATCGGTAACAGAATAGTTCCCTTGATGCTCTTCTTTCCCTTCTTCGAAACCTCCTAAGGGGTATCCGGTTTTGCTATGACCTCAAGTATCTCATCCTCCTTAAATTGTTTCTTTTTAAATTTCAGATACTTATCACGGTCAATTAATGGCAAGTTGTAGAAATCGTTTATGACCTTCGCATCTATTGGTACATTAATCCCCCTCACAAATACATGCCCAAGATCACACTCAGGGAGGTTGGCGTAAAACTCTCTTACTATCGGCTCTACAGCCGCATGTCTGGGTTCACTCATAAATGCATTCCACTTTCGTACTTGACTTGTAACGCCCCATTTGAGATACATAGCCATTGTTTATGTTATGGCCTCAAGGTTTACTGAATTGCCCCTAAATGAGGTTGTATCTTATTCATGTTGTTTGGTTGGCCTTTGGTTGAGTTTATGTTTTGGGTTTGGTTGAGTGTTTACCCTGGAATTGATTAAGACTTAGCGGATTTTAGAGTTGCAGTCTTCGCCGCGGTGACGTTGGCTTTGTGTATGGCGGTGTTGGTTCTGTAATTCTTCGCCGGGGCGACAGAGAATCCTTCGCCGCTGCGAAGGGCCGTCTAAGTTTTTGTTTGAGTTTCTAGAGAATTCTTTCCTAAGGGCAAAATGACCATTCTACCCCTAATTAGCAGGAAAAGTGGGGAGTAAAATGCAAGAAAATTTCATGGAGAATAGTGTAGAATGGGGGTGAGTTTGTAAAGAATTAAAGGATAAAGGTGGAATTTTTAAGAAAGAGTAGGGGCAAAATGGGAAAAAGTGTTTATTATATGAGCTAATAAGGGTTTAGAATTTCACCCATTTCCACCGCCTCTTCATCTCCCATTTTCTCTCAATTCCTCACTCAATCTTCCAAGGGATTTTTGAGAGTTTTGAGTTGGGATTTGACAAAGAATTGATCCTAAGCAAGAAGAGGAAATAAGGGAAAGTTAAGGCCCAACAAGAGTAGAGAGTTTTAGTGAAGACTACTCAAGTATGAGGTAAATAAATCCAACTCAAGCTAAAGTTTAAGAAATCCTTGAGTAGAGATTTTCTTTATGCATGTATATATGATGCTTGTTGAGAAATTGAGTAGAGATGTATGTCTATTTGTTGAGAAATGGAGTTGAGATGAATATTTATGTTGTGTCTGTTGGATATGCTTACTTTATGAGAAGTGTTGATGTGTGATGAGTTTGAGATGAAGTTGGAAGAGATCGAGTAAATTTTTGAGGAGTGTTCTTCTATGATAGGAATTATGTTCATAGAAGGGAGTTTCTTCCCATTTTGGATGATTAAAAAGAGAAATAGAGTTGTAGTTATAGAGGAGTGTTTGTATGCACATGAGTTGTTTGATAAAATGCCTAAGCGAAAACATGTTACCAAACTGCCCTGTCACAACCGTGATATTTTGAGTGATTTTTGAGAATCTTACGGATTGAACTGGGTTGAGACCAAAACATAAAAGTTATAGCCCTGTCTCTAAGATTTAAAACGAGACAAAAATCGTAGCAAACCGATGTTTCTAACTCAAGTTATGCCTTCTTGAGTGTGACCTGCGCAGAATGACTGTCTTTGATGCAACAATGTATTTGTGTTTTACATAAGTGCATTAATGAGCATAAACCATCCATATGCATTAGTTGTGCATTTGAGAAGTAGAGTAATAGCTTGAGAAAGAGTAGAGAACTTTGTGAATGGACTACTCTAAGAGTTAAGCTATACGATGAGTACTAGATTGAGGAAGAGATGAGTATTAGCTTGAGCAAGAGTAGAGAATTTTGAGTATAAGCCATACTATGAGTAATAGTTTGAGTGAGAAAGAGTAGAGAATGTTGAGAATAGCAACTCTAAGAGTAAAGAGAATGAGAACACTCTAATAGTAAAGAGAAAAAGTGATTGAGCAGTAGCGAATAAAAGAGAGAAAAGTGCTACAGAAGAGAATAGAGTAGGTTGTGCGATGGGGAACCCATGAGTGATGAGTAAAGTCACGAGAGTGGGTGCTTTGTGATCCCCAGCCATGCCTCCGGTTAGATGGGGTCCATGACCATCACGAAGAGTGAAACATGAGGTTCCAGCCGTGCCTCCGGTTAGATGGGGCCGTGACATTCAGAGAGAGAGAGAATACACTCACATGGCCAAGGGTTCCGAATCCATGCATAACCAAGTCCGATCGGCAGAGAATGAGTAGAAGTCACGAAGAGTGGGTTGGTGCTTTGTGATCTCCACCTAGCCGTGCCTCCGGTAAGATGAAACTGTGACATGCAAGTGAGGAAGAATGAGCAAGTATGAGAAAGAATAAAGAGAGACAATTAGTAGGGTTACGAAGAGTGGGATGAGTACCCAGCCGTGCCTCCGGTAAGATGAGGCCGTGACCTACAACATAAAGTTAACAGAAAAGAGTTATGAGAAAGAGAGACAGAAAGAGAATCAGTAGAAGTCACGTAGAGCGGGAGAATTCCCGGCCGTGCCTCCGGTAAGATGGGGCGTGACATTCAAAGAGCGAGTTAGTAGAAATGAATTATGAGAAATGAGAATGAGATAATAGAGAGAATGAGAAAGAATGAGATAGAAAGAGAGAGAGAGTATGAGAAAGAATGTGAGAGTTTGAGTTAGTAAGAATAGAGAGTAGAAGAAAGAAACATGCAGTTCTTTTGCATTAATTGCATGTACATCTCATACAGAGTTCTTCCATGGTTAGTGAGAGTATAACGAGAATAAGAGAGAGAACCATGATTTTCCTTCATTGTGAGTATGATGAGAATAAGAGAGAACTATGATTTTCCTTCATGGTGAGTAAGAATAAGAGAAGGAGAAAAGAGAATAAGAACAGAGAGAAAGAAAGAATAAAAAGAGCAAAACAGAGTTAAAGGAGAATAAAAGTATTAGAAAGAAAGAGAAAAACAGTGAGAATTAGAAATAGAAGGACGATAGAGTAAGGAAAGAACCAAATAGTGAGTTGTGGGGACAGGTAGTAAAGGATTTACTTACTGAGCATTGTTGTGCTCACCCCATTGTTCTTTCTCGCTTTTGGCAGAAATAGGAGCAGCGGTCGGATGAACGTCGAGGAGCAGAGAGTATTGGCACTATTGTCCACCAGTTATGATATTTTGTATTAAGTAAAAAGTTTTTAATACATAGTATTTTGTATTTGTAAAGAATTATATTTTATTGAGTCAAGAAAAAATTTGAGTCCACTGTTTTCCGTACGTTATGTATATCTATAATTTACATAGTATGAACTATAAGAATAGTAGTAGAGAGCAGGTGTTACATTTTTGGTATCAGAGCCAAGATTTTGGGATTTGACAGTGTGCCACTCTCGCCGCCATGACGTTCCGTAGCCGACCGTTGTCAGTTAAGTCTTTCCTTGCTTAAGTGTTATATGAGTTGTTTAATGTGGTTGTCTTGTCAATGAGATACAAGACCCGAGTATGTGGTAAGAAGGTAGTGAGTGCAGGGAAACTTACTTCCCCGAGTTGAATTAGAAAGAATTGAAACCCCGTCCAAGTGCGACCTACTAGAAGAGAAAGAGAAAGGTCGATACCTTAGACGTTATAGAATCGGTTTGAGTCGATTCATGGGTTCCCAAGTTATTATCAACCGTTAGAGTTTAAAAGTACAACGGACCCGTTGGTAGTAAAAGAATGGTTTAGCCCATTGAGTGTATGATAGACCAGGAGAAGATCAGGTATACCAGTCTCTTGTCCTAGAGGGATGCCCGAGTTTTGTGGGAATTAATGGAGGATACCCATGATGGTGTTGTCATGATTTGAGAAGAGTTTAGAAGATGGTTGAAGTTGAGAACAGTTGGCAAGGTTCATAAGAAGGTACAAGAGTTTATCAGTTTTAGTAAGGCTTGAGTACAGCAAAGAGTAGACAGTAAGAGTTAACTCCCTTGTAAGGTTTGTACCTGGAATAGTGAGTACTCCGAAGTTGAGAAAAGACAAGTGGTCCATGGGCTAAAATTAGAGGGAGCAGAACCCCCTCGAGCTTAGAGTAAAGTTTGAGAGAAGGGAAGACTTATTTAGGAAAGTTCGTAGTGATCCATGAAAGAGAGTTAACACTTGATTAGATAGTATCCTTTGCCCTACTTGGATATTTTTGGGCATGAAGTCCCTAAGGGAGATATGGATCAAAGGTTGATTGCTGAGGGAAGAGTGAGATTCAATCATCATATCATTTCCAGAATTACAACGGGCCATTAGTTCAGTATGTTGAGCAAGAGGGTGAAAGTTAGAGAGATGTTAAGAAAAGGGTGTTCTGAACAGATAGTCCATGTGGTGCTAAGTAGTGATGTCCCATAACCAGAGATTCAGAGTGTGCCAGTAGTTCAAAAATTTTTAGAGGTATTTCTGAAAGAGTTACGAGCTTACCTCCGGAAAGAGCAGTTGAGTTTAGGGTTGAACTGGCACCGGGGACAGCACTGATTGCTAAAATCATTTATCTAGTGGCCCTAGCCGAGCTTTAAAAATTGAAGAAGCATCTCCAAGAGTTCTTAGATAAAGGTCTTATCCAATTGAGTTATTCTCCCTAGGGAGCTCCGATCTTGTTGTAGGGGAGAAAGAAGGGTCATTACGGATGTGTATTGATGATAGAGAAATGAATAACCGATAGTGAAGACTAAATGCCCGTTACCATGGACAGATGATCTTTAGACTAGTTAAGGAGTACAATAATATTTTCCAAGAGTGATTGGAGGTCGGGTTATCATCAGGGTGTTTCTTAATTGTCTTGCTCAGTTTATAGTAGTTTTTACCCTGACGTTTCGGAGGCATTTCCTTTATGGTGCCCAGAGTAAGATTTACACCGACCATAGAGTTTAAAGTATTTCCTTACTTAGAAGGAGGTGTTGAGTATGAGACAGAAGAAATGGTTAGAGCTAGTTCCAAAGTATGAAGATTGAGATCATTTCAGCAAGGATTGCCACGTTAGGAGTTCAGTCTACAAATAAGATGGCTCTTTATGAGACTTGGTATGGTAGACTATGTTGAAATCCACTGTACTAAGATGTGTGGGCAAGAAAGATGAGTTAAATACAGTTCTTGGATTAGAAATGACTCAGAAATTGATCGAAGAGATAAAGTTAATCAGAAATAGAATAAATCAAGCCCAAGCGAAACAGAAAAGTTTGTCAGATTTGAAGAAAAAAAAAACAAAGATATTGAATTCGGAGTGGGTGTTAGAGTGTTTTTAAGACTTTTCCCCCTACAATCGGGTGACGTGTTTAATAGAAGAGGAAAGTTAGCACCGAGGTACAGAAGTCCATTTGAGATATTATAATGAGTGGGAAAGGTGCCTGACACTACCCCTAATATGGACAAGAGTATATAATGTGTTTTATATTTCGATGCTTCGAAAGTATACAAGTGATCCCTCCCATGTTTTGAGTATTAAGTATGAAGATTGGGAATCCTAAGTTTGAGGGGTGTCCAGTTCAAATATTGGACAGAGAGATCAAGGAGCTCCAAAACAAGAATTTCCCTTTAGTGAAACTACGGGAGGTAAAGCAAAGTATGTAGAACCGTTACTCGGGGATGTTCATTTGAATTTCGGGGACGAAATTCTTTTAAGGGGGGAAGAATTGTAACGCCCCACTTGAGGTACGTAGTTGTTGTTTCTTCCTTTGCTCTTATTTAAGTTGGTTTTTGGTAATATTGAGTGTTGTGTTGTATACTTGCCCTGAAATTGGTTGAAAACAGAAGAAGTTCAGTCTGCCGTTCTTCGCCGCGGCGAAGAGGTGTTGAAGCCACGGGGGAAGCTGCTGGATAGTTTCGCCGCGGCGACAGATGTTTCTTCGCCGCGGTGATAGGCCGATTAAAATGTTGGTTAAGTTTTAGATATTTTCTTCCCTAAGGGCAATTTGACCATTCTACCCCTAATTAGCAAGAAAAGTGGGGAGTTAATTGTAAGAGGGTTTTTCATGGAGAATATGTTGATATGGGGGTGAGTTTGTAATGAATCAAAGGATATGGATGGAATTTCCAAAGAAAAGTAAGGGCAAAATGGGAATGATTGTGTTTATATTTCATTAAAAGGAATTAAGACTTAGCAAACCCCTCATTTCTCCTTCTCAAACGCAACTCTTCATCTTTACTCCTCTCAAATTCTTTTTTCTCTTGATCAAGGATTCCCAAGGGATTTTTGAAGTGATTTGGGGTAGAAAAGCAACCTAAGGCTTCCTAAGGTAAGGATTTCTACTTAAGTTGTGTGATTTGGGAGTTTTAACCCATATTGAAGTTTGAGGGTTTTCATTCTTTTGGTTAAGATTAGAGGAAAAGTCAAGCTAAACAAGTGAAAGGAAGAGTTGGTGAAGTCTCTCCATAACAAGGTAAGTAAAACCCAACCCAAGTTGAGATTGATGAAATTTCTTAATTAGGGTTTTGATAGACATGATGCATGTATGTGATGTGCATGTAATATGCCATGTATGGAGGTTTTAATAGAGATTTCCATGCCTTAAGAATGCTTACATATTGCAAATATGAGACATGGGTTGTTGGATTGACAAGGTAGTTGAGATGGAATTGAAGGGGTGTTATGGAACCCTTTTTGGAAGTGTTTTTGTTTGACAGGGTTTTTATGGCTTTGTGAAGGGGTTTTTTCCCCATTTTTGGATGGTTAGAAAAAGTGTTAGAATCATGGCTATAGTAGATTTTTATAGTGCACATGAGTTGTTTGATGAAATGTCTAATAGAGGTTTGAGTATGAGTAGTGAACCTTAATTCTTGCAACATTGCATGTTGGCATTTCATAAGTGCATTAGTGGAGATGAACCATCCATAGGCACTAATTGTGCATTGAAAAGTGACCTAAGAAAGGGTAGGAAAATTGTGTATGCAATTACCCTATGAGTAGAGAGCTTGGTGGATGCATGCAACTACTCTAAGAGTAGAGAGAATGACAAATGCAAGAATAGAATGAATTAGAAGAGTAGAATAGATGGGTTGATGCTTTGTGATCATCACCCGATAGTTATGGGAATCGGGTTGATGCTTTGTGATCACCACCCGAATAGCCCTTAGAGATGGGTCGATGCTTTGTGATCCTCACCCGATGAGTAGTAGAAATGGGTAGATGCTTTGTGACCACTACCCGGTTAGTTGTTAGATAAGTGGGTTGATGCTTTGTGATCATCATCCAACATTTAGTAGAAATGGGTTGATGCTTTTTGATCATCACCCGACAGTGACTAGAGATGGGTTAATGCTTGGTGATCGTTACCCAAAAGTCATGAGAAAGCGGGTAGGTGCTAAGTGGTCTCCACCCGATAGTTAGGAAAAACCGAGTAGGTGCTTTGTGATCCCCACTCGTAGTCACTAAGAACGGGTTGGTGCGTGTGAATTCCACCCGATAGTCATGGAGAGTGAGATGGTCTGTGTGAAAGCCATCCGGCCGTACCTCCGGTAAGATGAGGTCATCTTTGTTTAGTAGAAACAGAAATAGTATAAGGAAAGAATTAAGAGTTATACATACGGGACACAGAGATGAGGGTTTTACTTATCGAGCATTATTTTGTGCTCACCCCGTTATTTTCCTTTGTGGATGCGGGATCTAGGTGATGATGCAATCGGAGGGTGTCGGCAAGCGAAGAGGAATAGCTACTGCTTGTTTCCCTGTTTGGTCTTTTAAAATGCATTTTTGTAAAATGATAATCTTTGTGTATAAAAGACATATGTTTTATAATGAAAAGAAAATTTTGGGGCCCAATTTTATATTGTAATTATGCATGCATTGTACTAGTTTTCAATAGTTGTTACATTTTTGGTATCAGAGCAAAGATTTTGGGGTTGAACAGTGTACTATTCTCATAGCCACGACGTCCTATAACCGACTGTGTGAGTAATTCTTTCCTTATAGTAATTGTTCCTTGAGTTTATTAGTGTGATTATTTTGTAGATGAGGCGTAGTTATCGAAATCGCGATAAAGGTGTGGTGAATGAAGGAGAACCTTCTAACCCACCAGAGTCTATGCGCCCTCCCTTGGATGAAGCTAGAATCCGGGGAATTATACAGCAAGTTATGGCGAAACTTCGGGGAGAGTTGTACCCCTATGCAGGTACCGCCGAGGTTACAAATGTCGGAGGAGGACAAGGTACCTCCCCGGATGCGAGCAGAGTGGGAACCGATTTACGGTCTTTCCAGTCAGCACCAACCCTCAGAGTTTAAGGGTACTACAGATCCAGTAATAGCAGAAGAGTGGCTTGGGTCGGTAGAGCGAGCCGGGTTTGTTTCCCATGTCGACGGAGAAGATCCGGTATGCGAGTTTCTTGTTTCGGGGTGATGCCCGAATTTGGTGGGAATTAATGGAAGAAACTCATGATGTGACAGTAATGACGTGGGAAGAGTTTAGGCAAGAGTTTGAGGCTGAGTATAGAACGGAAGGACCAAGTTCATGAGAAGGTCCAAGAATTTATCAGTTTACAACAAGGGACTAAGCGTCTGAAAGAGTACTCGGTGAGATTCAACTCTCTTGCAAGGTTTGCACCGGGAATAGTTAGTACTCCGGCCTTGAGAAGGGATAAGTTTGTGCATGGATTGAAGCCGGAGATAGCCCGGGATGTAATGACAAGCTCCAACCCTCCTCGAAATTATAGTGAGGCTTTGAGGCGGGCGATGAAGGCGGAGATTTTTGAGAATAAAATCTTCCCAGTAGGATCCTTGAGAGGGAGGACCGAGGAGCTACCCTCGCTCCTCGAGAGAGAAACATGAGGGTGTAAAAGGTAAAGACATGAAGAATCAAGAAGAAGTTTCAGTATAGATGAGAATAGAAAAAGAGGAAGAATAAGCGACCCTCGGACGGAAGGGTTTCCTCATTGCCCTAAATGCGGGAAGAATCGCCCCTGGAGAATGTGCGAGGATCGAGAGTGTGTTATAGGTGCCAGCGACGGGGCACATGATGAGAGATTGTAAAGCTCCTCTTCCACCAACCACTCAAGGTTCGGAGAGGTACAGCGAATGCCGAGTTTTCTTGTGGCACAAGGGAAGCAGAGGGCGGTCCCATCAGGCCGGGTTACTAGTCGGCTTATTATTTCATTCATTCCCTTTATATGCTTTAATTGATTCAGACGCTACTCATTCGTTCATATCTTATGGGATGCTTGAGAGATTAGGTTTGAAACCTACTAGAGCGATTCAACCCATTAAGATAGAACTACCCGATGGGGTTAGTGTTGTGACTCAAGAGATCTTGTTGAGAGAGTCCTTAGTGATCCAGGGTAGAGAGTTTATCGTTGACTTAATAGTTTTCGATATGCCCGATTTTGATGTGATTCTGGGCATGGACTTCCTAGGGAGATATGGAGTAGAGATTGACTGTCGGAAAAAGAAGGCGAGGTTTAACCTCGATAGTGGAGATAAGTTTAGTTTTGGAGAAGGCCATCAGTTGAGCATGCTGATTAGTAGCGTGAAAGCCAGGAAGATGTTGAGAAAGGGTGTTGGGATTTATTGCCCATGTAGTGCAGAGTGGTGATGTTCCACAGTTAGAGATTCAGAGGGTGCCAGTAGTTCGAGACTTTCTAGATGTGTTTCCGGAAGAGTTACCGGGTTTGCCTCTAGAGAGGGAGGTAGAATTTAGTATCGAACTAGCACCAGGGACAACACCAATATCTAAAGCCCCTTATCGAATGGCCCCAGCTGAGCTCCAAGAATTAAAGAAGCAACTCCAAGAGCTTTTAGATAAAGGTTTTATCCGACCAAGTCATTCTCCTTGGGGAGCTCCAATCCTGTTTGTGAAAAAGAAGGATGGATCACTAAGGATGTGTATTGATTATAGGGAGTTGAATAAAGTTATGGTGAAGAATAAGTACCCGCTACCCCAGATAGATGACCTTTTTGATCAGTTGAAAGGAGCGGCAGTGTTCTCCAAAATTGATTTGAGGTCCGGGTATCATCGTGGTAAGAGTGGCCGAGCAAGATGTGGCTAAGACTGCCTTTCGTACAAGATATGGGCATTATGAATTTGTAGTGATGCCTTTTGGCTTGACTAATGACCCAGCAGTTTTTATGGACTTGATGAACAGGGTTTTCCATAAGTATTTGGATCAGTTTATTGTTGTCTTCATCGACGACATTTTGATTTACTCGAAGTCTAGAGAAGATCATGAGAAACACTTGGGATTAGTATTGCAACGGCTGAGAGAAAAGAAGTTGTGTGCTAAATTTTCTAAGTGTGAGTTTTGGCTGAACCTAAGTGATATTCCTGGATCATACCGTATCGAAGGAAGGGATTACGGTAGATCCGAGTAAAGTGCAGGCAATCTTGGAATGGCAGAAGCCGAGAACAGTGAAAGAAATCAGGAGTTTCCTAGGCTTAGTAGGTTACTACCGGCGGTTCATAGCAGGATTCGCCCAGTTGGCTAAACCGTTGACAGCTCTTACCAAACAGAAAACTCCTTTGTCCTGGGTCAACAAGATGTTGAAAGCTTTCAAGAGTTAAAGAAGAGGTTAACATCAGCTCCTGTACTAGTGTTACCGCAGGAGGGTGTAGATTATGATATTTATACAGACGCCTCTCTGCAGGGACTTGGCGCCGTGCTAATGCAGTTAGGTAGGGTTATAGCTTATGCTTCTCGTCAATTGAAAGAGTACGAGACCAGATACCCTACGCATGACCTAGAATTGGCAGCCGTGGTCTTTGCCTTAAAGATTTAGAGGCATTACCTTTATGGTGTGAAGAGTAATATCTACACCGACCATAAGAGCTTAAAGTACTTCTTCACCCAAAAGGAGTTGAATATGAGGCAAAGGAGATGGTTAGAACTGGTTAAGGATTATGATTGTGAGATCAAATATCAACCGGGGAAAGCCAATGTAGTAGCCGATGCTTTGAGTAGAAAAGCCCATGTTTTCCGGCTTACCAGGCAGAAAGAGTTAATAGAAGATTTGTCTAAGGAGCAGATTGAAGTGGTCCCGGGAAGAATTGCCAGCCTAGTGGTACATTCCTCTTTACTAGAGGAAATTAGAGAAAAGCAAATGGCCGATGAGTGGTGTCGAAAAACTTGGGGGCTTCAAAGAAGTGCGTGAGGGCAAGACAACAGAGTTCTTTGTGAGAGATGGTGTCCTCTATTTTAGAAATCGGTTGTGCATACCTCCAAATGAGGAGTTGAAGCAGAAAATTCTTATGGAGGCTCATGACACACCGTACACCGCTCATCCGGGAGCAACCAAGATGTATCAGGATGTAAAGAAAGGCTATTGGTGGTCAGGTATGAAGAAAGACATTGCAACGTTTGTGGCTAAATGTCTAACTTGTCAGCAGGTGAAAGCAGAACATCAACGGCCGTCAGGGTTGCTTCAGCCATTGAGTATTCCAGAGTGGAAATGGGAGAGCGTTTCAATGGATTTTATCACCGGTCTCCCCAGTGCGAAGGGTGTAATGCCATATGGGTGATCAGGATAGGTTAACCAAGTCACCCATTTTTTTCCAGTAAAGGAAAGTACCACTACAGATCAATTGGCTCAAATATACCTCAAGGAGATAGTCAGATTGCATGGTGTGCCCAAGACTATAGTGTCAGATAGAGATTCCAGATTTGTTTCAGCCTTCTGGACAAGTTTACAAAGGAGTTTGGGTACCCGTTTAGCATTCAGTACTGCCTATCATCCTCAGACGGATGGCCAAACCGAGAGAACGAATCAGGTGCTCGAGGATATGTTGAGCTCCCGTTGCATGGATTATAGAGATCCCGGCATGAGATGTTACCCTTGGTGGAATTTGCCTACAACAATGCTTATCGCCCTACAATTAGAATGGCGCCTTACGAGGCTTTGTATGGTAGACGATGTAGGTCTCCGCTTCATTGGGATGAAGTAGGCGAAAAAGATGAGTTGAGTATTGCTCTTGGGCCAAAAATGACTCAGAAACTAGTAGAAGATGTGAAGTTGATTAAAAATAGAATGAAACAAGCCCAAGATAGACAGAAGAGTTATGCCGACTTGAAAAGGAAAGAGGTAGAATTCCAAGTGGGCGATAAAGTGTTTCTGAAAGTTTTCCCTTTCAAGCGAGAAATGCGCTTCTGAAGCAAAGGGAAGCTAGCACCGAGGTATGTAGGTCCTTTTGAGGTCTTGCAACGAGTGGGAAAGTTGGCCTACAGATTGGCACTACCACCTAGTATGGGACAGGGGGTGCATGATGTCTTCCATGTCTCGATGTCCGGAAATATGTAAGTGATCCCCTCCACATCCCGAGCATGAGGACGTTGAAGTAGCAGAGAATCTAGTATATGAAGAACGTCCGCCTTCGATCTTAGATCGAAGGGTTAAAGAACTTCGAACAAGAGTGTTCCGCAGTGAAGGTCCTTTGGAGGAATCACAAAGTGGAAGAGGCCACTTGGGAGGTAGAACGGGACATGCAGTTAATCGCTTCCCGTGGAGTTATTTGCATGAATTTTGGGGGAGGGGGACCTAAATTATTTTAAGGGGGAAGGGGAATTGTAACGTTCCCCACTTGAGGTACGTAGTTGTTGTTTATTCCTTTGCTCTTATTTAAGTTGGTTTTTGGTAATATTGAGTGTTGTGTTGTATACTTGCCCACAGAAATTGGTTGAAAACGAAGAAGTTCGGATCTGCGTTCTTGGCCAGGGCGGGAAGAATGTTGCCGCCACGAAGATGTTGGAAGCCACGGGGGACCGTTCGCCGTCGCAGCGTGAGGCCGATTAAAATGTTGGTTAAGTTTTAGATATTTTCTTCCCTAAGGGCAATTTGACCATTCTACCCCTAATTAGCAAGAAAAATGGGGAGTTAATTGTAAGGGTTTTTCATGGAGAATATGTTGATATGGGGGTGAGTTTGTAATGAATTAAAGGATATGGATGGAATTTCCAAAGAAGAGTAAGGGCAAAATGGGAATGATTGTGTTTATATTTCATTAAAAGGAATTAAGACTTAGCAAACCCCTCATTTCTCCTTCTCAAACGCAACTCTTCATCTTTACTCCTCTCAACTTCTTTATTCTTTTGATCAAGGATTCCCAAGGGATTTTTGAAGTGATTTGGGGTAGAAAAGCAACCTAAGGCTTCCTAAGGTAAGGATTTCTACTTAAGTTGTGTGATTTGGGAGTTTTAACCCATATTGAAGTTTGAGGGTTTTCATTCTTTTGGTTAAGATTAGAGGAAAAGTCAAGCTAAACAAGTGAAAGGAAGAGTTGGTGAAGTCTCTCTATAACAAGGTAAGTAAAACCCAACCCAAGTTGAGATTGATGAAATTTCTTAATTAGGGTTTTGATAGACATGATGCATGTATGTGATGTGCATGTAATATGCCATGTATGGAGGTTTTAATAGAGATTTCCATGCCTTAAGAATGCTTACATATTGCAAATATGAGACATGGGTTGTTGGATTGGCAAGGTAGTTGAGATGGAATTGAAGGGGTGTTATGGAACCCTTTTTGGAAGTGTTTTGTTTGACAGGTTTTTATGGCTTTGTGAAGGGGTTTTTCCCCATTTTGGATGGTTAGAAAAAGTGTTAGAATCATGGCTATAGTAGAGTTTTATAGTGCACATGAGTTGTTTGATGAAATGCCTAATAGAGGTTTGAGTATGAGTAGTGAACCTTAATTCTTGCAACATTGCATGTTGGCATTTCATAAGTGCATTAGTGGAGATGAACCATCTATAGGCACTAATTGTGCATTGAAAAGTGACCTAAGAAAGGGTAGGAAAATTGTGTATGCAATTACCCTATGAGTAGAGAGCTTGGTGGATGCATGCAACTACTCTAAGAGTAGAGAGAATGACAAATGCAAGAATAGAGTGAATTAGAAGAGTAGAATAGATGGGTTGATGCTTTGTGATCATCACCCGATAGTTATGGGAATCGGGTTGATGCTTTGTGTTCACCACCCGAATAGCCCTTAGAGATGGGTCGATGCTTTGTGATCGTCACCCGATGAGTAGTAGAAATGGGTAGATGCTTTGTGATCACTACCCGGTTAGTTGTTAGATAAGTGGGTTGATGCTTTGTGATCATCATCCAACATTTAGTAGAAGTGGGTTGATGCTTTGTGATCATCACCCGACAGTGACTAGAGATGGGTTAATGCTTGGTGATCGTTACCCAAAAGTCATGAGAAACGGGTAGGTGCTAAGTGGTCTCCACCCGATAGTTAGGAAAAAACCGAGTAGGTGCTTTGTGATCCCCACTCGGTAGTCACTAAGAACGGGTTGGTACTGTGTGAATTCCACCCGATAGTCATGGAGAGTGAGATGGTCTTTGTGTGAACGCCATCCGCATACCTCCAGTAAGATGAGGTCATGTGTTTAGTAAAGAGAAATAGTATAAGGAAAGAATTAAGAGTTATACATACGGGGACGAGACAGATGGGGAGGGTTTTACTTACGAGCATTATTTTGTGCTCACCCCGTTATTTTCCTTTGTGGATGCAGGATCTAGGTGATGATGCGGGATCGGAGGGCGTCGGCAAGCGAAGAGGAATAGCTACTTGTTTCCCCTGTTTGGTCTTTTAAAATGCATTTTTGTAAATAGTAATCTTTGTGTATAAAAGACATATGTTTTATAATGAAAAGAAAATTTTGGGGCCCAATTTTATATTGTAATTATGCATTCATTGTACTAGTTTTCAGTAGTTGTTACAGGTCTGTAATTCTTCGCCGGGGTGACAGAGAATCCTTCGCCGCTGCTAAGGGCCGTCTGAGTTTTTGTTTGAGTTTCTAGAGAATTCTTTCCTAAGGGCAAAATGACCATTCTACCCCTAATTAGCAGGAAAAGTGAGGAGTAAAATGCAAGGAAATTTCATGGAGAATAGTGTAGAATGGGGGTGAGTTTGTAAAGAATTAAAGGATAAAGGTGGAATTTTTAAGAAAGAGTAGGGGCAAAATGGGAAAGAGTGTTTATTATATGAGCTAATAAGGGTTTAGTTCTCTAAACCCCTTCATTTCACCCATTTCCACCGCCTTCATCTCCCATTTTCTCAATTCCTCACTCAATCTTCCAAGGGATTTTTGAGAGTTTTGAGTTGGGATTTAACAAAGAATTGATCCTAAGCAAGAAGAGGAAATAAGGGAAAGCTAAGGTCTAACAAGAGTAGAGAGTTTTAGTGAAGACTACTCAAGTATGAGGTAAGTAAATCCAACTCAAGCTAAAGTTTAAGAAATCCTTGAGTAGAGATTTTCTTTATGCATGTATATATGATGCTTGTTGAGAAATTGAGTAGAGATGTATGTCTATTTGTTGAGAAATGGAGTTGAGATGAATATTTATGTTGTGTTTGTTGGATATGCTTCCTTTATGAGAAGTGTTGATGTGTGATGAGTTTGAGATGAAGTTGGAAGAGATTGAGTAAATTTTTGAGGAGTGTTCTTCTATGATAGGAATTATGTCCATAGAAGGGAGTCTCTTCCCATTTTGGATGATTAAAAAGAGAAATAGAGTTGTAGTTATAGAGGAGTTTTTGTATGCACATGAGTTGTTTGATAAAATGCCTAAGTGAAAACATGTTACCAAACTGCCCTGTCACAGCCGTGACATTTTGAGTGATTTTTGAGCATCTTACGGATTGAACTGGGTTGAGACCAAAACATAAAAGTTATAGCCCTATCTCTAAGATTTAAAACGAGACAAAAATCGTAGCAATCTGATGTTTCTAACTCAAGTTATGCCTTCTTGAGTGTGACCTGCGCAGAATGACTGTCTTTGATGCAACATTGTATTTGTGTTTTTCATAAGTGCATTAATGAGCATAAACCATCCATATGCATTAGTTGTTCATTTGAGAAGTAGAGTAATAGCTTGAGAAAGAGTAGAGAATTTTGTGAATAGACTACTCTAAGAGTTAAGCTATACGATGAGTACTAGCTTGAGGAAGAGATGAGTATTAGCTTGAGCAAGAGTAGAGAATTTTGAGTATAAGCTATACTATGAGTATTAGTTTGAGTGAGAAAGAGTAGAGAATGTTGAGAATAGCAACTCTAAGAGTAAAGAGAATGAGAACACTCTAATAGTAAAGAGAAAGAGAGATTGAGCAGTAGCGAATAGAAGAGAGAAAAGTGCTACAGAAGAGAATAGAGTAGGTTGTGCGATGGGGAACCCGTGAGTGATGAGTAAAGTCACGAGGGTGGGTGCTTTGTGATCCCCAGCCATGCCTCCGATTAGATGGGGCTATGACCATCACGAAGAGTGGAACATGAGGTTCCAGCCGTGCCTCCGGTTAGATGGGGCCGTGACATTCAGAGAGAGAGAGAATACACTCACATGGCCAAGGTTTCCGAATCCATGCATAACCGAGTCCGATCGGCAGAGAATGAGTAGAAGTCACGAAGAGTGGGTTGGTGCTTTGTGATCTCCACCCAGCCATGCCTCCGGTAAGATGAAACTGTGACATGCAAGTGAGGAAGAATGAGTGATGGGAATGCAAAATGTCATATTTAACCCCCTTAATGTTTAGTCTTTTATACATATTTGTTTCCTAATTGTACTCATTATTACTTTATTTTGGTTTAGGAAGCAAATGGAGGTGTTAATTGAAAAACGAAATTAATTAGGGGAATTCGGACAGTTTCGCCACTGCTTCGTATTCTGGGCATAATTCTCTCATCCGAGCTCCGATTGAGATGATTCAAAATGATGTGGAACGCTAAGAAATATATCTACAACTTTTATGTTTTGAGTTTTTAGAGATACTGACTGAATCAAGGTTGTAATCGAGCTTGAAGTTGACGCACCTGCATTACCGACTCCCTGGGAGCGTTCGACTTGTTATGCAAGTCACTATTATTGCACGTTTTAAAGACATACATGCTGCACGAAAATTACAGCTGGAAACACCACCTTCCTATTGTATTAGGACTCTATTTTATTTTATTTCCAATTAGAATTAAATTAGGATTAATGTTATTTTAGGATAGGAGAATATTTCTTTTAGGAGATTGAGTGGGATTTGAATTCTTAAATTAGATTTTAAAAAGGGGATCAGGTAGGTTTTGGGGGACACACGCCTCTCTCTGGTCTTCTCTGAACTTTTCCTCGTAATTCGTTGATGGCCATGAGAGGCTGATTTTGATAACTTGGTCGAAGTAAACGGAAGCCTCGAATCGATAAACCTGTGAGATCTAATATATTTTTTCTTTGTGTTCAATTTTCGTGTTTGAGTATTGGATATTTTTCTATGCCTAATTTTATGATTGTTGCGTTTAATTACTAGGGAGGCCTACTAGTTTATTAATTGTCACAATCTACTGCTAAGTTAGATATCAAATCCGTAATTGTTTGATCCCTCCAACTTGCGAAGCAATTAGGGTTAGTAATTTGCTGCGTAGAATTAATAACCTTACGAAGAACATTCAACTAAATTAAATACAACCGCCATTGCTTGTGTTGTTTAGCTTCATCGATCTCTCTAATTCTTAAGGCTACCACTAGATTAAATCTTGGAGCGCTTGTCTAGGGTTGTTTAGTGGTAAGATTAATTAAGAGCGCTTGTTTCCTAATTAATTAAAATTAAGGAGAGATAGGAAAATAGTTCCAACGGTGAATATTCAATGTATGAATTGATTATTCTTGCATCAATGATCAGTTGTGAGATTCCGATGGTGGATGTTGACGGAGACCAAGTTTCGTTATATTAATTGATTTCGAATTGAACTGTTTTTGTTTTTGGTTTTTGCTAAGAACGTTTCCTGTTTTACACAGAACCCCCGACCTTGTTCACATAAGCTGACAAATTCAGCCTAGACACTCTTCGTGGGATCGACCCTGACTTACACTACTACGTGTATTTTTAGGTTTTAATTCTGGGTGCCTACGACAGCACACCAATGAGCAAACATGAGAAAGAATAAAGAGAGACAATTAGTAGGGTTACGAAGAGTGGGATGAGTACCCAGCCATGCCTCCGGTAAGATGAGGCCGTGACCTACAACAAAAAGTTAACAGAAAAGAGTTATGAGAAAGAGAGACAGAAAGAGAATTAGTAGAAGTCACGTAGAGCAGGAGAAGTCCCTAGTTGTGCCTCCAGAAGATAAAAAGGGCCGTGACATTCAAAGAGCGAGTTAGTAGAAATGAATTATGAGAA
Source organism: Pistacia integerrima (assembly GCA_026225825.1). Taxonomy (NCBI): domain Eukaryota; kingdom Viridiplantae; phylum Streptophyta; class Magnoliopsida; order Sapindales; family Anacardiaceae; genus Pistacia; species Pistacia integerrima. Next base: position 14,147,877 of record CM047740.1, on the reverse strand, counting down.
ATGAGAATGAGATAATAGAGAGAATGAGAAAGAATGAGAAAGCTTGAGAAAGAATGAGATAGAAAGAGAGAGAGTATAAGAAAGAATAAGAGAGTTTGAGTTAGTAAGAATAGAGAGTAGAAGAAAGAAACATGCAGTTCTTTTGCATTAATTGCATGTACATCTCATACAGAGTTCTTCCATGGTTAGTGAGAGTATAACGAGAATAAGATAGAGAACCATGATTTTCCTTCATGGTGAGTATGATGAGAATAAGAGAGAACCATGATTTTCCTTCATAGTGAGTAAGAATAAGAGAAGGAGAAAAGAGAATAAGAACAGAGAGAAAGAAAGAATAAAAAGAGCAAAACAGAGTTAAAGGAGAATAAAAGTATTAGAAAGAAAGAGAAAAATAGTGAGAATTAGAAATAGAAGGACGATAGAGTAAGGAAAGAACCAAAGAGTGAGGTGCGGGGACAGGTAGTAAAGGATTTACTTACTGAGCATTGTTGTGCTCACCCCATTGTTCTTCCCTGTTTTGCAGGAAATAGGAGCAGCGGTCCGATGAACGTCGAGGAGCGGAAAGTATTGGCATTACTGTCCACCAATTATGATATTTTGTACTAAGTAAAAAGTTTTTAATACATAGTATTTTGTATTTGTAAAGAATTATATTTTATTGAGTAAAGAAAAAATTTGAGCCCACTATTTTCCATACGCTATGTATATCTATAATTTACATAGTATGAACTATTCTTTTGATTTATCCTTCATATCGTTGCCGAGCCTTGTCACTCACAAATCTATTGTCTACTTTTTTTCCTTTTCCTTCACCCTTGGACGGTACTTTGAGCGGCATTTTTGGTTCGACTCTAATGTACCCCCAAACTAAGATTCTAAACAGACAATTCAACTCTAAATACCCTACTATTGACCACAATCACTCCTGCAAAAAACACCAAAATTTTGAAAAATTGCACCTAAACCCCAAAAATCACTCTTCGTCCAAACTTCAATAAAACACTCCCAAATTGAAAACCGAACCTCCTCAACACCACACAATTCAAGATCCACCTTCTTTAATCACAATCGAAGCACAAACAACACTAAAAATCCATAACTCACGCAAACAATCAAAATCTCAGATTCAAAACTCTAATAATCGAAATTGATCAATTTAAAGTTTAGAGAACTCGAAATCTTACCAATCCCAAGATGTATTCACCACCAATTTAACTAAATTCGGCCTAGATTGCAAGATCCCCAAATTCTTGAACCTCAAGGTTTCCAAAAATTTTCTTCAATTTTTCGCAGAGATCCTTGCTAAAATGAGTTGTTTTGGTGTTTGTGAGGGTTAAGGAGTGAGGAAAAGTGATGGGAATTTACTGGAGAAGCTCTGGATTGAAGGTGGAAAAGTTTGCTCTCGGATGTGTTTTGAAATATTTCGAGAAAATGAAGAGTCGTGACTCACTATTTATAAAAAGCAGTTTTCGCCATGGCGAAGTTCTTCAATTACGAACAAATATGAACCTAGTCAATGCCTCGTCGAAGAAACTTTCTTCGCTATGGCGAAAATTTCTAGTACATACAGCTCCGAAGTGAAGAAAGTGCTTCGCCACGGCGAAATTCCCTTAGTTAAATTTCGCAAAACTCTTGTTGCCATGGCAAAGAAAATTTTTTCGCCACTGCAGTGAAAAATTCCTGAGAGCATGTCGCCTCGGCGAAGAGCAAATTTTGCCGCGGCGAAGAGCAAATTTTGGGACTTTTTGAATTCCTTCGTGTGCAAAATGTACTTGGCCGCGGCAAAGAAAATACTTGGCCGTGGAGAAATCCGAAAAATTTCCTTTTTTCACCTTGATTTGATAATTCACTTGGGTTGCCTCCCAAGAAGCGCTTGTTTATAGTCCGAAGCTCGACTTTCTCAAGTCTTCATGCCGGGATGTCTAGTTGGATGGGGAATGACTTGCAACTCATCAACCCATCAGTTTATGGCTTCAATCTCTGTCCATTGACCTTAAAAGTGCCATTTTCTTCATGTGACACCTCTACCGCCCCAAACGGGTAAACTCTTGTAACTATGAAGGGTTCGGACCATCTAGACTTAAGTTTTCCCAGGAAGAGCCTAAGTCTAGAATTATACAACAACACTTTCTGACCCACTTCATGTTAGAGTAAAGGCCCTAGAGCCAATCAATTATTGTAGAATTGACTCTTTGTAATAATGTTCATTAATCAATAAAATGCATTTTATTCTATATCGCATAAATCATTATTATTGCAATATGTATTGATATATGTCCTTAAAATGGTAGAACCGTGACGAGGGGATCAAGTGTTTCAAATCTTGATAGTAAGAACCCTATGAGCACATATGGTGGCCATTCTAGAAACATCCATAGCCCCAGTATTATTCTGAAGAAAGGGCACAGATAATACAAGAAGGCTTATCATAGTTGAACGACTCGCCGAAAGGCGTTGGATCGATCTCACTTGTCAAGGTTGTTTGGTGACAACCTAGTGCAATGATGTGTGTTTCCTACAATATGCAATATGTAGCAAGTATACTAGTCGCACAAGTAATAGAGTGATGAGTGAGTATCGTTCCCACGAGGATAGTGTTACTAAGTACCGATTTCCCTAGTTTAAGTCCTAATTAAAGCAACAATAAATTGGATTGATGGAAAATTAACAACTAAATACAAATTAAAAAAATATAAATGAATGATAATGAAATTAAAGCAAAACCCGACAACTTAACTAATTAAACAATGCTAAAAAAATGCTAGGGTGTTGATTTCACCTAGATACACTAACCCAAATCATAGAATCTATTACCCAAATTCTAATTCCTTGATTGAAAATCAAATTCCCTAAGTTGTGAAACATACCATCTCAGGCTACATTTCCCTACTTATCCCTATCAAGCTTCATCACCCAACAAAATGAAGATTAATAGTTCAAAGTCTTTTAAGCTTTATGGAATTCTATCTAGATTTCATAGATCACTAAACCTATCTCTAGCGTTTGCTAATCTACGGTATTTATCCCAAGAGGCATAATCACAAATCACTTCTCAATCTCATTATGAACAACACACAATTGAATGGTGATCAAGCATCCAAAAGTCATTAAGCAAAGAGATAAACATTCAATCATGAAATTAAAACTCAAAGTAAATCAATTCATATAAATTTGAATCATTGTATCAAGGTTACATCAAACCCTAGCTAAACAACTCAGTTCATACACAAAAACGAAATAAAATAACAAAAACCAACTGAATCAAGATTCATCATTGAAAAACAAGCAAAAAGACGGAGAAATCTTCTCTAATTTGAAGCCCAAATCTTCAATAATCTTCTCCTTCCATGAGCTGCCTCCCAAATGACGAACCAAGACTCTTTTCTCTTCCTTTTCGCTCTAATTTATACCTCTCTCACTTAAGGATCAAGCCCTAACAAGCCAAAACGCGTCGTTTTATTTTTACAGTTGATGCAGGTTTCACCATGGTGAAGAATTTCGGGTCAAATTTTAGCATGATAGAGTCTGAATCTGGAAAGTGTTAAACATATGAATTGTAGCCCTTTCAATCATCTTTCCGGTCGTTCAAGAATAAGCACGATCCGAGGTGCATAGCTCAAGTTATGGTAGAAATACTAAAGCACGTCCAAAGACGTTTTTCTTCAGTTCCCATCGTACTTTTCACGACTTCAAGCCAAGTTTTCATCCTTGTCCAGTCAGAATTAGGAAAACCCAAAAACATGAAAGTTGCAGCTCTTCTTCTTAGCTTTCCAAAGATTCTAAATTCAGGTCATTCCGAGTTTCCAAGCTCAAGTTACACAATTTACGCTCAAAACTGTCATTTATGCTCAAAATTATCGTTTAGGCCTGCAAAGACAAATTAATAGAATTAGGTAGCAATTATGGCCCAAATTGTATGAAAAATATCCTAAATCCTATCAAAATTCAATGAAAAATCATAATGTAAAATATGATTATCATGCAACACATGGGTGCTTGCTGTAGGCGATGACACCGCAGCAAGTTCAATGGACTAACCCACCAGAGGATTCCATATGGATGGTAACCCCAGTGTCTATGGAACAAATCCTCTAACGAATAGTGGTGCATGTGATCCTTAGACTTGAGATCATCGGGTGCCTTGTGCAACCGATTGGTGTAGTTTGACACTAGCCTAACGCAGCGGGGTTCTTTTGTTGTCCAATACAATGGTGATTGGGCTGTATCAAGGAGTGTATCAAGACTATGGTAGATTGATAGGATTCATCACTCCCGCACGGGAGAAGTTATCTCACGGCGCAATTCAGTATATGGCAATGACGTTAAAACTGTGGCCACAGTGGGATTGAGTTGTTGCTCTATCTAGTTTATAATATGAGTCATTGGTCTAGAAACTGAATGCATAATATCGAGAGTAACCGAAGGTTGACACTATTTCTATGCCTTCGTCTCGTCGAGATAACATATGATGAAAGGATCGAATTGCGTGGTAACCATATCGTTGACAGGTAGCTACTTTGCTGAATCCGAATCTATCGGGTGGCCATGATGCCTTGCTAGGGGCCAATCTTTGTCTGTGTATTAGTGAGACGATTAATTGGTGTTAATCGCGATACTATACACGGCCGGTATGATGAGGAGCCTATGGGTCACACACATAGAAGATAATTTAAGACTCAGGAAGAAAGAAGGGCATTTTCGTCTTTTAAGGCGAAAGGGTATTTTGGTAATTTCACAGTGCAATTAAATTTGTTGAGGTCGTAGCCTTTATTTAATTTGTTAGAAAAATTAAATAAGTGAAATTACGTTTAAATATGTGTTTGCACATATTTAAATATATTATCATTATTGTTAAATGTTAATATATATTAAATATATATTAATTTATTTTAATTGAGATAATGATGGAAAATAAAAATATCAAATTAGGAGTGTTTGGCAAAATGGGGGTTTGGGTTGGAGCCCAAGCCTATTCCATATGGGATTAGGGCAACTTAATTAACTATAAAATGAAAAGTGTGTGTTAATTGTTTTTTAATTAATTGATTTCTCTTGAAATTAAAACACACACAGCATCCCCATCTCCTTCCACGCCAGATTTGGGTTTTAGCCTAAATCAAATTCTTTTGATTTCTTTTCTCCTTAATCTTAAAGCCAAAGAGGATCTAGCAAATCCCTTTTTGGTTCTTTTGAGATTGTCTTCGTGTGGACTACGCAGGTTCGATCCTACACTTGGATCGGTAGCAAAACATTCATCGACAAATTTGGAGGAGCCTACAACGTGCATTTGTTTTCCTTAAACTCAGATTTATTTTTCTGCAGATTTTACTTTAATATGAATTGTAAAATTATACCCTTGATCTTGGCTCATGTAAACGATCTCTATATTATATTTGTTTTGTTTCCACTGCCTATATGGGACCGTTTACTAACAGTGGTATCAGAGCCTAGGGTGCTGAATTTTACAATTTTTATTTGGATGGTTGATAACATGTATTTGATGATATAATGTTGCCTTATAAAATCTGCCTTAAATCATGTTTTGAGAAATTGATTAATCGATTAATCTGATTTGTTGATGAACTGCAAGTTCGGTTTGATGCATGATGGACTTTTTGGTTGAAATCAGTATGTTTGATTGATTGAAAATCCGTTTGAGTGTATATGGTTACTGTATGAACAGATCCAGAGCTACAGATCTGTATACGCTCGCCGCGGCGATGGGTTGTTCACACTAACGCTGGTGACGAAACTAGCGCCGTCGGAAGGATAGTATCCCGCCAGAGAAATCATAGCACTGCGATATAACCCATAGCCACGGCGATCGTCCTTAGGACGGGCGCTGTACCAAATCGTCGTGGCGATAGGCGTGGACGTAAGTAATCAACGCACGCTGCGGTGATCTAACTCATCGCCGCATCGAGCGCACTTCCGAGTGTGCAGGGGGCTAAAATGTAAATTTTTAAATCTTTTGGACCAAACGAAGATCTACAAATTGTCAGGGGTAAATTGTAATTAACCCACTAATTTCAAAAATTGATTGTTTTTTGAAATGTATGCTTTGTACTTGTTTGTATATTGCTCGGTACATGAGCCTTAGACCTAAGGGTGAATGTTTTAAATATTTTTGGGTATGTATGGTTGTATGATTTATTAAATAGGGCCTGCGTGTCCTGCCTCTCTCCCTTTTCTTGATGTACATTCTCTTCTCATCTAACTCCCCTCGAATGTAAATCGAGGTTTCTAAATTTATTGATGTAAAGAATTTTGTATTATTATTCTTTTGTAAATTTAAAAGTTTTGTAATGTACTTGAAGATGGAGTAAAGAATGAGGCAACCATACTTGAAGACTCGAGATGTTTATTACAGGACCCCTAGGTGACCCACCGATTCCTTTAGGCTCGAGGAAATTGGTTTTAGTTGGGCCATGTACCGGCACGTTTAATTTTTGTTTCGAATGCATGCTAAGGTTGAATGTTTGATAACATGCCAAACAATGTCATTCTAACAAAGATAATAATCTGATGAGACATTAAATAACAAACCCCTCAACCAAAGTATATTAAGTCATGTAAGCCTTCCATCACCATGGTTTTAATCAAACCATTGTTCATCAAAACCTTGTTCACCAAAGCGAAGGGCACACTTCTACCAGTGGGAGGTTAAAATGCATTAGAGTTTTCCTTAATGGTGATGGGTCGACTTAAAATGATGGTTTAGCTTGTTCGCCAAAGCGAAGGTTGATAAACGCGTCATAGGCGTAATAGAGCAGTACACATATTATGTGTACATGGTGACATGTAGTGTCCACTCTACTGATACTGAGAATCACACTTGAGGACAATGGTTGGAGCCATTGGATTGTGTCATTGGCTTGTTAGCTTTTTCATATTTGAGGTTGATAGTGGGAGCTATCAACTGGTGTGGATTAAGTTTGTTGGCCTATCTAATCAACTCATTTTGGCTTGTTTGCCAAAGCAAAGGTTTGAAATAGGCAGGATGGGATCTCGGTCCACTAGGAAAGTCAATGGGCTTTCCCGAGTTAATAGTGAAGGCTATTGGCTTGAGTAAAATAGTGGGAGCATCATTTAATAAAAGACCATATTAAATAATAATGAACTTTATAATAACTTTATCTTTTCTGCAATTGTAGATTCACCAAAAATGAGCATTATGAACCCTGCGGACGATAATCGAAAGAAAACAGGTTGGATGGATCCAATTTCTCAGTCTGGTATCGTAATCTTCGGATTATACTCAAGACAGAAAAGAAATTGTATATCCTTATACATGCCTGAGCCTGATCCTGATACTACTCAGGAAGTTAAGGATACTTATCAAAAGTTCCTTGATGATGCTGATAGCGTTCAATGCTTGATGTTAGCATCGATGACATTTATGCTGCAAAAGCAGCATGAGAATATGGATGCTTCTTCCATCATTCTACACCTCAAGGAGCTTTACAAAACAAATGCTCGACATGAGAGGTACAAGGTGTCGAAAGCACTGTTTGGGAGTCGTCTGACTGGGGGAGCCCAAGTTGGTCCTCATGTGCTCAAGATGATTGAGCACATGAAGCTTGAGACTTTGGGATGTGGGCTTGGATGCAGAATTACAAATGGATTTAATTCTGCAATCCTTGCCTGACTCTTATGCTCCATTCATAATGAATTTCAATATGAACACGATAGAGAAAACCTTGTCAGAACTCTTGAACATGCTTAGGACTGCAGAGCAGGACTTGAAAAAGTCCAAGCCTATTTTACTGGTTGCTACCGGTAAACCAAAGGGTAACGGCAAGGGTAAGGCCAAGGCCAAGGCCAAGCCCAAAGGACAGGTTACTCTTGGGCCTGAGAGTGGCATAGGGAAGGGCAAGGTAGTCTGCTTATTTTGTGGCAAGCCTGGCCACTGGAGGAAACACTGCAAGGCTTTCCTCACAAGCAAGAAGAAGTCAGAGGCTACGACTTCAGGTATTTTTATGATTGAGATTAATTTCTCTCCCTCAACATCTTGGGTCATTGACACAGGATGTGGTACTCACATTTGTACTGATGTGCAGGGACTAAGGCAGAGTAGAGTGCTCGCCAAGGGAGATGTGGACCTACGAGTTGGATATGGAGCACATATGGTTGCATTGGCTGTAGGGACTTATTGTTTATCTCTGCCTACGGGCTTGTTATTGGAACTACATAACTATTATCACGTACCTTCTATTTCTAGAAATATTATTTCAGTATCCGCTTTGGATAATATGGGGTATCATTTTGAGATATCTAATGGATTGTTGTCCTTTAGTTTGAATGGTATTCTATTTGGAATTGCAAGGTTATATAATGGATTATATGTTCTTGATTTAAACAATAAAGATATTCTCAATATTGAAACCAACAGAGCTAAACATAGCGATCAAAACCAGACATATCTCTGGCACTGTAGATTGTGTCATGTTAATAAGACCCACATTGCAAAGCTTCAAAGGGATGGAGTTTTGGACGCTTTTGACTTTCAGTCATTTGAGGTATGCGAGTTATGCCTGTTAGGCAAGATGACCAAGTCTCATTTCACGACAAGGTGAAAGCGGGCTATTGGTGGGTTAAGCATCATCTATAGTGATGTATGTGGTCCACTAACAAAGAAGCCGTAGGTGGATATTCATACTTCATCACATTTACTGATGATTTCAGTAGATATGGTTATTTCTACCTTATGAGACATAAATCTGAAGCCTTTGATAAATTCAAGGAATTCAGGAATGAAGCACAAAATATGTTGGGCAAAAGTATTAAAGCTCTTCGGTCGAATCGAGGAGGTGAATACTTAAGCTTAGGCTTTTTAGAGTCCCTGAAGGAATGTGGGATAGTATCACGACTCACCCCTCTTTATACACCCCAACACAATGGAGTGTCAGAAAGGAGGAATAGGACCTTACTTGACATAGTTAGGTCTATGATGAGTTTTAGTGATTTACCTGCATCGTTCTGGGTTATGCTTTAGAGACTACGACTCACGTTTTGAACCATGTGCCGTCAAAGTCTGTAGATAAGACTCCATATGAGCTATGGAGTGGGCGAAAGCCCAACTTGTCTTATCTAAGATTTGGGATTGCGAAGCGTATGTTAAGAAATTGACTTCGAACAAGCTGGGCCCAAAATCCTGTAAATGTATATTGTGGGGTATCCAAAAGAGACCAAGGGATACTATTTCTACCACCCAGAAGAGCGCAAAATTTTTGTTGCTCGATCTGGTGTCTTCCTAGAAAAGGAATATTTTCTAAGAAGTACTAGTGGGAGAAAAGTAGAACTTGATGAAGCTCTAGAACCACAAGATATACTAGACGAAGGACGAGATGATGTGCCATAGGAAGTGGTTGAACATCATGAGGAGGTTACTCCACAATTTGTGGATCAAAGTGAACCACCTCAAGTGACACAGGAGCTATATAGATCTAGGAGAGTACGCCATGAGCCCGAGAGATATGGTTATCTCGTGACTCAACATGGTGACATACTAGTCTACCAAGACGATGAACCCAGAACCTATGAAGACGCTATATCGGATCCAGATTTTGTTAAATGGCTTGAAGCCATGAAATCTGAGATGGATTCCATGTACCCGGAACCAAGTATGGTCTCCGGTGAACCACCGAAGGGGTAAAACCCATATGGGGTGTAAATGGGTCTTCAAGAAGAAGATGACTTGGATGGCAACGTTCATACTTATAAAGCACGGCTGGTTGCCAAAGGTTTCAAACAAATTCATGGCATTGACTATGAAGAAACCTTTTCACCGGTTGCCATGATTAAATCCATCCAGATGATGCTTGCAATTGCTGCATATCATGACTATGAGATTTGGCAAATGGATGTCAAAACGCTTTCCGAGGGAAACCTGCGGAGATGTGTACATGACACTACCTGATGGTTTCGTTCTTGATAGTCAAGCCAATAAGGTATGCAAGTTGCAGAGATCTATTTATGGACTCAAGCAAGCTTCAAGCTTCAAGGAGCCATAAAAGAATTCGGTTTTATCAAGAACGAAGATAAGCCCTGTGTTTACAAGAAAGTGAGTGGGAGCCGGGCAAAGAGCATTCCTAGTGTTGTATGTCGATGACATACTTCTGATCAGAAATGATATACCGAACTTGCAGTCAGTAAAGACTTGGTTATCCAAGTGCTTCTCCATGAAGGACTTAGGGGAAGCATCCTACATCCTTGGATCTATCATGATAGATCGTGTAGGTTGCTTGGCCTAAGTCACATGACAAAGTACTAAAGAGATTCAGTATGGAAGAATCCAAGAAGGGATTTCTTTCGATGTCACATGGTGTTTATCTCTCTAAGGAATTGTGTCCTAAAACACAAGATGAGAGAGATAGGATGAAGAGGATCCCATATGTGTTAGCAATTGGATCCATCATGTATGCCATGTTATGTACTCGAATTGATGTCTCATGTGCTTTGAGCACTTGTAGTATATATCAATTGGATCCAGGTGAGTGGTCCACGGATGGTATCCAAGAACATTCTTAAGTAGCCTAAAGAGGACTAAGGATATGTTCTTGGTTTATGGAGGGGAAGATGAGCTCACAGTAAAAGGATACAGTGATGCTAGTTTCCAAACGTACAAAGATGATTATCGATCGCAATCAGGGTTTATATTTTGTCTCAATGGGGGAGGGGTGCGGTGAGTTGGAAAAGCTCCAAGCAAAAGCACCTGTAATGCATTCTACAATGGAGGCTGAGTATATTGTATTGTTGAATGCGGCCAAGGAGGCAGCCTGGATTAAGAAGTTCATTACTAAACTTGGTGTGGTTCCTATGATTGTTGATCCTATAGACATCTATTGTGACAACAATGGAGGAATTGCTCAAGCTAGGGAACCACGTCCGCATCGAAGTCCGTCACATACTGCCATCATTCCATCTCATCAGAGAAATAGTAGAGAGGAAAGACATGTAGATTAGTAAAGTGCATACTGACGACAATCTCGCAGATCCACTAACAAAGCCTCTGTCGCAATAGAAGCATGAAAGGCGCTTGAGATCATTTGGTATTAAATACATGAATGATTGGCTATAGTGCAAGTGGGAGATTGTTAAAGTAGATGCCTTAGATCCAATCAATTATTGTAGAATTGACTCTTTGTAATAATGTTCATTAATCAATAAAAGGCATTTTATTCTATATCACATAAATCATTATTATTGCAATATGTATTGATATATGTCCTTAGAATGGTAGAACCGTGACGAGGGGATCAAGTGTTTCAAATCTTGATAGTGAGAACCCTATGAGCACATATGGTGGCCATTCTACAAACGTCCGTGGCCCCAATATTATTCTAAAGTAAGGGCACAGATAATACGGTAAGACTATCATAGTGTTGAACGACCCTATCGAAAGGCAGTGACTGATCTCACTTGTCAAGGTTGTTTGGTGACAACCTGGTGCAACACATAGGTGCTTGCTGTAGGCGATGACACCACAGCAAGTTGACTGGACTGACCCACCAAAGGATTTCATATGGATGGTAACCCCAGTGTCTATGGAAAAAATCCTCTAACAAATGGTGGTGCATGTGATCCTTAGACTTGAGATCACCGGAGCACCTTGTGCACCGATTGGTGTAGTTTGACACTAGCCTAACGCAATTCTTTTGAAGCTCTCAATACAAAGGGCGTATTGCCAGTATCAAGAGTGTATCAAGACTATGGTGGATTGATAGAGGATTCATCACTCCCGGGTGCAGGAGAAGTTATCTCACGGTGCAATTCAGTATATGGCAATGACGTTAAAATTGTGGCCACAGTGGGATTGAGTTGTTGCTCTATCCAGTTTATAATGCGGGTCATTGGTCCGGTTAATCAATACATAATATCGAGAGTAACCGAAGGTTGACACTATTTCTATGCCTTCGCCTCGCCGAGATAACGTATGATGAAAGGATCGAATTGCACGGTAATCATATCGCTGATGTGGTAGCTACTTTGTCAATCTGACCCATCGGGGTGGCCTACGATGCCTTGCTAGTGGGCCAATCTTGGTCTGTGTATTAGTGAGATGATTAATTGGTGTTAATCGCGATACTATACACTGCCGGTATGATGAAGAGCCTATGGGTCACACACATAGAAGATAATTTAAGACTCAGGAAGAAAGAAGGGCATTTTCGTCTTTTAAGGCGAAAGGGTATTTTGGTAATTTCACAGTGCAATTAAATTTGCTGAGGTCTTAGCCTTTATTTAATTTGTTAGAAAAATTAAATAAGTGAAATTACGTTTAAATATGTATTCGCACATATTTAAATATATTATCATTATTGTTAAATGTTAATATATATTAAATATATATTAATTGATTTTAATCGAGATAATGATGGAAAATAAAAATATCAAATTAGGAGTGTTTGGCAACATGGGGCGTTTGGGTTGGAGCCCAAGCCTATTCCATATAGGATTAGGGCAACTTAATTAACTATAAAATGAAAAGTGTGTGTTAATTGTTTTTTAATTAATTGATTTCTCTTGAAATTAAAACACACATAGCAACCCCATCTTCTTCTCTGCAGATTTTACTTTAATATGAATTGTAAAATTATACCCTTGATCTTGGCTCATGTAAATGATCTCTATATTATATTTGTTTTGTTTCCGCTACGTATATGGGACCGTTTACTAACACTTCAAAGTTCTTCTTCCTAATATGCTTGTCATGCCACCTTTTTGTCTTTTCTTTGTAAAGATGAGCATTCTCATACGCTTCACGATGGAACTCATCGAGTTCATTCAAAGTCAGCATCCTTTCCTCCCCAACAGCTCTTAAGTCCATGTTTAATCTTGCAGCGCCCAAGATGCCTTATGCTCGAGTTCTATCGGCAAGTGACATGCCTTCCCATAGACCATCCTAAATGGAGACATACCAATTGGAGTCTTAAATGCAGTGCGGTAGGCCCATAATGCATCATCCAATTTTCGTGACCAATCCTTCATAGATGCATTCATTGTCTTTTCTAAAATTCCCTTAAGTTCTCTGTTCGACAATTCCACTTGCCCGCTAGTCTGTGGATGGTATGGTGTCGCAACTCTATGTTTCACTCCATATTTTCACAACAGCGCATCTAATTGCCTATTGCAAAAATGCGATCCTCCATCACTGATGATTGTCCATGGTACCCCAAATCTTGAGAAAATGTTCTTTCTCACAAAATTAACCACCACTCTGACATCATTGGATGGCAATGCAACTGCTACCACCCATTTTGATACGTAATCCACTGCTACCAAAATATACATGTTCCCATAAGAATTTGGGAAAGGACCTATGAAGTCAATTCCCCACACATCGAACATCTCAACAACTAAGATATTGTTCAACGGCATCTCATCTTTCTTCGAAATATTTTCACTCCGTTGACATTGGTCACATTCCTGAACCATCCGGAAGGCATCCTTGAATAGGGTTGGCCAATAAAACCCAGATTGAAGGACCTTGGTCGCTGTCCTAGTTCCCCCAAAATGACCACCTACTTTTCACTCATGGCAATGCCATAGAATACTCTCCATCTCCTCTTCCGGTATACACTTACGTATCATCTGATCAACACAGTGTTTGTACAGAAATGGTTCTTCCCAAATAATACTTCAAGTCAGAGAAAAACTTCCTCTTCTGCTGAAAGGTCATTCCATTTGGGAGCACTCTCGATCACAAGTAGTTTGCAAAATCTGCATACCACGGTGCTTCTTCCACTCTCATCAATTTCTCATCCGGGAAGGTTTCTTTGATTTGGGGTTCCTCTTCACTTCCCTGACTTGGTCGTTCAATCCTTGACAAATGATCCATCACCACATTTTTCGACCCCTTTTTATCTCGGATTTCCAACTCAAACTCTTGTAGTTGTAGGATCTATCTTATCAGTCGTGGTTTTGCTTCTTACTTAGCCAATAGATGTTTGAGTGCCGAATGATCCATGAAGACTGTCACCTTAGCACCTAGCAAGTAAGAACGAAATTTGTCAAAATGCAAAAACCACAGCTAATAGCTCTTTTTCAGTAGTGGTGTAATTCAATTGTGCATCGGTAAGTGTCTTGCTAGCATACTGAATTACATGCCACACTTTGTTTTTCCTCTGTCCTAATACTACTTCTAGTGCAAAATCACTAGCATCACACATCAATTCAAACGGTAGTCCCCAATCAAGAACTGCAAAAATAGGTGCAAACACTAACAATTTCTTAAGAGTTTGAAAAGCATGCATGCATTCATCATCAAAGTCAAAAGCAACATCTTTAATCAGTAAATTGCAAAGGGGTTTAGAGATTTTAGAAAAATCCTTGATAAACCGTCTATAAAACCCCGCATGCCCCCAGAAACTCCGAACTGCCTTAGCATTTGCAGGTGGTGGCAGCTTCTCTATCACTTCTGTTTTTGCTTGATCCACTTCGATGCCATCCTTTGAAATTCTGTGACCGAGTACAATTCCTTCCTGTACCATGAAGTGGATTTCTCCCAGTTGAGCACCAAGTTCGTCTCCTGACATCGCTAAAAAACAAATGAAAGATTAGATAAGCAATTGTCAGAAGATGAACCAAAAACAGAGAAGTCATCCATGAAGACTTCTATAAACCGTTCCGCCATGTCACCAAAGATAGATATCATGCATCTCTGAAATGTGGCCGGTGTATTGCACAACCCGAAGAGCATCATTCTGTAAGCAAAGGTGCCATAGGGACAACTGAAAGTTGTCTTCTCTTGATCTTCAAGAGCAATGGCAATTTGATTATATCCTGAAAAACCATCCAGGAAACAGTAGTAAGCATGCCCTGCCAATCTCTCCAACATTTGATTGATGAAAGGAAGTGGAAAATGATCCTTCCTTGTTGCTTCATTCAATTTCTGGTAGTCAATGCACACTCTACAACCTGTGACTGTCCTAGTTGGTATCAATTCATTGCTCTCATTCTTTATTACTATGATACTTCCTTTCTTCGGAACCACTTGCATCGGGCTCACCCATGGACTGTCTGACATAGGATAAATTATGCCCGCATTTAGAAGTTTCACCACTTCCTTTCTCACTACTTCCTTCATCGAAGGATTCAATCTCCGTTGTGGTTACACCCTAGGCTTGACATTATCTTCCATAAGTATCTTATGCATGCAAAAAGATGGAGAGATGCCTCTAATATCTGAAATAGTCCATCCAATTGCTGATCTATGTTCCCTTAACACTCGAATCAACCGCTCTTCTTCCACTTTACTTAACCTTGAATTGATGATCACTGGGAAGGTTTTTGCTTTACCAACCTACACATATTTGAGGTGGGAAGGTAAAGCCTTTAGTTCAAGTTTTGGAGGTTCTTCTTTTCTTTCCTTTTCCTTCTCTTTCTCAAAATCAAATTCCTCAAATTCTAGATCTTGGTTCTCACTAATCGGCTTAAGTGCTTCCAAAAATCTAGCACACTCATTCTTCATCGGTTCATCTACCTCTATTGTTTTCGATTGGGCAATACATGCTTCTAGAGGTAGTTGAGGGGTGTTCTCTTCTATAGCCTCTGCCAGTAGTTTATCCACCACGTCTACACTAAAGCACGAATCCGACTCAGATGGAAATTTCATAGCCTTAAAAACATTGAACGTTAGTGTCTCATCTTGGACTCTTAACAGTAACTTTCCTTCTTGCACATCAATGAGAGCTCTTTCGGTGGCCAAAAATGGTTTTCCCAAAATGAGAGGCATTTCCTTATCCTCTTCCATGTCCAATACAACAAAATCAGCTGGAAAAATTACTTTATCCACCTTCACCAAAACATCTTCAACTATACCCCTTAGATGTTTTATGGATCTCTCTGCAAGCTGTAACGACATGGTCGTTGGCTCCACTTCACCAATTCCGAATCTCCTGAAAACAGGGCATTAGATTGATGCTTGCACCTAAATCACATAAAACTCTCTCAAAAGTAATGTCTCCTATAATACAAGGAATAGTAAAACTCCCTGGATCTTTGAGTTTCGACGGCTGCCTTCTTGAGAGGTAACGGCCGCTCGTTCAGTAGCATCAATGTTCCTCATCTTCTAACTTCATTTTGTTTGATAAAATCTCCTTGAGAAATTTCATGTAGCTTGGCATCTGTTGTAATGCATATGCAAAAGGAATGTTAATATACAGTTTTTTTAATATTTCAATGAATTTGGTAAACTACTTATCTTGATTTTTCTTCTTGAGTCTCTGAGGAAAAGGCACGGGGGGAGTGTGATGTGCCAACTCTGGTGGTATCTCGGGGAATGACAGTTTCTCTTTCTTTTGTCTTTGCCTCTCTTCCCGCTTTTGTTCATCTTCCCTATAATTGGTTGGCTTTTCTTCAACAATTATTTCTTCGTCAACCTCCTCATCGGAATCTTCTTTTTCTTTTGATGTGCTTTCTTATTTCCTTGACTGTTCCACCTTTTCCAAGACTGTCCCACTCCTCAGAGTTATTGCATTTGCTTGCTCACATGGGTTTTTCACTGTGTACTTGGTAGGGAACCCTTTGGTCTCTTGATAATCCGAGAATTATACTGTTTTTATTAGGCTTTTAGGCTAGATTTTAGATACTCTTTAGTTCATTTATGCCTGAATTGCTACTTATTTCTTTACATTTTGTGTTTCAGGCTAAAATGGACATTTTGAGCAAATAATGAGCGAATTGGAGTTTCTAGACTCAGAAGTAAGCGGATCTCAAAATTTGGGAGCGTTCTGAAGCAGAGTGAAGCACTATGAAGCTTGTTCCCATAAGAAAGCATCGAAGATCGAAGATTCAAGCAAAGAAGCAAGTGGAGGGCAATTATGTAATTTCAGAATTCTTCATGGAGGTTCGCCGCAGCGAAATTTGTTCTTCGCCACTGCGAAATGAGTCACGCACTAGAATCCAGTTCACTTGTTGCACTGACGGATATACCGTGACAAGTTCAACCTGGATCGACTAGAGGATTCCATATGGATGGTAACCCTAGTGTCTATGGAATAAATCCTCTAACGAATGGTGGTACATGTGATCCTTAGACTTGAGATCATGAGCGCCTGTGGCATCGATTGGTACAGTTTGACACTAGCCTAACGCAGTTCTATTCAGAGCTGTCAATACGGTGGTGATTGGTTGCATCAAGGAGTGTATCAAGGCTATGGTGGATTGATAGAGGATTCATCACTCCCGGCTACGGGAGAAGTTATCTCACGACGCAATTCAGTATATGGCAATGACACTAAAACTATGGCCACAGTGGGATTGAGTTGTTGCTCTATCCGGTTTATAATACAGGTCCAGAAACTGAATACATAATATCGAGAGTAACCGGAGGTTGACACTATTTCTATGCCTTCGTCTCGTCGAGATACAGAATGATGAAAGGATCGAATTGTATGGTAACCATATCATTGACAGGTAGCTACTTTCGAATCGAATCTATCGGGCGGTCATGATGCCTTGCTAGGGGCAATCTTGGATGCGTGTATTAGTGAGACAATTAATTGGTGTTAATCGCGATACTATACACTGCCGGTATGATGAGGAGCCTATGGGTCACACACATAGAAGATAATTTAAGAGCTAGGAAGAAAGAAGGGCATTTTCGTCTTTTTGGGCGAAAGCGTACTTTGGTAATTTCACAATGCAATTAAATTTGCTGGGGTCGTAGCCTTTATTTAATTTGTTAGAAAAATTAAATCAGTAAAATTACGTTTAAGTATGTGTTTGCACATATTGAATTAAATCATCATTATTGTTAAATGTTAATTAAGTATTAATTGATTTTAATTGAGATAATGATGAAATAAATAAAATATCTAATTGGGAGTGTTTGGTAACATGGGGTGTTTAGGTTGGAGCCCAAGCCTATTCCATATGGGAATAGGGCAACTTAGTTTGCCTATAAAAGAAAAGTGTGTGTGATTTTAGTATGAATTTTTAGATTGAAAAGGAAAACACACAGTAGCCCATACACACTCTCCCACGCCACTTTCACTGTTTGATTGAAAAATCAAATATTTCTCTTTCTTCTTCTTGATTTCTTAAGGCTAAGGAGGATCTAGCAAATCCCTCCCTAGTTCCTTGTGATTGTCTTCGTGTGGACTTCATGGGTTTGATCCTACACTTGGATCGGTAGCAAACACGTTCAGAGACAATATTGAAGGAGCCTCCAATGTGGGTATGGATCTAAAACTCTTGTTTTATTCTTCTGCAGATTCTTGTTATAGATAAACTGTAATTTCTGTGCCCTGATTTTGGGTTCTAAGCAACGATCCATTGTTGTAAATTTTTTTGTTTTTCCACTGTGCAACTAGGTCGTTTCCTAACAGAGATGAGCAAAAAGAATAAGAGAGGTAGTTATACTCAATTTGAATTATTTTTATTATGTTTAAAAAAAATAATAATAACTAAAATATTTTTAGGACTGCATTGCAGAAGCAAAAATAAGAATTGTGCATGGTTAAGGGTTGTTAATTGGTTGACATATTGAGTGATGGTTGAGAAAGGAAGTGGGAGTTGATTAAGTCTTAGTGTTTGCTTTAAGGAAACCAAATTCTTTTGTTTGTTTATCTTTTTCCTTCCCTTTGGAGCCCACTACCTGAGCCTAATGTTGTAAGCTTACAATGACCTTTTGATTCTTAGCGATGTCTAATCCTCATTAGTGGAGAGTAGTTCGATATTTAGGCTTATGGAGTCTGCCGCCATTTGATAAACTTTGTGTTTCTGCATAAAATAATCCGGGGAGTCGAAAGGTGGATTGAAGTGGGGATTACCTACTCGGGGGACCAGTAGAGAAAGATAGTCGATGTTACTTATAACTTCTTGGAGTATTAAACATTTTTCTAGTAATAATTTTGCAACAACCTTTGAGATTTGTATAAATTCTAGGCAGTTTGTGTGTTGAGTCGAATCTTATGTTTTTCTTTTTAATTTTTGTAAATTTTGCTGTTTTGTGTTTATTTGGGCGTTTGTTGTTTTTCTTTCATTTTGTTTTGTACCTGATGCTTGGGGACGAGCATGTCTTTAGTTTGGGGGTATTTGATAATCCGAGAATTATACTGTTTTTATTAGGCTTTTAGGCTGGATTTTAGATACTCTTTAGTTCATTTATGCTTGAATTGCTACTTATTTCTTTACATTTTGTATTTCAGGTTAAAATGGACATTTTGAGCAAATAATGAGCGAATTGGAGTTTCTCGACTTAGAAGTAAGCGGATCTCAGAATTTGGGAGAGTTTTGAAGTAGAGTGAAGCACTATAAAGCTTGTTCCCATGGGAGAGCATCGAAGATCGAAGATTCAAGCACATAAGCAAGCGGAGGGCAATTATGTAATTTTAGAATTCTTCATGGAGGTTCACTGCGGTGAAATGAGTCACACATGAGAATCCAAGCCACTTGCTGCAGGCGAGATTTCTTCACCGCGGCGAAGTCTGCAGTTTTTAGTTTCTTTAAAACACACAGTTTCAATTTTAGGCAAAGTTTTAGGTTTTTGGGCGAGGTATAAAAGCGAAACTTTACCATTTTGAGAGGGAGTCGCATTTTCCTTAGGCTAGAACAGCTTTTTCATCTTCTTAGTTTTAGATTGGACGAATTTGTGTTGAAATAGTGAGAAGATTGGGATTAACTCTGGTGGATTCTTCAATTAGGGGAGACCTCTTGTCTTTTCTCTCATTTTTATCATGTTGAACTTTATGTTTATCGTTTTTCTTACTTATTGTATTGATTTAGCTATGAACTAACCCATTTTGGGTTAGGGTTTTGATGTAGTTCGGATTCTCATGGATTAAGCAATTGATTTTTATTATTTTCATATGCTATTGCAGTGATTGTGGGGTTATTCTGTCTTTAATGCTATTAATTGATGAACATGATGAGATTGAGAAATGATTCATGTTAAGCTTCTTGGGTAATCACCATTGTAGTATTAAATGCTAGAGATAGATTTAAGAATCAATGAAATCAATCTAGGATTCTAGGTGCTTAATGAGCTTAGAACTATTAATCTTCAAATTGTTGGGTGCGGAAGTTTAATAGGGAAAAGTAGGAAAACATAGCCTGAGAAGGTATGTTGACAATTTAGAGAATTCGATTTACAATCAATGCATGTGAATATGGAAATAGCATAATCTGTAGGTTTAATCCATAGAGTCCGAATGAAATCAAAACCCTACCCGTCGTTTTAAAATGATATTACCTTGTTTTTAATCTTGCTTTCATAATTTAGCTTTGAATGTTTAGAAATTTTGTTTTAGTTTTAAGTTTATTTTTCTCCCATTAATCCAAACAACTCGATTGCTCCAACTTGAAAACAGTAGAAAACTTAGTGCTTAGCAACCAATCATCGTGGGAACGATACTCACTCATCACTTTTTTACTTTGTGCGACTAGTGCACTTGCTATTTATGCATGTTGTAGCAACAACGCATCATCTCTCATTTAGCTTATCAGCCAATTGACCCACCTGTACTTCCAAGTTCCTAATTGGTGCCCCTTGGTTTTTGAAATTCGTCCTGGTCTCATTCATGAACTTGTGGTCTCTTGCATAAACTTTCCAAACATATCCTCCAGTTTTGTCACTCTTTGCTTTCCCGGTTGATTTTTCACCCCCGCTTGGTTGTTTGGCATCGTTCTTTGGTTCCATTGATTGTTCTACTGATTCTGTTGATTCTGATTGCCCCAAGATAGGTTTGGATGATTCTCCAACCAGGATTATATGTGTTGGAGTAGGGATTGTTCGGTTGCCTTTGATTTCCTGCCAAGTAGTTAACCTGTTCTAACGATGAAGATGCTGAAGCAAACGTGTTACCCACTTGACATTCACTGCTCATATGACTACCTGCACAAAATTTACAAGTTAGTTGAGGTTAGAATTTACCTGCATACTTCCCAATTGTTTCTGAAGTGTTGTAAGTTGGGCTGAAATGGCCGTGTATGTATCAACTTCATGAAGACCCATGGATTTCTTCATTTGTATCCTCTCATTCGGTCTTTGATAGTTGTTACTAGCCAAAACCTCAAGCAACTCATGAGCTTTTTCCAGTGTCTTATTTTGCAATGCTCCTCCCGATGCTGCATCTACCATGGTTTGCACATTAACCATCAATCCATTGTAAAACGTTTGAACTTGTATCCAAACTAGCAACCCATGGTATGGACACCTCCTTAATAGTTCCTTGTATCTTTCCCAAGCCTTATATAATGATTCAGACTCTTCTTGTAGAAAAGATGTGATATCATTTCTCATCTTTGCAGATTTTGCTAGAGGAAAAAATTTGGTCAGGAACTTCTATGCTAATTTATTCCATGTAGTGATCGTCCCTGGTGGTAATGCCATTAAGCATCCCTTTGCTTTGTCCCTCAATGAAAATGGGAACAGTCTCAATCTGATGGCATCATCTGACACTTCGTTGGATTTAAAGGTATCACAAATCTCCAAAATTTGCAAGGTGCAGATTTGGATCTTACTTCAAATCTCCTTTAAATTGTATTGATTGCTAGATCATCTGGATGATTGTCGGCTTTATTTCAAAGTTGTTGGCTTGTACTGCTGGTCTAGTAATACTTGACCCACTGCCATCAACTAAGGGAATTGAGAATTCCCTTAATGTTCTATTTTCTACCATCTCAACAACTATGGCCTCTAGTTCAACTGTAGCCTCTCGTTCTCTTCTCTCTCTGTTAAGTCTTCTAGTGGTTCTTTCAATTTCTGGATCAACAAAAACCACTGGTTGACATCTTGTTCTTCGCATAAACATCACAGAAGAGAACAACAAAAATTAATTAATAAACAATTAAAACAAAAAATAAAATTCCAATCTAGCTAACACAAGAAAAACTCAATGTTAAACAAAAATCAATCCCGGGCAACGGTGCCAAAAACTTACTACAACATGCAAATATAGCAAGTGCACTAGTCTCACAAAGTAATAAAGTGATGAGTGAGTATCGTTCCCACGAGAATTGGTTGCTAAGCACTGAATTTCCTATTTGTTTTCTAGTTGAAGAAACCGAAAATTGTTTGGATTTATGGGAGAGATTAAACTTAACTGAAAGCAAAATTTACTAATTGTAAAAACAAGTAAATTATGAAAGCAAGATTTAACATAAGAGTAATATCAATGTAAGCAAACGGTTATGGTTTGACTTCATTCGGACTCTATGGATTAATTATGTGGATTATGCTGCTTCTACACTCACATACACAGATTGTAAATCAAATTCCCTAAGTTGTCAAACATACCTTCTCAGGCTATGAATTCCTACTTTTCCCTATTAAACTTCCGTACCCAACAATTTGAAGATTAATAGTTCCAAATTCATTAAACTAATGGAATCCTAGATTGATTTCATTGATTCTCAAACCTATCTCTAGGGTTCAATACTACAATGGTGATTACCCAAGAAGCTTAACATGATTCATTTCTCAATCTCATCATGTTCAGTAAATACAATCAATAAAAATCAGAACAACCACACAATCTATGCAATAAAATGTAAAAGCAACTATAATCAATTGATTAATCCATAGAAATCTGATTTACATCAATACCCTAACCAAAATGGATTAGTTCATAACTAAATTAACAAAAATAGCTAGAAGGACAATAAACATAGCAGTCAACATATTGAGACAAAGAGAAAAGAACAGAGATCTCCCCGAGTTGAAGAATCCGCAAGATTAAATCCCAAATCTTCTCCCTTTCTTTCAAAAATATTAAAGCTATTCTCAAACAAAGATGAATCAAGATGAACCCAGACGAACCCCCACCAAAATGGCATGGTTTTTCTTATATAATTCGCCCAAAAACCTAAAACTTTTCCTAAAATAAAACTGTGCGTTTTGGAGAAAACAAAATTTCGCAGACTTCGCCGCGGTGACGAACTAAAGTGAATCTCATGCCTAGCTTCTTTCGCCGCGGCAAACCTTCTTGGAAAATTCTAAATTTACAAAATTGCCCTCCGCATGCTTCCTTGCTTGAATCTTCGATCTTTGATGCTTTCCATGGAAACAAGCTTCATAGTGCTTCACTCCATTTTAGAACTTTCCCAAATTTTGAGATTCGCTTACTTCTGGGTCTAAAAACTCCAATCCGTTCATTATTTCCTAAAAATGCACGTTTCGGCCTGAAACATAAAATATATAGAATTAAGTAGCAATTCAGGCATAAGCGAACTAAGAAGTATCTAAAATCTGGTCAAAAAGCCTAAATAAAACAGTATAATCCTCGGATTATCACGTTTATTAGTTGAAGTGCTTCCAAAAGCCTAGCACACTCATTCTTCGCCGGCTCACCTACCTCGGTTGTTTTTTATTGGGCAATGCAAGCTTCTAAAGGTAGTTGAGGGGTGTTTTCTTTGATAGCATCTGCTACAAGTCTATCTACCAAGTCTACACTAAAGCATGAATCTGAGTCTGATGGAAATTTCATGGCCTCAAAGACATTGAATGTCACCGTTTCATCTTGGACCCTTAAAAGCAATTTCCCTTCTAGTACATCAATTAAGGCTCTTCCGGTGGACAAGAAATGGTCGCCCCAGGATGAGAGGCATTTCCTTGTCCTCTTCCATATCCAATATGACAAAATCTGCAAGAAAGATGACTTTGTCCACCTTAACCAGTACATCTTCAACTATGCTCCTCAGATGCTTGATGGATCTATCTGCAAGTTGCAAAGATATGGTTGTTGGGTTCACTTCACCAATCCCTAGTCTCTTGAAAATAGAAGAAGGCATTAGATTAATGCTTGGACCTAGATCACATAAAACTCTATCAAATGTAATATCTCCTATAACAGAAGGGATAGTGAAACTCCCTGGATCCTTGAGTTTTGGTGGTAGCTTCTTATGTAGAATGGCACTACACTTCTCTGTAAGCATCATTGTTTCCTCCTCTTCCAACTTCCTTTTGTTTGACATAATTTCTTTGATGAATTTTGCGTAGCTCGGCATCTGATGTAAGGCATCTACAAAAGGAATGTTAATATGCAGTTTTTTAAATACTTTAAGGAATTTCGTGAACTGCTTATCCTGATTTTTCTTTCTAAGCCTCTAAAGAAAAGGAACAAGAGGAGTATGATGTGCCAACTCCGGTGGTATCTCAGGAAATGGCAATTTTTCTTTCTTTTGGTTTGGCCTCTCTTCCCTCCTCGGTTCTTCTTCTCTAGGACTCGTTGGCTTCTCTTCAACCATGACTTCTTCCTCGAATTCTTCATCGAATTCTTCCTTCGCTTTACTTGGTGGGTTCTCATCCTTCCTTTTCTGTTCAACCCCTTCCAAAACTGTTCCACTTCGTAAAGTTATTGCATTTGTGTGTTCTCGTGGATTTGTCACTGTGTTACTTGGTAGGGAACCAATGAGGTCGCTCATTCAACTTTTTGGCTATTTGCCCTATCTATACTTCCAAGTTTCGAGTGGACGCCCCTTGGTTTCTGAAATTTGCCCTCGTCTCATTCATGAAACCTGTGGTCTCTTGCATGAACTTCCTAAACATATCCTCCAATTTCGACAATCTTTGATCCCCTGGTTGATGACCCTAAACCCTAAACCCTAAACCCCAACTTGATTGTTTGGCGCATTTCTTTGGTTCCATTGATTATTCTGATTGCCCCAAGATAGATTTAGATGATTTCTCCAACCAGGATTGTACGTGTTGGAGAAATGATTGTTATGTTGTCTCTAATTCCCTGCCAACTTGTTCTGATGATGATAAAGCTGAAACAAAGGTGTTCCCCACTTGGCATTCATTGCTCGCATGGTTACCTGCACAAAAATCGCATGTCATTTGAGGTGTTTGAATAGAATTTACCTGCATACCTCCTAATTGCTTCTGAAGTGCTGTAAGTTGGGGTGACATGGTCGTGTAAGCATCAACTTCATGAATACCCATAGACTTTTTTGAATGCATTCTCTTATTGGGTTTCTGATAGTTGTTACTTGTTAGGACTTCAAGTAACTCATAAACTTCTTCAGGTGTCTTGTTTTGCAATGCTCCTCCAGATGTTGCATCCACCATCGTTTGCACATTTATCATCAACCCATTATAGAATGTTTGGACTTGCATCCAAACCGACAAACCATGGTGTGGACACTTTCTCAACAGTTCCTTATATCTTTCCCAAGCTTCATAAAGTGACTCATTCTCTTCCTGCAAAAATGATGTGATGTCGTTTCTCATCCTTACAGATTTCGCTAATGGGAAATATTTAGTCAGGAACTTTTGTGCCAATTCATTTCAAGTGGTGATTGTTCCTGCTGGTAGTGCCATTAACCATCCCTTTGCTTTATCTCTTAACAAGAATAGAAACAGTCTTAACCTGATTGCATCATCCGACACCACATTTGCCTTGAATGTGTTGCAAATCTCTAAGAAGTTCGCAATGTGTGAATTTGGGTCTTCGTTTGGATGTCCCCCAAATTGTACTGATTGTTGGATCATTTGGATGATTGTCAGCTTTATTTCAAAGTTGTTGGCTTGCACCGGTGGCCTAGTTATACTTGGACCACTACCATCAACTGAGGGCACTGAGAATTCCCTCAACGTTCTATTTTTAGCCATCTCAATGACTATCGCCTCTCGTTCTCTTCTCTCTCTGTTAAGTCTTCTTGCGGTTCTTTCAATCTCTAAATCAATAGGAACCACTGGATGACGTCTAGCTCTTCGCATAAACTACACAGATAGAAAAAGAGCGTGAGATCACAAGCGAACAAAAAAGAAACAACAAAAATTAACTAGAAAACAATTAAAACTAAAATTAAACTCCAATCTAGCTAAAACCAGAAAAATTCAATATTAACACAAAATCAATCCCCGTCAACGGCGCCAAAAACTTGATGCATTTTTTTCACAACATGCAAAGTGTAGCAAATGCAATAGTCGCAAAAAGTAATAAAGTGATAAGTAGAGTATCGTTCTGTAACGCCCCGCTTGAGGTACGTTGTTACTGTTTCCTCTTTCGCTCTTATTTTGAGTTGGTTTTGGTATTATTGTTTGATTTAGTGTTGTGTTGAATGTTTGCCCTGAAATTGGTTGAAAACAGAAGAAATTCAGTCTGCCGTGCTTCGCCGGGGTGAAGAAGAATCGTCGCCGCGGCGAAGAGAGGTTGAAGCCACGGGGAAGGCTGCTGATAGGCTTTCGCGCGGCATGTGTTTCTTCGCCGCGGCGACAGGCCAAATAAAATGTTGGTTAAGTTTTAGATATTTTCTTCCCTAAGGGCAATTTGACCTTTCTACCCCTAGTTAGCAGGAAAAGTGGGGAGTTAATTGTAAGGATTTTTCATAGAGAATGTGTTGATATAGGGGTGAGTTTGTAATGAATCAAAGGATATGGATGGAATTCCCAAAGAAGAATAAGGGCAAAATGGGAATGAGTGTGTTTATATTTCATTAAAAGGAATTAGAATCAAAGAAACCCCTCATTTCTTCTTCTCAAACGCAACTTCCCATCCTCACTCCTCTCAACTTCTCTTTTCTTTTGATCAAGGTTCTCCAAGGTATTTTTTTGAAGGGATTTGGGGTAGAAAAGCAACCTAAGGCTTCCTAAGGTAAGGATTTCTACTTAAGTTGTGTGATTTGGGAGTTTTAACCCATATTGAAGTTTGAGGGTTTTCCTTCTTTTGGTTAAGATTAGAGGAAAAGTCAAGCTAAACAAGTGAAAGGAAGAATTTGTGAAGTCTCTCCATAACAAGGTAAGTAAAACCCAACCCAAGTTGAGATTTATGAAATTTCTTGATTAGGGTTTTGATAGACTTGATGTATGTATGTGATGTACATGTAATATGGCATGTATGAAGGATTAAATAGAGATTTCTATGCTTTGTGATTGTTATACCTTACAAATTTGAGAAATGAGATGTTGGGTTGACAAGGTAGTTTGAGATGGAATTTAAGGGGTGTCATGGATCCCTTTGGAAGTGCCTTGTTTGGATGTGTTTTATGGCTTTGTGAAGGGGT
The DNA here is from genome assembly GCA_026225825.1 of Pistacia integerrima. Taxonomy (NCBI): domain Eukaryota; kingdom Viridiplantae; phylum Streptophyta; class Magnoliopsida; order Sapindales; family Anacardiaceae; genus Pistacia; species Pistacia integerrima. Next base: position 14,120,925 of record CM047740.1, on the reverse strand, counting down.
TTTTCCCCATTTTGGATGGTTAGAGAAAGATTTAGAATCATTGCTATAATAGAGTTTTATAGTGCACATGAGATGTTTGATGAAATGCCTAATAGAGGTTTGAGTGTGAGTATTGAACCTTAATTCTTGCAACATTGCATGTTGGCATTTCATAAGTGCATTGGTAGTGATGAACCATCCATAAGCACTAATTGTGCATGGAAAAGTGACCTAAGAAAGTGTAAGGAAATGGTTTATGCATTTACCCTATGAGTAGAGAGCTTAGTGGGTAAAATTACTCTAAGGGTAGAGAGCATTGAAAAATGCTACAATAAGATGAATTAGAAGAGTAGTATAGTTGAGATGATGCTTTGTGGTCATCACCCGACCGTTATGGGAATCGGATTGATGCTTTGTGATCATCATCCGAATAGCCCTTAGAGAGATGGGTCGATGCTTTGTGATCATCACCCGATGAGTAGTAGAAATGGGTAGATGCTTTGTGACCACTACCCGGTTAGTTAAGAGATATGTAGGTTGATGCTTTGTGATCATCATCTAACATTTGGTAGAAGTGGGTTGATGCTTTGTGACCATCACCCAATAGTGACTAGAGACGGGTAAATGCTTGGTGATCGTTACCCAAAATTCATGAGGAACGGGTAGGTGCTAGGTGATCTCCACCCGATAGTTAGAAAGAACCGAGTTGGTGCTTTGTGATCCTCACTGGTAGTCACTAAGAACGGGTTGGTACTGTGTGAATTCCACCCGATAGCTATAGAGAGTGAGATGGTGTCATGTGAACGCCTATCCGGCCGTATCCTGGTGAAGATGAGGCCATGATGTTATTAGAAACAGAAATAGAATCAGAAATAGCATAAGGAAAGAATTAAGAGTTATTTATACGGGGACAGACAGAGAGAGAGTTTTACTTACTGAGCATTATTTTGTGCTCACCCCGTTATTTTCCTTTGTGGATGCAGTTCTAGGTGATGCAATCGAGGGGCGTCGGCAAGCGAAGAGATAGCTACTGTTTCCCTGTTTTGCCTTTTAAAAATGCATTTTTGTAAACAATACTCTTTTGTGTATAAAAGACATATGACTTATAATGAAAAGAAAGTTTTTGGGCCCAATTTTCTATTGTTATTATGCATGCATTGTACTAGTTTTCAGTAGTTGTTACACGTTCCCACGAGGATTGCGTGTTAAGCACTGATTGTCCTAGTTTTGTATCAAGTTGGAGTAAACGAAAAAATGTTTGGATTTGTGGGAGAAAAATCAAGCTGAAGTTAAAACAAAATCCACAACGTAATTTAAAAGCTAACTAATGAAAGCAATATCAATTCAAGAAAATATCGATTAAGACAAAGCAGTTAGGGTTTTGACTTCACTAGGATATTATGATTTAATCTACGATTTCTGTTGCTTCTAAGTTCACATGCAAGGATTATAAATCGGACACCCTAACCTTTAAAACATACCTTCTTAGGCCATGTTTTCCTACTTATCCCTATTAAACTTCCGTACCCAACAAAACGAAGGTTAATAGTTCCAAGTCCGTTAAGCTAAGTGGGATCCTAAATTGATTTCATGGATCTTCGAACCTATCTCTAACGTTCAATCAATCAATGGTATTTACTCTAAGAGGCTAATACATGATTCACTTCTCAGTCTCATCATGCTCAACAATTAATTTCAATTAGAATAAGAATAAATACATAATCTAAGCAATAGAATGTGAAAGCAACATCAATTTATTGATTAGACATTAAAATCCCAATTACATCAAATCCTAACCCAAAATTGAGTTAGTTCATACTAAAAATAAAGCAAATCAAAAGAAAAACTGTAAAAACAGAGCTCAACATGCTAGAATAACGAAAAGAGAATAAATTCTTCCCTATTTGATGAACCCAAAGGCTTCCAATCTCCAATTTTTTCCTCTCCTTCCAAAAAGTGTCGAACCCCCCCAAAAATAACCAAGTCCCTCTTAAATAGTCGACCCCAAAAGCCTAAGACTAATCTCATACAATTAAAATGCATAGTTTTAATAAACTAAAAATTGTAGTTTTTGCTGCGGCGAAGAATAAACTTCGCCGCAGCATCGAGTTGGATTTTATTTCACTATCTGACCCAAGACTTTCTCGCCGCAACGAACTTTTCTGAACTTTTTTAAAATTACGAAACTGCCCTCCGCTTGCTTCTTTGCTTGAATCTTCAATCTTTGTGATCCCCAATAGGAACAAGCTTCATAGTGCTTCGAATCCGCATCAGAACTTTCCCGATTCTTGAAATTCGCTTGATTCTGGGTCCAGAAACTCAATTTCGCTTAGTTTTTGCTCTAACTGCACGTTTTGGCTTGAAATGTAAAATATATGAAATTAAGTTGCAATTTAGGCACAAACTTAAGAAGAAGTATCCAAAATCCAGCCAAAAAGCATAGATAAAACAGTATAATCCTAGGATTATCAATTTCCATATGTTCGTTTTCTCTTCTTATTTAAGTTGTTCTCCAAACCGTATGTCTATATAAGTATCAATCCTAACTTGTATTCATATAACTTTCATACGTTTGTAGACTTTCATTATCATTTTTGCCTTTAATTGGTTCAACAATAGCTGAAGGAAAAGTTGACTTGAAACGGATTATGAACGACATCGATGTAATAACTTCTTTCTACTAATATACTTCAGAAAATATACAATGAAAACATACATACTTAGCATATGAAAAGTAGTTGGGCCCAAATTTTTCTTTACTTATAAAATATAATTCTTTACATATACCAAAATAACATGCACAAAAACTTGAGCAACGGTGGACAGTGATGCCATTTCTCGACGTCCATCCGACCGTTTCTCACCTATTTCCTACAAAACATGGAAAAACAATGAGGTGAGCACAAAAATGCTCAGTAAGTAAATCCTTTACTCCTTTATCCCCACAACTTATTCTTTGGCTCTTTCCTTACTCTATTCTTTCTCTTCTTCATTCTTTCTTTGTTCTTTCTTTGTTCTTTTCTTTCTTTCTAATTCTTTTTGTTCTTTCTTTCTATTCTTTCTCCTATTTCTTTCTATTCCTACGAATCATGATGGAAACCATGGTAATATGCATGAATGCAATGCACATGCTATAATGCATAGAAATGCATTTTCTTTCTTCTTTTCTATTTCTTATTCTTATTCTTATTCTGTTTCTTTTCTTGTATGCTCAAGCTCTTCTTTTCTTTTCTTGTATGCTCAAGCTTTCTCATTATTTCTTATTCTTTCTTATTCTTATTCTTTGCCGATCGGACTCGGTTGATGCATGGATTTGGAACCCTGGCCGTGTGAGTGAGTATAGTCCTCATCTACATGCACTCTTGCGGACTATACAAATTCTTTCTTTCTTCTTAGGCCACTCAATTAAGGTGGCGTGCATGTAGGAATTCTTCTTGGTACAATGATAAGCATATTTTACACTATGATTTTGCATTGAATTTTGATAGGATTTAGGATACTTTTCATACAATTTGGGCCATAATTGCTACCTAATTCTATTAATTTGTCTTTGTAGGCCTAAACGATGATTTTTAGCATAAATGACAGTTTTGAGCGTAAATTATGTAACTTGAGCTTGGAAACTTGGAATGACCTGAATTTAGAAGCTTTGGAAAGCTAAGAAGAAGAGCTACAACGTTCATGTTTTGGGTTTTTCCTAATTCTGACTGGACAAAGGTGAAAACTTGGTTTGAAGTCGTGAAAAGTACGCTGGGAACTGAAGAAAAACGTCTTTGGACGTGCTTTAGTATTTCTGCCATAACTTGAGCTGTAGACCTCGGATTGTGCTGATTCTTGAACGACCAGAAATATAATTGAAAGGGATACAATTAATATGTTTAACACTTTTCCAGATTCAGAATTTATCATGCTCAAAATTGGCCCGAAAGTCTTCATCGTGGCAAGGAAAAAGCTTCGCCGCGGCGAAACCTGCATCAGATGTAAAAATAAAACGACGCGTTTTGGCTTGCTAGGGCTTCGTCTTTAAGTAAGAGAGGTATAAATTAGAGCAAAAGGAAGAGAAAAGAGTCTTGGTTCGTCATTTGGGAGGTAGCTCATGGAAGAAGAAGATTATTGAAGATTTGGGCTTCAAATTAGAGAAGATTTCTCCATCTTTTGCTTGTTTTTCAATGATAAATCTTGATTCAGTTTGTTTTTGTAATTTTATTTCGTTTTTAAGTATGAACTGAGTTGTTTAGCTAGGGTTTGATGTAATCTTGATACAATGATTCAAATTTATATGGATTGAATTACTTTGAGTTTTAATTTCATGATTGAGTGTTTATCTCTTTGCTTAATGTCTTTTGGACTTGATCACCATTCAAATGTGTGTTGTTCACAATGAGACTGAGAAGTGATTTGTGATTGTGCCTCTTGGGATAAATACCATAGATTAACAAACGCTAGAGATAGCTTTAGCGATCTATGAAATCTAGATAGAATTCCACAAAGCTTAAAATCCTTTGAACTATTAATCTTCATTTTGTTGGGTGCGGAAGCTTAATAGGGATAAGTAGGGAAATGTAGCATGAGAATGCATGTTTTACAACTTAGGGAATTCGATTTTCAATCAAGGAATTAGAACTTGGGTAATAGATTCTATGATTTGAGTTGGCGTATCTAGGTGAATTCAACACCCTAGCATTTGTTTTAGCATTGTTTAATTATTTAAGTTGTTGGGTTTTGCATTTGTATTTAGTTGTTAATTTTCCATCAATCCAATTTATTGTTTCTTCAATTAGGACTTAAACTAGGGAAATCGGTACTTAGTAACACTATCCTCGTGGGAACGATACTCTACTCATCACTCTATTACTTGTGCGACTAGTATACTTGCTACATTTTCATGTTGTAGGAAACACGCATCATACAACCCTCATCCACATACATACAAATTCTTCTTTTTCTTATGCCGCTCACTTAAGGCGACGTGTATGTAGGAAATTCTTCTTAGCACCCATGGGTTCCCCATCGCAACAACCTATTCTTTTCTCTTCTTTAGCACTTTTCTTTCTTTAATTCTTTAGTGCTTTTCTTTCTTTCTCTTTATTCTTAAAGTTCTTTATTCTTTCTTTAGGTTCTCATGCATATGTAAGTATATGCATATGGATGGCTCATGCTTATGTTTCTTCCTTAAGTGCAATTATGCAATGCAATTATGCTATGTTGCACAAAAATAAGTTTCTCTACTTATGCATAAGCTTCTCTTAGGCATTTCATCAAACATCATGCATGCATACTTCAAGTCTACTTTAACTATACTTCTCCTTCTTTCTTACACCATCCATAATGAGAGTAAAACTCCCTTGAATCATCTCAAAGCCTAGCCAAGAAAATACACTTCATAAATGCTCTTAAACTCCCTCTAAATTCAACCTAACTTCTATCAACTCAACCAATCCTTCTCATGAAGAAAACCCATTCATGGATCATCATCAAACTCAATAACAAGTTTCATACACAAATCTCAAGCATATGGACTTCATATAAAATTCACATAAAACAATCTTTATGCTTTACTTGCTCAAACAAGGGGTTAGGGTTGGATTTACTTACCATATGCTTGAAAAATTGCACAAAAGTTCTCTATCCTTGTTGAACTTGTTCTTCCTTTTAAACACTAAACATAAACTTAATAAGAATTCAACATTAACACAACTTAATGTTATGTCTAGAACAAGAATCCTTACCTCTTGATGCTTAGGATCAAATCCTTATAATAATCCAACCAAAAGCCTTCAATTTCTTTTAGCAAATGGATGAAGAGATGAGAGAAATGGAGAGTGAAGTTGGCGTGAGAGGGAGTGGAGAATGATAGAGTCTTTGTGCTTGAACCCTTAATATCTAATATTATAGGCATACTTTCCCATTTTGCCCTGACACTATATTGGAAATTCCATCTTTGTCCCTTAGTCATTTACACTAATGCCCTTACCTTTATTACATTTTCCATCAAATTTCCTTATTTTTCACTCCCCATATTTTCAACTAATTAGCAGTAGAATGGTCATTTTACCCTTAAGGAAGATTTCTCTAAAATTTTCTCATGGTTCTTCGCCTCGGCGAAGTTCTGACACCAATTTAGGAAAAAGTTCATTACAGCTGCGACAAGATTCCTTTGCCGCGACGAAGTTTGCAAATGTCGATTTTTCAATCTTTCTCCTTGAAATAACCAAAACTAAGGGCATAAAAGCAACAATAACACATATCCATTTAACTTAGGCCAACATACAACATTAAAAGGCAAATAAACTTGAGTAAACAATGTACCTCAAAGTGGGCGTTACAATCGACCACAGTGTTACCAATATAAATACTGTGAGAACAAAGCTAAGAGAAGTCATGCATTCTCTAATTGACATCATGAATTCTATAATTGCTGTTGTTTCAGATCTCAAAGCAAAGGACGCTTTGCTTTCTGCAGATGAAGAGCAACTTGGAATGGGAAAGCATCAAGAGAGAAGGTAATACAAATTTTGTGTCATATAAAACTAAATAAAAAATATTATAAATTCTCTGTCATTTGTTGACTTATTTGTTTGGGATTCAACTTTATCAAGTTTATATTATCCGGTTATATATATAATGGAATTTGTATTTATAACACATTTAAATATTTATTGAAATTCATTGTTTTTTAAAACCTGTTTATGCGGCAATGGGTGATAGACAAATGGAGTTCAAAGAAATACTACCCAATGTTCGTAGCAACTTAGAAAATCTAAATGGTACAACACAAAAATGCAACAATATGATTCATGCTTTGTTTGATATTATGGATGATGTTATGCTTATTGTTGCTGATCTTAATACACGAGAGTATTGGGTCAGTCTCAAAAAAGAAGAATCGAAAACTTCTGATCAGATGAGTATAGAATCTGGACCTACACCATCGTCTGCACCTTGATAAATATATAAAGTAACGTACACATGTATTTTGATATTAAATAAATCTTTGTTCTCATATAAATTGTTTTTTTCATTTACTCTTTGAAATTATTTTGTGTTGGTTAAACAATTGGTTCGCAATATGGCAATAGCAGTATTTCAATATTTGCTGATAAAACCTAAACTACTGTTCTTAAGAATGAACCAGTCATTAATCAAATATAGTAGCTAGAATAACTCCACACACAGTTTGGTAATAATATATTTGGGAACATTTTTACAAACATATCTAATATATCAACATTGACAATAAAAAATTATGAAAATTAGTTTGTACAAGTCTTATCAGATACTACGCATCAAGGATGAGGAACATCAGACGAAACATTAGTAATAACAATGTCTATCTCTTTGTCTTGCAGAACCAAATTATCTAAAAAACTAAAATCTTCATATGGAAATCTCAACTTAAATGCATTACAATAGACTTCTCGAGTATTCAAGAACATGTGTGAGACAACATTAGAAGCTTTATCTCTTTCATTTTCAACTGCAACAAGGGTAGATTTTAGCTTGCTATTGGAGTCCAACAATTCTTTCTCCTTTCTTTCAAGAACATCATTTTCTAACTTCGCATCTAAACATGATTGTTCAATAACTGATAATTTCTCCTTATTAACCTTTAACTCATTCACTGCTTCTACCAACTATTTTTCTAAACCATCTTTTCCATCGTATTTTTTTCCCTGTGAACAACAAATCTTTTTTTTGTTTATTTCCAAATTTGTAATGACCTTATCAGAGAGAAGCCATCACCTCTTGATTTCCAAATAAGCTGGAAATCCCTATCCGGAAAACATGTCAACAACAATAAAAATAATATAAAATTTTTGAATAAACTAAAAGTGAACCAAATTTATCAATTTTAAATCACATAATTGTCCTGATCTGATGTAATGTAATATACTCTCTAGCTAGTAATTCTTTAAGAAAAATATAACAAAATCTACTAAATAACTTCTATAAACATATATACATAATGTAAAATTCGAAAAATTCTAACTTTAATTAATATAAATCTATACACAAAATAACTGATAGTCCAAGGTAGTCTTGGACAATGCCGCCAAACTCCTCCGCTTCTTGACATCCCACCCGATCGTAAATCATCAAGTACCTGCAAAACAATAGAATAACGGAGTGAACACTAATTGCTCAGTAAGTAAACCATACTGCACTATTGTTCTTCCTCCGTTACTCATGTTTTGATTTTCCTTTTCTCACTTTAATCTTGCTAATATTCTTCGTTCCTTTCTGATGTTCTGCATTCTTTTCTGATATTCTGATATGCTACTTACCAACATACAAAGACAATGGATAAAACTGTACATCATCGAGCACATATGAAATATTGAATCATGTATGTAGCATAATACATATGCAGAATAATAAACTTTCCTGAGAAAAAAACTTTCTTTTCTTTTATGTTATCTGTCTCTTATGCTGTATCTCTTTCATTTCTTCTCTGTTTCTGTTTCTGTTTCTTCTATTTTTGGTTTTTCGATCGGACTACGTTGATGCATGGATTTGGAACCCTGGCCATGTGAGTGGGTACAGTCCTCATCTACATGCGCTACTGATAGACTGTACAAATACTGCATCTCTCTCTCCTGTGGCCGCTCGCTCATGGCGGCATGCATGTAGGTATGCTCTGCTGGGTACAATCCTCATCCACATACACTACTGACGGACTGTACAAATACTGTATCTCTCTGTTGTGGCCACTTACTCTTGGTGGCGTGTATGTGGGCATCTCTGTCACTCACAAGTTCTCCATCACAAAAACCTTATAACATAGCATCCTGTAGAAAGAGAATAGAAAGAGATACTATACACATATCAACATGAATTTCCAAGCTATGGAAATTCTACATTTGTATTCACTGTGGCCGCTCGCTCGTGGCGACGTGCATGTAGGTATGCTCTATTGGGTACAGTCCTCATCCACATACACTACTGACGGACTGTACAAATACTGTATCTCTCTATTGTGGCCACTCACTCTTAGCGGCGTGTATGTGGACATCTTTGTCACTCACAAGTTCCCCATCGCAAAAACCTTATAACATAACATCCTGTAGAAATAGAATAGAAAGAGATACTAACGAGTGGGCATTTATTCTTCACTGTAACTTTATTCAACTCTCTATAGCCAATACACATCCGTAGTGACCTGTCTTGCTGGATTGGGGCTCCCCAAGGAGAATGACTCGGTCGGATAAAACCTTTATCTAAAAGCTTTTGGAGTTGCTTCTTTACTTCCTGAAGCTCAGTTGGGGCCAATCGATAAGGGGCTGTAGATATTGGTGCTATCCCAGGTGCTACTTCAATGCTAAACTCAACCTCTCTCTCTGGAAGTAAACCCGGTAACTCTTCCGGAAACACGTCCTGACAATCTCGAACTACTGGCACCCCCTGAATCTCTGACTGGGGAACATCACCACTCTGCACTATGTGCGTAAAGTATCCTGAACACCCCTTTCTTAACAATTTTCTAGCCTTTAAGCTACTGATTAACATGCTCAACTGATGGCCCTTTCCAAAGCTAAATTTATCTTTACTATCGAGATTAAATCTCACTGTCTTTTTCCGACAATCAATCTCTACTCCATAGCTCCCTAGGAAATTCATGCCCAATATCACATCAAAGTCGGGCATATCAAAGACCATTAAGTCCACTGCTAACTCTCGACTATAGATCACCTTGGACTCTTCTGACAACATCTCCTGCGTTAGAACACTAACCCCAACGGGTACCTCTATCTTAATGGGTTGATTCACTCTCTTAGGTTTCAAACCTGACTTCTCTATAGGAACAGCATGAAAGAACAATTGAACAATTACACATGGATCGGTCTGCTTCACCCCCGTGCCCATCCGTAAACACTCGGCGGTACCTCTAGAACTCTGTGCTGATGGTGGGAGAGAAGCTTTACAATCTCTCATCAAGTGCCTTGGCTGACGGCACCGTTAACACACCCTCAAGATTCTCTCTCTACGGGGCGGCAGATGGGTCACTTGATCCTCCTGTCAAGGAGCCTATTGGGGTGATTTTGTTCTCAAATATTTTCGCCCTCATAGCTCGCCTCAAGGCCTCACTATAGATCCACGGAGGATCGGCACCTGACATATTATCCCGAGCTATCTCAGGCTTCCACCCATGAACAAACTTGTCTCTCCTCAATTCCAGAGTGCTAACAATCTCGGGCGCAAACCTAGCCAAGGAATTAAATCTCACCGAGTACTCTTTCACTATACTTGTTCCCTGCTGCAAGCCGATGAATTCTTGGACCTTCTCATGAGCTCAGTCCTCTGTTCTATACTCGGTCTCAAACTCTTGTCTAATTCTTCCCAAGTCATTACTGCAACATCATGGGTATCTTCCACTAATTCCCACCCCGAGAAAGAAAAACTCGCATACCGGATCTTCTCCCGGTCTGTCATGGGAAATAGTGCCGTCGTACGGTCTACGGACCTAAACCATTCTTCTGCTACTATTGGGTCCGTAGCACTCTTAAACTCCGACGGTTGATATTGACTGGAAAGACCATAAATCAGCTCAACTTTCTTCTACACTGGGGGTGGTACCTGTCTCTCTACATTAGTGGTTGTTAGTACCGGTACGGGGGCTTCAACTCTCCCTTGACTTGCTGCCATAACTTGCTATACAATTCCCCGAATTCTAGCTTCATCCAAGGGAGGAGGCGTAGATTCTGGTGGGTTAGAGGGTTCTCCCTCATTCATCACACTCTTACCACGCTTTCGATAACTACGCCTCATCTACATCACAACCACATTTACTCAATTCGAGAAACACTTAAAGTAAGGAAAGAATTAACTCACACAGTCGGTTCTCGGACGTCGTGGCGATGAGAATAGTACACTGTCAAATCCCAAAATCTCTGCTTTGATACCAAAAATGTAACAACTGCTGTCTACTCATAAAAATACATATAATAAAATACATGTATTATAACATAAATAAATGGGCCCAAAATTTTCTTTTATTAAATGTA